>CM022299.1:370286357-370695866 GCA_011799875.1 Thinopyrum elongatum | reverse complement strand
TAATCGGCTCTGAAGGCTCAATTCAACTGGCAGAGAATGCTACGACGCGATGATGACACTATTTGGACGATTTCTACCCAAAGGCCATGTAATGCCTGCAAACCTGTACCAGTCGGACAAAATCCTCCGTGTACTTAAGCCCTATGAGAGATAGATGCCTGTGAGAAAGGATGGCCTTATTTAGGCTTGAGTATGCGGACTTGAAGTATTGTCCCGTTTGCCAGTCTTCCAGGTATGTTGAGGTAGACAACGGTATGGTGAGAAGAGTCAGACAAAAACCCAGTTAATGTTCTTCGGTATATGCCAATCATACCAAGACTTCAACGTCTTTCTTGGTCGAAGAGACGACCAGACAGATGACATGGCATAAATTGGCAAAAGAACCGAACTAGATGCAGATGGGGAGCCGATGTTGGTACACACATCGGACCTTTTGCGTGGAAGCGCTTCGATGCAATACATCATGCAAAAGCGGCAGATCCAAGGCATCTCGACTCGCCATAAGCACGGATGGGTTCAATGTGTTTGTATGATGGCAGCCCATACAGTTGTTGGCCCGTATTTGTCATTCCACTCAATCTCCCCCCGCGACAGATTATGCAAGAAAGAACATTTTCCTGACGTGATAATTCTGGGGCCCAACTATCTGGGGAAGATATGAATGTGTACATGCAGCCGCTTAAGGATGAACGTGCAAGAAGCTTGGGATAATGGGATCAAGACATACGACGCCGCTACAAAAAAAACTTTCTAATGCGTGCGGGTACATGTACCGATGCATGACTTGCCGGTATGCGCTATTCGTTGGCTGGTCTGTGCATGGAAGGTTCCTTGCCCCACATGCAAGCAGCTCTTGAGTTTCGTCGCGCTTGCAGGCGGGTGGCAAGTTTTCTTGCTTCGACATGCATAGACAGTTCCTGGATCCTCGCCATAAGTCAGAAAAGACAAGAAGAACTTCATCAAAGGTAGAGTTGTCAAAAACTCGCACCACTGCGTTGACAGCCAACAGACCCTGGATCAGTTAAACCTCTCGAGCCAGATCCGGAGCGTCCAGGGTTATTTCAAGGGGTATAATTCCGAACACGCCTGGACTCACAAGACATGCTTGTGGGATCTGCCTTACTTCAAAGACCTCCTTTGCCCACACAACATCGACGTGTATGCACACTGAAAAGAATGTCGGCGAGGCCCTCTTTGGTACATTGTTCGGCATAGAGGGGAAAACAAAGGATATATCCTAAGGCTAGAGTCGATCAGCAGGCTCTATGTGATAGACCGCTACAAAACTGGACAACCAAAAGGAAGAAGAACTGGACGAAGCCAAAGGCATGGTTCAATCTTGAGGAGAGCCAGTTATGAGGGAAATCTCCTGTGGGTGAAAAATGAGTTGATGTTCCCCATGGGTATGCAGCGAATCTAAAGAGGGGAGCGAGCCTTGAAAAATTGAAAATATTTGGTCTCAAGAGTCATGATTGGCACATATGGCTTGAGCGGGTAATGCCGGTGATGTTGCGTGGCTTTTCCCTGAGGATAAGGCTAGATGCTGTACTGGCAGAGCTGAGCATTTTCTTCCGTGTTCTTTGTGCGAAAGAACTATCACCGGTCTTGCTAGAAGAACTGGAAGATTGGCGCCGGAGTTATCTGCAAGTTAGAGAGATCTTTCCACCGGGCTTCTTTAACCCAATGCAGCATTTGATTTTCCATCTCCCGCCGGAGGCAGATTGGGGGGGCCGGTCAGAATCGTTGGTGCTACCAACTGAGAGGATGCAGAAGACGCTTTGAAAAAAAGTAAAAATAAACATCGAATTGAAGCATCGATGGCCGAGGCATTCATTACTGAGGAGGCGCAACCTTCGTGACAGCACACTACGAAGCCAAAAAATCATCATTTGCATAATCCGAAGCCTCGGTCAATGCTGGCGACCCAAAAAGGGTGGATCCAACCTCAGCCTATTCAAAGGGAAGCTCGCACCCACCGGTGCTTATACTCCCTTATCGTTGGATGTCGATGAATGGCGGACCATTACGTTTTATTCTTGAACAACCTAACAGAAGGCGGCCATACATCGAGTAATCTCGGTACATTGTTTCGCAACCTCTAATTCCTTTGAACTGCTCTTATTCCTGGATATTTGATACAGTCGATACGTCGCCGAATTCTCGTATGAGCGGTGATCCAAAGGATTCCGTCGAAGAGTATGAGCTTCTGGCAATGTATGGAGGCGGCTATCCCGGTTTCATCTCTTGGTTAAACAAACGGTAATTTCCATTAGACCATTTCATTTCTTCTTCTAATTTCTGGCTATGCACAATCTTTCGTATTAAACTTGTAGGCTAGTTCAGAGTCTATGGACGCCGAATTGAGACAAGTCGCTAATGGTTTTGACTATAGGTCCGTTCATTTGACAAATCACATCAATGGGTATCGCTTTCGTACCTATGGCAAAGAGCTATCTATGGCCGACCGAAAGTCTACAAATTTTTGTTTTCTCTATCGGCGAAAGAGATACCAAGTATTATGGAAGAGTTGAAGCAATTTATGAACTCTATTCTATGGTGCCAACCACCGAACGTCGTAGTCTTCAAAGTTTATGGTTCCAGCCGAAGGAGACTAGAAGGACTCATGAACATCTAGGACTAGTCAATCAAACAAAGCACTCATTTGAATGTTCCCGATCTCTATATTACGGCTCAACAGGCGACCCAAGTTTTCTATCTACCGTGGGCCTGCCAAAGTGATCCAAATCTCAAAGGTTGGGATGTCGTTTATGAAGTGCCGCCACATGTTAGACCACCTCCCCCCAATGAAGAGGATTATGAACCTCACATTAACCCAGACACATATGAAGGAATTCTTCAAGAAACACGTCTTTCCAAAAAATGTTTCAAGAACCGCTCTACTTCACCCCAGAACATTGAAGTAGACAGTGGTAGTGAATCCGAGCCTTAGCCGGAACAAGAAGAGCCGGAACAAGAAGAGTTACTGCTGCGCGGATGACCTGTCAATGCTTGACCGATTACGTACAGGAGGCCTTCCACATGTTGATGCATTTATTGATGATGATGAGCACGTCATTACTGATAGTGAAGATGATGCATTTATTGACCCCGAAGCATATATAGACGATGATGATGAGCATTTATTAATAATGACGATGAAGATTAATATTATAGTTCATGTCAGGTATTCATTATATTATGTACATAATTTTTAATTAGTTCATGTTAGGTATTCAATTTTTTATTATGTTCATGATGATGATATCACTAAAATTATATACATATTATTCATGTCGGTATTCATTCTTTTATGTTGTACTAATTTCGTTTACTCTTTGTCATTGCAGGTGTTGACAGATGGTGGGGCGCGGGTCGAGACGCTCTGAGCTCCTTCCTCGGCGTGTGTGGGAGGGGAGTTCCATTCCACCCAAGAGCCTCTGGAGAGCGCTGGATCTCGGTATGCAGACACCACCGGCGGTCGCTTCTTCTTCCGGCCGGGAGAGGTCGGAGGGGGAAGAAGGCTGCTAGAGGTGACGTGGCGGCGGGCGAGGTAGAAGGCTGCTGCTACACCTTCCTCGCCGCCACCCCCGGCTGATTCACCCGACCACAGGAGTGCTCCATCTGAGATGGAGCCGCTTAGGTGGAGCCGTCTCGGATTCCAGTCCACGAGCCTATGGCAGACGCCCACGGCCGATGAGCCTCGGGCCGACGAGCGTCAGGCCGACGGACCTTCGTCCCGCGAGACTCCGTCCCACGAGACTCCACGTCAGCAGGATCAGCTGCGTCGCACAGAAACCCTTTGGAGGACTCGCCGAGTCGAGTGGCCATGCTGAGGGTGGCTATACTCTGATAGCTATAGCAGGGTGAGTGGGTTGAGGGGCGCAAAGTCTACCAGCGTGGTGGTACAAAGCTCCCTGACACCCCGGCGACCCCCGACCAAAGGTGGTTGATTGCGCCAAGCGGGAGAAGTAAGTGCATTTACTCTTTTTAACCTTTTGTCTTCATGTTTCTTCGCATATCTAATGCGTTGGCCTTGTCATACTACAGGTCTTGGACACACGAGCCGAATGTCCCAAGCCCAACAGTGTCCTTGGTGTGATTTGTCGCCAGAGCTTCCCGGGTGGGTCACGTTCCCGGTGAGGGCCGGGTTCGAGAGCTAGGAATGACCTGGGAGCACTACTTGGTTGCCCCGGCCCCGCCGGGCATAGGAGCGTGATGTAGTGCCACACCGGTCGCCGACATTGTGATCCAACGTTTTGGGTAATTTCTCCTTTGCCGTCTACATTGTGTTTCTTCTTTGATTGGCAACCCTATGATTGTACTAATCCGTGTTTTCTTGTTTGATTGCAGACCTTCTACGTGTGCTGAGGGACAGGAGGAGGCCCGGCTCGGGTTTCACACCGAGTGCAGCGCCTACTTCAAAACTTTCGGCACAAGGCTCGGACGCAGGCTGTTCGAGACTACTTCGCCTCGGCTGGTATTAGGAGGAAAAAAGGGAAGTGCCGCGTCAAGTATCTGAGTAAGAGAAGTACATGAAGGTAATTACCTATTCTTAAGGCCTTGTACTTAGTTTCCTTGATTTGATTCGTAGGCGTAGCGCTCAAATTTCTCTTGCTTAACTTAGGTGCCCCCGAGATGGTGTGCGGATAGATGGACTGTTGGAGTGGAAGAGTGGTGCACTCCCAAATGGCGCTCCGTCCACACACTGCAAAGAACAAGCTTGCCCAATGAAAGTTGTCCCACACCATCTAGGCAGCGTCAACCTACGTCAGTTCGGGGAAAACTGGGTATGTGGTTTGCTTCATGATTCATGCAAATTCATTCTTCATGCTACTTGAGCCCTTACCTAATATCCTGTTCCTCTCTTTTAGGCGCGACACACAAGGCTCCAGTGCCAGAGCTGTTCGACCCTCTATGCCATGTCCAATACTGCCTCGTACAAGAAGCCAAGGCATTCTCTGAGTCTGACCTCGATGATCCAGAGAAATTCACCCCCCCACCTCCCACCACAGCTTGCGATGTACAGAGACCAGGAGGCGAGGAAAGGGCCGGACTTTAACCCGAGCCAACCTCTTGATCCGAGCTGGTGATGATATCTGGTGGCGGGAGGTCCCAGGGCTCGTTAGCCATTGGGAATGGACTGATCCGTGTGTAGTAGCACTCTCCCGCAGATCAAGAAGCGCTAGACCCATCCGTCCTGAGATATTGCCTGCCGTGCACGGCCAGTGGAGCTCCAATTCAAGGTTAGTTATACGGAATCAGATACCTTTCCTCCAATACATTGGTGTGGCGGCCGTTGATTATTACAATGCTAACGAGTGGTGTTGCAGGCTGCTTTGAGGCAGAGAGAGCGAAGACCCAGGCTGCTATTGGGAAAGAGAGAGCGAACACGCAGGCGCTTCTAGCGGAGAGGGACCGGCAGACGGCTAAGCTGTTGGAGGAGGAGAGGAACCGGAACATGATGGCTACCCGGGCCCTATACAGATGTTCGCGGTAATTTTCTTTTGCATGTTAGCCAAATCATGCACGTAATGTTCCTACATTAGTATCTAATATGACTGACTCGTCAAAACCAAATGTGCAGACCATGTGCGAGAAGACCGGCACGACTCCTCCGGCGATGCCAGACATTGTTCCGGCGGGCACGGTGAGTTCATTGAGATGGTCATTAGTTACTAGTCTTCACGTTTGAGCTGCATCATGCTAACGATACATTGGAAATGATCTTTGGTGCAGCATAACTCCCGACAAGCATTGACCGATGCTTCTTCTCCGTCTGCCACTGGCGCGACCGGTCCTACAGCTACACCTCCTTGATGACGGTAAGTTTTCCCAAGTGTTTAGCTTAACAAATGCATACTTAGCTTAAGAAATGACCTAGTCTGTGCCTTTGGTAGCCTTCCATACAGGGAAATGCCTCCTAGTGCTTCCACTGAGCCATGGTAGTTCGCTACTCTTGCTCCGGAACACATGGATTTACCGGCATGTGCCTTCTTTGCTCCTGGTCTGTCCCTACGGGGAAATGTCACGCGTTGTTATCACCGAAGTCCTTGTAGCTTGCTACGACTTGGTTGCACTCGCTGATGACCGACACGTGCATTGCTGGGTCATGATGCCTGTCCCTGTACGTTTGTGCCACCTTGGTTCTATGACTAGTCATGTTGGCCCGGGTTCTCTGCCATATGGATACTAGCGACATAATCATATACTTATTTACATTTTCCCTCCAAAATGACTCAATATGCTTAGCTAGCTCAAAAATGACATAATAAGCTTAATTAGCTCAAAAATGACCTATTTAACCGAGGATAGCTCTAAATGACCTATACTTAGCATGTATTCCTCCAAAATGACTTAATATGCTCCAAAATGACTTAATATGCTCCAAAATGACCTCTTTACTCCAAAATGGACTTAATATGCTCCAAAATGACTATTTATAGCTCCAAAATGACTAATATGCTCCAAAATGACTTAATATGCTCCAAAATGACCTATTTAGCTCCAAATGACTTAATATGCTCCAAATGACCTATTTAGCTCCAAAATGACTTACCTGAATATGCTCCAAAATGACCTATTTGCATATTAAGTCATTTTGGAGCATATTAAGTCATTTTGGAGCATATTTAGCTCCAAAATGACCTATTTAGCTCCAAAATGACTTAATATGCTCAAAATGCCTTAATATGCTCCAAAATGACCTATTTAGCTCCAAAATGACTTAATATGCTCCAAAATGACCTATTTAGCTCCAAAATGACTTAATATGCTCCAAAATTATCTATACTTAGCTTATTTAGTTCATTTATGACATACTTAGCCTATTTAGGTCAAAAATGGCCTATTTAACTAGGTTAGCTCTAAAATGACACAAGTAAGCAATAAGAAGAAGAAAAAGAAAGAGAAGAAAAATTCTTCTTCTTTTTCTTCTTCTTCTTCTTCTAGTCTTCTTCTTCTTGTTCTTCTAACTTTCTTCTTTCCCATTTTGCAGATTTGCTTCAGATCACGGAAGCTTGCGTTGGAGTCTACTCTTCTCCTTGTCCTTCCTTTTTGTTTTGATTTTGTAGGATGAACAATTTGAAACTGGCTACGTATATATGTATGGATGGTGGCTATATTGTATATGGACCTTTTGCTTAATTGTTGGATATGTTGGACTTTTCATTTGGTGTATATATGTGTTGGATATGTTGGATGATCCATATGGTAGGGATATGTTGGCTATATGTACTTGCTGAAATATTTTGAAATGAATATATATATATATATATATATCTGTGAAATTGATTGAATTTAAGAAAAAATAGGGGCTATATGGCCAATTTGCCGTCTGCTAGCAGACGGCAAATTGGCCACGTGGCAGCAGACTGTTTAACCTGGGCTGGCCTATTTGGCCTCTTTGCCGTCTGCTAGCAGACGGCAAAGAAGCAAAGTTCTTTGCCATCTGCTGGCAGACGGCAAAGAAGCAAGGTCTTTGCCATCTGCCAGCAGACGGCAAAGAAGCAAAGAGCGCCGTTAGCCCCCTAACGGGGCTGTTACCTTTTTTGTGCCGTCCACAAGCCACGGCAAAGAACTTTCCTTCTTTACCGTCCGCCAGCAGACGGCAAAGCGGCCTTTACCGGCATCAGTTCAACCGGAGTGTTTGCCGTCTGCTAGCGGACGGCAAAGCCTTTGCCGTCCGCCAAGCATGCCTTTGCCGTCTGCTATGGCAGATGGCAAAGCAGCTGATTCCAGTAGTGAAATCCTTCTTTGACCGATCCATTTTGAACACCTTCAAAATCATGTCAAGGTATGTGCTCTGTGAAAGTCTTATCAAGCGTCTTGATCTATCTCTATATCAGCTTTACCCAGGTCTTCCTTTGAAAAACTCCTTTCAAACAACCCTTTATGCTTTCCAGAAAATCTACATCATTTCCGATCAACAATATGTCATCCACATATACTTATCAGAAATGTTATAGTGCTCCCACTCACTTTGTTGTAAATACAAGTTTCTTGCAAACTTTGTATTAACCCAAAAGCTTTGATCACCTCATCCAAGCATATGTTCCAACTCCGAGATGCTTGCTCCAGTCCATAGAAGGATCGCTGGAGCTTGCATACCTTTTAGCATCCTTAGGATCGACAAAACCTTCTGGTTGTATCACATACAACCTTTCCTCATGGAAACCATCAAGGAAACTTTGTTTTGACATCCATCTGCCAGATTTTATAATTGAAAATCAGCAACTGCTAACATAATTCCAACAGACTTTAGCATCGCTATGAGTGAGAAAGTCTCATCATAGTCAACTCCTTGAACTTGTCGGAAACTTCTTTGCGACAAGTGGAGCTTCATAAATGGTGACATTACCATCAGCGTCTGTCTTCTTCTTAAAGATCCATTTATTCTCAATGGCTTGCCGATCATCGGGCAAGTCCACCAAAGTCCATACTTTGTTCTCATACATGGATCCTATCTCGGATTTCATGGCTCCTAGCCATTTGTTGGAATCCAGGCCCACCATCGCTTCTCCATAGCTCGTAGGTTCACCGTTGTCCAACAACATGACCTCTAAGACAGGGTTACCGTACCACTCAGAAGCTGTACGTACCCTTGTCGACCTACGAGGTTCGATAGTAACTTGATTCAAAGCTTCATGATCATCATCATCATTAGCTTCCTCTTCAACTGACGTAGGTGCCACAGAAACATCTTTCTGTGCTGCACTACTCTCTGGTTGAAGTAAAGGTTCAACAACCTCATCAAGTTGTATCTTCCTCCCACTCAATTCTTTCGAGAGAAACTCTTTCTTGAGAAAGGACCTGTTCTTAGTGACAAACACTTTGTCTTCGGATCTGAGATAGAAGGTATACCCAACCGTCTCTTTTGGGTATCCTATGAAGACGCATTTTTCCGCTTTGGGTTCGAGCTTTTCCGGCTGAAGCCTTTTGACATAAGCATCGCAGCCCCAAACCTTAAGAAACGACAACTTAGGTTTCTTGCCAAACCACAGTTCATACGGTGTCGTCTTCATGGAATTGGATGGTGTCCTATTTAAAGTGAATGTAGTTGTCTCTAATGCATAACCCCAAAACGATAATGGTAAATCGGAAAGAGACATCATAGAACGCACCATATCCAATAAGGTACGATTACGACATTCGAACACACCATTACGCTGTGGTGTTCCAGGTGGCGTCAACTGTGAAACATCCACATTGTCTTAAGTGATTGCCAAACTCATAACTCAGATATTCTCCCCCTCGATCGGATCGTAGGAATTTAATCTTCTTGTTACGATGATTCTCAACTTCTCTCTGAAATTGCTTCAACTTTTCAAACATTTTCAGACTTATGCTTCATTAAGTAAACATACCCATATCTACCCAAATCATCGGTGAAGGTGAGGAAATAACGATATCCACTGCACGCGTCAACACTCATCGGACCGCACACATCAGCATGTATGATTTCCATCAAGTCACTTGCCCGTTCCATTGTTCCAGAAAACGGGGTTTTAGTCATCTTGCCAATGAGGCATGGTTCGCATGTGTCAAGTGATTCAAAATCAAGTGACTCCAAAAGTCCATCAGCATGGAGTTTCTTCATGCGCTTTACACCAATATGACCTAAGTGGCAGTGCCACAAGAAAGTGGTACTATCATTATCAACTCTACATCTTTTGCATCAATGTTATGAACATGTGTATCACTACGATCGAGATTCAATAAACCATTCACCTTGGGTGCATGACCATAGAAGGTATTATACATGTAAACAGAATAACCATTATTCTCTGACTTAAACGAATAACCGTATTGCAATAAACACGATCTAATCATGTTCATGCTCAACGCGGACACCAAATAACATTTATCTAGGTTCAACACTAATCCCGAAGGTAGAGGGAGCGTGCGATGGTGATCACATCAACCTTGGAAACACTTCCAACACACATCATCACCTCGCCCTTAGCTAGTCTCCGTTTATTCTGTAGCTTATGTTTCGAGTCACCAATATTAGCAACTGAACCGGTATCTAATACCCAGGTGCTACTAGGAGTACTAGTAAGTTACACATCAATAACATGTATATCAAATATACTTTTGTTGAAGTTGCCAGCCTTCTTATCTACCAAGTATTTGGGGTAGTTCTGCTACCAGTGACCGTTCCCCTTACAATAGAAGTACTTAGTCTCGGGTTTAGGTTCAACCTTGGGTTTCTTCACTGGAGTGGCAACTGGCTTGCCATTCATGAAGTTTCCCTTTTTTCCCTTGCCCTTCTTGAAACCAGTGGTCTTGTTAACCATCAACACTTGATGCTCCTTCTTGATTTCTACCTTCGTGGCCTTAAGCACCGCAAACAGCTCTGGGATCATCTCCATCCCTTGCATGTTATAGTTCATCACGAGGCTCTAGTAGCTTGGTGATAGTGACTGGAGAACTTTGTCAATCACTATCCTATCTATAAGATTAACTCCCACTTGATTCAAGCAATTGTAGCACCCAGACATTCTGAGCACATGCTCACTGGCTGAGCTATTCTCCTCCATCTTGTAGGCAAAGAACTTGTCAGAGGTCTCATACCTCTCAACACGGGCATGAGCCTGAAATACCAATTTCAGCTCTTGGAACATCTCATATGTTCCATGGCGTTCAAAACGTCTTTGAAGCCCCGATTCTGAGCCGTAAAGCATGGCGCACTAAACTATGAAGTAGTCATCAGAATGTGTCTGCCAGATGTTCACAACATCCACAGACGATGCTAGAGGGGTTGGCACACCGAGCAGTGCATCAAGGACATAAGCCTTCTGTGTAGCTATGAGGACAATCCTCAGACTACGGACCTAGTCCGCATAATTGCTTACAATATCTTTCAACTTAGTCTTTCTCTAGGAACGTATTAAAATAGGGAGCTATTGATCTACAACATAATTTGCAAAGACAACTTAGACTATTGTTCATGATAAATGAGTTCAATTAATCATATTACTTAAAAACTCCCACTCAAATTAACATCCCTCCGGTCATCCGAGTGTAACATGATCCAAATTCACCAACCCAAGTCCTATCATCACGTGAGAAGAGGTGGTTTCAATGGTGAACATCTCCATGTTGATCATATCTACTATATGACTCATGTTCGACCTTTCGGTCTCTTGTGTTCCGAGGCCATGTCTGTACATGCTAGGCTCGTCAAGTTTAACCCGAGTGTTCTGCATGTGCAAAACTGGCTTGCACCCGTTGTATGTGAACATAGAGTCAATCACACACGATCATCACGTGGTGCTTTGAAACGACAAACTTTCGCAATGGTGCACACACGGGGAGAACACAATTTTATCTTGAAATTTGAGTGAGGGATCACCTTATGATGCTACCGTCGTCCTAAGCAAAATAAGATGCATAAAAGGATTAACATCACATAAAAATCATAAGTAACATGATATGGCCATCAACTCATGCTTTTGATCTCCATCTCCAAAGCACCGGCATGATCTCCATCGTCACCGGCATGACACCATGATCTCCATCAACGTGTCGCCATCGGGGTTGTCACGCCAATCATGCTTCTCCTACTATTGCTACCGTTTAGCGATAAAATAAAGCATTACATAGCGCTTAAAGATTGACACGCATGTCATACAATAAATAAAGACAACCCTATGGCTCCTGCCGGTTGCCGTATGCATCGACATGCAAGTCGATATTAACTATTACAAAACATGATCATCTCATACATCAAATATATTTCATCATGTCTTTGCCCATATCACATCACAACATACCCTGCAAAAACAAGTTAGACGTCCTCTAATTTGTTGTTGCATGTTTTACGTGGCTACTATGGGTATCTAGCAAGAACGATTCTTACCTATGCAAAGCCACAACGGTGATATGCAAGTTGCTATTTAACCTTCTACAAGGACCGCCTTTGTCGAATCCGATTCAACTAAGGTGGGAGAGACAGACACCCGCCAGCCATCTTTATGCAACAAAGTCACATGTCTATCGATGGAACCGGTCTCATGTACATGGACAAGTAAAGTTGGTCTGGGCCGCTTCATCCCACAATACCGCTAAATCAAGAAAAGACCAAGGAAGGAAGCAATCTGAATATCAACGCCCACAAACTCCTTTGTGTTCTACTCGTGATGTCATTTACGCAAGACCTAGCTCTGATACCACTGTTGGGGAATGTTGCATGGGAAACAAAAAAAAATCCTATGCTCACCAAGATCAATCTAGGAGATGCACATCTATGAGAGGAGAGTGGTGTCTACATACCCTTGTAGACCAAAAGCATTAACGATCTAGAGATTGTGGTTGGCGTAGTCATACTCGCGTCAAGATCCAATCCGATCGAAGTACCGCACGTGCGGCACCTCCGAGTTTAGCACACGTATGGCTCGGCGGCGTCCTCTTCTTCTTGATCTAGCAAGGGAGGGAGAGGAGGTAGATGATATACAAACCAATACGACGGCATGGTGGTGGTGGTGGCATCGGAACTCCGGCAGGGCTTCGCCAAGCGCGTACCGGTGAAACGTGGGAGGAGTTGGGAGAGGTAACGGGCAAGGGGCAAAGGGTGGCTGCCCCTAATGCCTCCCCACCTTTATATAGGCATGGAGGGGGCTGGTGGCTTGCCCTCCAATGCCCCAGGGGCGTTGGTCAAAGGGGGAGGAAGGAAATCCCTCCTTTCCTTCCCCACCGATCGCTATCCCCCCCTTTTTAGGGATCCTGATCTTATCCCTTTGGGATATGATACTATTCCTTTCAAGGAAGGATCTTTGTGCGCCTAGACCAGGGTTGTAGGGACTTTCCCAACTACCCAGGTTCATGTGGGTCCCCCCATGCAGGTGGGCCCCACTCCAGAACCTTCTAGAACCTTCCCGGTACAATACCGAAAAAACTCAAACTTTTTCCGCAACCCCGATAACAACTTTCCATATATGAATCTTTACCTCTAGACCATTCTGGAGCTCCTCGTGATGTCCCGGATCCCATCTGGGACTTCAAACAACCTTCAGAATTTCCACTATTAATATCTCAATACTACCCTAGCGCTACCGAACGTTAAGCGTGCGACCCTACGGGTTCGAGAATCATGTAGACATGACCGAGACTCCTCTCCGGTCAATAACCAATAGCGGGATCTGGATGCCCATATTGGTTCCTACATATTCCATGAAGATCTTTATCGGTTGAACCACGATGTCAAGGATTCAATTAATCCTGTATACAATTCCCTTTGTCCATCGGTATGTTACTTGCCCGAGATTCGATCGTCGGTATCTCTATACCTAGTTCAATCTCGTTATAGGCAAGTCTCTTTACTCGTTCCGTAATACAAGATCCCGTGGCTAACTCTTTAGTCACATTGCTTGCAAGCTTATTGTGATGCCGTATTATCGAGTGGGCTCTGAGATACCTCTCTGTCATACGGAGTGACAAATCCCAGTCTTGATCCATGCCAACTCAACAGACCCCTCAGATATACCTGTAGAGCATCTTTATAGTCACCCAGTTATGTTGCGATGTTTGATACACACAAGGTACTCCTCCGGTGTCAGTGAGTTGCATGATCTCATGGTCAAAGGAAAGATACTTGACAAGAAGGAAGCTATAGCAAATAACTTAAACGATTTGATGCTAAGCTTACGGTTGGGTCTAGTCCATCACATCATTCTCCTAAAGATGTGACCCCGTTATCAAATGACAACTCATGCCTATGGTTAGGAAACCTTAACCATCTTTGATCAACGAGCTAGTCTAGTAGAGGCTCACTAGGGACATATTGTTGTCTATGTATCCACACATGTATTTGAGTTTCCGATCAATACAATTCTAGCATGGATAATAAACGATTATCATGAACAGGGAAATATGATAATAACCAATTTATTATTGCCTCTAGGGCATATTTCCAATAGGCTGTAGCATCAGTGGAAGCACGATGCGGCAGCCGAAGCTGACCGGCAAGAGGACTAGCAGCAGTAGGTGGATTTGGCACATGGACGCCTTCAAGTGGTTGTGTGAAGCTTTGGAAGGCAGCATTGTCTTCATGAACAGGTTCCTTGGCAGGCTCAGGATATATGGCTTCATGGGACATATCTACTTCAGGCAGAAAGACAACATGGTTGCGCGCTGAAGCTTGATAATTAATGGTGGAGTGAAGCTTGATCAGCCGCATAACCCATGGTGCGTAGAACTTGAGGCCAAACATATCAATGCCTGAAGCTGCCAACTGACGGATGAAGAAATCTTGAGTATTGAACCTGATGCCATTGATGATGTAGAAAACCAATGTCTTCATAGTTCCTTCAAGCTTGGTGTTTGGAGAGTGCCCTTTGATTAGCCAAAGAGTATGCCTCAGTATATGATATATGGTGCGGGGCAGATACTCGAGGTCATTGACGAAGAATTCCTTAGGGTACTCAGCATCCACAGGCAATGGCTTCATCACGCTCAGCATTTGACTCATGTTGGGCTCTGGCTTCTGGAAGATGCTTTGAAGTTCCTGTTCATAGCGCTGACAACCTGGCTCATAGAGATAACCAGGAGTGGGCAGGGAAGTAAGCTCGATGATGTCTTGAGCGTTGGCTTCATGGTGTACATCACCTGACATCCACTCAAGGACCCATGTCTTCGAATCCCTGTTGTAGCCTGAGATATGAAGGGTGGCATAAAATTGAAGCAAGAGCTCCTCATTCCAGTGCTCCTTGTCAACGACAAAAGAGAGCAAGCCAACTTCACGAAAGCAATCAAGAGCTTCTTCAAGGCAAGGGAGTCCAGCAATGGCATCACAACACATGCGCTTGTGAGGGAAGATCCTGTCCTGGTTGTACAAGATGCATGAGTAATAGCTTCTTTGCTGATGACTCCAGAACCTGTCTGAAGATATCTTGGGCTTCTTGTAGGGATTCTTGGCCTTGTCAAGGAATGTGTTGTGCTCTCTGAATCTTAAGACACTGAATGATCCTTGAGTAGTTGCAGCACTAGGAAGCCTTGGCAATCTGGGCTTTGGCTTCTGCTTCTGAGGCCTTTGCTCAACATGGTAATCATGCTAGGGACCAGGAGCAACAGGAGGTGTCATAATGGGCCACCTGACGCTGATGAGCTCACCATGATAGAAGGCCTGTTCCATAGTGTGAGGTATAGGTGGAGCGGCAGCCACATCTGAGGTGGATGGCAGAATGTCTTCTGTGGCATCATGGGCTTCAGACAGAAGAGTGGCTTCGGGCTGCATATTGTCTTTAGCCATGACAACGTCATTGGCTTCAGTAGCAGTGGCATCAGCAGCATCATTTGCAGTGGATTCAGGAGCAGAAAGAACTGGGGGGTCTGGCACAATCACATCTGGACTCACGGTTGGTACAGTGGGGGGAATAACAGCTTGTTCTTCTTCTTCTTCTCTTTCCATGGCTGATGTAGCCAGAATGTCTTCAGCCTCTTTAGCTTCAGACTCATGAGCAGACTCTGAGGGGATGGCTTCAGGAAACACTTGACATGCAACTAAGCTTGTGGTGTGCACATCCTCTTCAGGAATGCTCGACATGGAGGCCGTTGGCCTTGGGCCTTGGTGAAGCCTTCGAAAAGAGGGCGATGCCTGCGGTGAGAGAGTGGTCTGCTCCAAGTCTTCAGGAGTTTCTTGGGGAGTCTCAAGCACTGGAGTAGTGACGTGAGCTGGTGGAGTGCGAAGAATGACTTCATGTAGCGGGATGTTGGGGTTTTCTCTTCCAAGAAATCTCTTCCAAGCACTCTCATGGGAGCAGGCGATGATACCGGTTTTGGCATGATCTGGGGAACCTGAGGAAGGACTTCATCATCATCTACACTATCTTCATGACCAATGTCTTCAGCTGCGATGGTGTCAGCAGCTAGAATCTCTTTAGAGTCATGGGCTCTATGGAAGCAGGCTCATGAACAATCAAACGCCTATCTCTGTTGGACAAAGCTGGTAGTGCAACAGAAATTGGCTCAACAATCAGAGGCTCGGGAGGTGCAGCTTGATCTTTTCTTGAAGACTTTGAAGATTTTGTCTTCATCTTCTTCTTGGACGGAGCGGCATCAGAGGCTTCTTGATGCTTGCGCTTTCTAGCTTCAGCCTCAGCCTACTTTGTCTTTTTTCCCTTAGAAGCGGTTGATGTGACCTTTGGCTTCGAGCCAGTCATGCTTGAGGGGAAGATAATGCTTGGCCTTTCTTGCCTTGGAGCCTCAGCTTCAACTTGCATTGGCTTCTTCTTCTTAGCAGCCAACTTGGGGTCAATGCTTGGACGCCCAAGCGCTTTCCTCTTCAAGGCTTCATTGTGAGCCTAAACACACTTCTCAGCATAATTCTTGAGGCGCTCCCGAGAGCCTTTGGCTTCATCACGTCGCTTGACAAATTCAGCCTTGAGATCAGTCATCATTTTCTTGAAATTCTGCACTTCAGTGACACTGAGCTTGGCCATGTGCTTCTTGAAGACAGCCTTTTCATGGTCAATCTTGTTTTTCTGCTCAATGACCTTTTGAGCGATGGCAAGCTCTTTGGCAATATAGCCTTGAAACGTCACACTGATGCCAATGGGAAGCTGCAAATCATCAATGGTAAGAGAGGTGTCTTCAAACCATTCATCAATGAAGTTGTTCAGAATATCAGCATCAAACAGAGGCAGATCATTGAAGATTTCAGCCTCTTGTTTGCTCTTGATCAGCAGCTCAAGGGCATCATCAGCAAGATCTTCATCACTAGATAGATCGACTATATCCTCATCATTTCATAGGATGCTTGCTGGAGTAAGGCCTTGCCCAGAGAACTTCTTAGGCTTCATAGAAGTATGAGACATGTCTTCAGACTGCACACTGGATTCAGGAGATGCAGATTTCAGTGGCTTCGCTCGTGAAGCATTTGGTGCAATACAAGACTTTGAAGCCTTAGCATTCTTCATAGGCTTTGGGGGTTCTCGAGCTGCAGTATGTTCCTCATCCTCAGTAGGATCTTCAATGCTAGCCCTTTGTGCAGCACAATGTGCAAGGAAAGAGTTGAAGTCATCAAAGGGACCAACAAGATTTTGTTCAGCCTCGCGACTGCCATCTGGCCTTGGGGCAACTGGACCTGGGTTGAAGTCAATCCCGAAGTCCTTGTTCTGAGCTGCTGAAGCCTTGGCAAATTGGAGATTGGCTTCAAATAGATCATCCTCATGACACCATCGGAGACTGGATGGGTCGGCATCTTCAGGCATAGGGCCTTTGACCATGCAAGGGAAGAAGCCTTTCTCAGTGGCTTCTGCCTTGGTCTTGGGTTGAAGTTTCTTGTATATAATATCAGCCCATGGTGGCCTCATAGCGTTCTTGTCCGCATACTCTGGAGTCACAAAATGATACAGGAACCACTGCTCTGCCCAATATCTTCAATCCATTGAACACGAGATTTGCGTTCACCGTAGCTCTCATTAGGATCAGATTTATACATCTCATAGAGATCTGGTGGCAGGTCTTTGGCAGTGTTGTCACGGTGTTGTCTGTCACCTTTCTTTGCAGATTTGCCACCGGCCATTGGCTTCAGACTGAAAGGCTTCACAACTGTGTTAGGCTTCAGTCTGCTTGTCAAACAAGAACTGGCTTCAGGCGATTCAATATGATGTTGTAAGAATTCTGCAAATGAATGCAGACAATGAGAACCAAGGGACTCTCCCACGGACATGTACCTGTGACAGCATTAGAGATGCGAGGGAAGGGGAAGAGGTCATATGCATTCTCAGAGGATTTTGAAGATAAATCAGTTTGAAGACATTGACCTCATAGCGCGAAGACATTCACTTATAGATGTGAGTTGGTTCCAGATTTGTACGAATCCATGAATAAGTACAAGTGAGGAATCTAACTAGTAATGAAGCATAAGTGAAAGTACTTGCGAGTCATGAGATGCATAGAAGTAAAGATCCAGATTTGGAAGTGAAGAAACAACTTTCCGAAGATATAGAAATTTTAACCGGATCTAACGTGCGGTAAAAAATAGGCTTTTAATTACCGCTCAAGGACATACAAGACTGCTAGACAAGTCGTAGATGGAGGCCGAGCAGTCCAATCTTCCGCGCCCTAATTTGGTGGCGGAAGACACCTACGGCGGCGGCGGACGAAAGAAGATCCGTGACCGACGTGACGATGACGACGGAGAAGTCACGGCAGCGAAGCGCTTCGTCTCCGGCGACGACGGAAGCTAGCGATGGCGCTAGGGTTTGAGCGAGACAGCGAGGGGAGTAGATTTTAATGATTGCGGGGGGTGTGTATTTATAAGGAAGGGGGACGGCGCAGTGTAATTACTCAGGTACCCCTGGAGGTTCACATCTCAGCACCACGTGGCACGCATGCAACAGCTTAAATGTTGTGCCATGACCCCACGCGCGCCTGGTTTGTCGGGTGGTCGTTCCGACTTCTCCGGATTCAGGTAAACAAGATAAGGATATTAAGATCGTTTTAGATGTTTGTCTCTATATCTTCGACTGACAAGGACACAGTGAAGACAATCGACATGTGTCAATAGAATGCATATGAAGAGACAGACAGAGTTGGAGGGATAAGCACAGATGGGGTTAGGGTCCGATCACATTCGCTTAGTGCAGAAATTGGCAACTTGAAGACATAGCTATAAGTGAATGTTGTAGAGGACAGAACATATAAATATTGATAAATAATGAAGACCAAAACGACATTGTGAAGATAAATCATGAAGACAAACAATGTCGAAGACAAACCAACTTTGAAGATAATGCAACATGACATCAAACAAAAATCTTCAAGAAAGGTTGGTGGTGGCGTTACCTACCGTATAGGAAGTATTAGACCCAGACACAGCGCACAGTTATCATGGAACTCTGAAGTCAATTTCCACATTAATGTATTCACACTTAGAGTGTATGAATTCATGAATTGAAGACATACGTTACTTTGTGTGTTGCGCACCTAAGTCATCAATATGCATAAGCATTAGGATGTGTGTCCATTCACAGGACATTCGAGGATTCTAAGATATTTAGCTCACACCGCAGCTTACAAAACCTTTTCTCATCCAAGGGCTTTGTGAAGATATCTACCAATTTCTCTTCAGTGTTGACGTGAATGATATCAATGTCTTCCTTCAACACATGGTCTCTGAGAAAGTGATGACGGGTCTGAATGTGCTTTGTCTTCGAGTGCTGAATTGGATTGTGAGCAATCTTGATGGCGCTTTCATTGTCACAGTAGAGAGGCACCTTCTTCTTGTTGTTGATGCCATAGTCCTTGAGGGTTTGCTTCATCCAGAGAAGCTGAGCACAACAAGATCCAGCAGTAATGTATTCAGATTCAGAAGTGGAGAGCGATACACAGTTCTGCTTCTTTGAAGACCAACAGACAAGAGATCGTCCAAGAAAATGACAAGTGCCTGATGTAGAGCTGCGATCAACCTTGTCACCAACATAATCAGCATCTGAGAATCCAACTAGATCAAACTCTGAGCCCTTTGGATACCATAATCCTAGCGTTGGGGTGTGAGCCAAATATCGAAGTATTCACTTCACCGCGAGGTGATGCGACTCCTTTGGTGCTGCTTGGAATCGGGCACACATGCAAACACTAAGCATTATATCTGGCCTAGATGCACATAAGTACAATAAAGAACCAATCATGGAGCGGTATACCTTTTGATCGAACTCTTTACCATTGTCGTCGGGGCCCAATTGACCTTTGGTTGGCATTGGCGTCGTGTACCCTTTGCAGTCTTGCATTTCCAAACTTCTTCAGACAATCTTTGAGGTATTTTTCTTGAGATATGAAGATGCCATTTCTCTGTTGACGGATTTGAAGACCAAGGAAGAATTTTAGCTCCCCCATCATGGACATATGATATTGCTCTTGCATCATATGCCCAAACTCATCATTGTATCTTTTGTCAGTGTAGCCAAAGATAATGTCATCCACATAGATTTGGCATACAAACAGTTCTCCATCATATGTCTTCGTGAAGAGAGTGGGATCTAGAGAACCAGGTCTGAAGCCTTTGCTCTTCAGGAAGTCTTTGAGTGTGTCATACCAAGCACGTGGCGCTTGTTTGAGGCCATACAGTGCCTTGTTGAGCTTGTAGACCATATCCGGACGCTTTGGACCTTCAAAACCAGGTCGTTGAGCTACATATAATTCTTCTTCAATTTTGCCATTAAGTAAGGCACTCTTCACATCCATTTGGTATACGTGGATGTTGTTGTGATTAGCGTAGGCTAGCAGTATGCGGATGGCTTCAATCCTAGCCACAGGAGCAAAGGTTTCATCGAAGTCAATTCCCTCTACTTGTGTGTAACCTTGAGCAACGAGACGAGCTTTGTTTCTGACAACTTTTCCATGTTCATCTTGCTTGTTGCGATAGATCCATTTTGTGCCAATTATGTTGTGCTTGCGAGGATCAGGACGCTTGACTAGCTCCCAGACATTGTTGAGCTCAAATTGTTGAAGCTCTTCTTGCATAGCTTGAATCTATTCAGGTTCCATGAAGGCTTCATCAACTTTCTTGGGTTCAGATATGGAGGGGAAAGCAAAGTGCCCATAGAAGTTTGATAGTTGCGTAGCTCTTGATCGAGTAAATGGACCAGGTGCATTGATACTGTCAAGAATCTTCTCAATCTGAACTTCATTGGCCACGCGAGGATGAACAGGGCGAAGACTTTGGTTTTGCTGATCATTGTCTTCGCCTTCAGCATTGTGTTCATGCTCAGCATTGTCTTCACGTTCAGTAGGAGCTGGAATGACAATTTCCTCTTCAGCCTGTTCTTCGGTGGGTATGATTTCTCCAGTTCCCATTAGCTTGATAGATTCACTAGGAGAAGCTTCATCTAGCACATCTGGCAGGTGCTCTCTTTGCGAGCCATTAGTCTCATCAAACCGCACATCTACAGTTTCAACCTCTTTATAGTGAAAGAGGTTGAAGACTCTGTAGGTGTGTGAATCCTTTCCGTAGCCAAGCATAAAACCTTCATGTGCTTTCGGTGCAAATTTGGAAGTGTGAAGTGGATCCTTGATCCAGCACCTGGCACCAAAAACTTTGAAATAGCTAATCTTTGGCTTCTTACCAGTGAGTAGTTCATAAGATGTCTTCTTAAAGAACTTGTGAAGATAAACTCGGTTGATGATATGGCATGCAGTGTCAATAGCTTCAGGCCAGAACTTTCTTGGAGTCTTGTACTCATCAAGCATCGTATGAGCCATCTCAATGAGAGTCCTATTCTTGCGCTCCACAACGCCATTCTGCTGAGGTGTATATGGAGCAGAGAGCTCATGAGTGATGCCTAGTGTATCAAGATAAGTGTCGAGGCCTGTGTTCTTGAATTTCGTGCCATTATCACTCCTGATGTGCTTGATCTTGATGCCATATTTAGTCATGGCTCGATTGGCGAATCGTCTGAAGACATCCTCCACTTCATTCTTATAGAGAATTATGTGCACCCAAGTGTATCGAGAGTAATCATCAACAATGACGAAGCCATAAAGATGTGCAGTGGTAGTAAGGGTAGAGTAGTGAGTAGGGCCAAATAAGTCCATGTGTAACAGCTCGAAGGGACGTGAAGTCATCATGATTGTCTTCGAGGGATGCTTTGCCCTAGTCATCTTCCCGGCTTCACAAGCGCCACATAGATGATCCTTCTTGAACTTGACGCCCTCGATGCCAATGATATGCTTCTTCTTCATGAGAGTGTGCAAGTTCCTCATGCCCGCATGTCCTAGCCTTCGATGCCAAAGCTAGCACTCTGAAGCTTTAGCTAGAAGACATACGGCAAGCTGTGGTCCTGTGGAGAAATCTACCATATGCAGATCACCTCTTCGATAACCTTCGAAGACTAGAGATTTTTCAGAATCTATAAGCACAAGGCATCAAAATTTTCCAAATATCACGATCATGTTAAGATCACAAAGCAGTGAGACAGACAGTAAGTTGTATCCAAGGGATTAAACAAGCATCACTTTATCCATGTGTTGATCCTTTGAGATAGCAACTCTACCTAGGCCCAATACCTTGCTTTTACCAGTGTCAGCAAATGTGATATGGCTTTTAGTAGATGGACGAAGAGTTGAGTCCATGAGAAGACTTCGATCACCAGTCATGTGGTTAGTGCATCCGCTGTCCATAATCCATTTAGTAGCTTTCGGAGTTCTACCCTACAGTGCAGTTAGTAGGATAGGCTTCACCAAGAGTATTGTGAAGCATAAACATTTGGCGAACAAGCATACTATCAAAGTTAAGATTCTAGGATGGTAAGATGGGATGTTCATCAAGAAATCCAGGGATGAAATAAATGGTAAGACCATTTTGGCATTTTATCTTGCGTCCCACAAGATGTTTTAGGTCCCCAGCATTGTCTTCAGAAGTCAATGATTTCGGGCTGGAGACCTTTCCCTGCAAGAGAAGTTAATTCTTCTTAACCACCCACATCTGAAGGGGTGGCTTAGAAGCAATGAGTCTAAGTGTAGCATCTGAGAACTTTGGCTTTGGAGCCCTAGCAAATAGTTTTGCAGGAGGTGAATAATACTCAAAATAATATGCAGAAAAATTCTTTGATTTGTGAACATAGCGGTTTGATGAAACCCGCTCATATTCATGAGTTTGATGATAGTTTCCCTGCAAAACATTGGCGTTAGGGTGACCATATGAGGTCCTCTGTCTGTATGAAGCCTTTGGGCCATATGAATCCTTTGGTCTGGGGTTTGTCTTCTTCCCTGGTGGTGTCATGATGACATTCATGGGAAGGTTCTCAAGACAACTTTTAGGAACCCAGATCTTCTTCATAGGTGACCCATTCCTGTAGTTAGTTCCAATAAACCTGGCAAACACTTCACTGTTCTGATTCTTGAATAGTTTATAGTTTGAGTCAAATGACTCATCAATGATAATAGGGTTAGCACAAGTGAAGCCAGATAAGGTGGATGGATCCACTGAAGGTCCCTATGCAGCAACCCATGTGGTTTTGGGGTACTGCTCAGGCTTCTAGTAAGAACCATCAGCATTCATTTTCCTCTCGAAACCAACACCCTCTTTCCTGGGGTTTCGGTTCAAAATCTATTTCTTGAGGACATCACATAGTGTCTGATGCCCTTTGAGGCTTTTGTACATGCCTGTTTCAAGCAATGTCTTCAACCTGGCATTCTCATCAGCAATAGTAGTGGCATCCTCAGAAGAGGGGTTAGTTGCCACATCAATAGTTGAAGATATTGCAACTTCAGAAGCAGTAGAACATTCAGCAGTAGAGACAACATTGTTACGCTCAAGGCATTTTAAACAAGGTGGCACAAAATCTTCCTGAGCGGAACTGATCTGTTGAGCGAGTAGTGAATCATTTTCTTTTTGAAGATCTTCATGAGACGCTCTCAGTTTCTCTAGATCTTGCTTTCTTTGAAGATAATCATAGGAAAGCTTCTCATGAGTAGCTGAGAGGGTTTCATGACGACTTTCAAGTTCCTCGTACTTAACACGAAGATTTTTGATGTCTTCGATTAAGGACTGGGTTCGATTCATTTCCTTGTCCAACAGGTCATCGCTTTTGTCTAGCAATTTTTGAATCTTTTCCATGGTTGTTTGTTATTCAGTTGCAATTTTAGCAAGAGTCTTATAGCTGGGTTTGGATTCACATTCAGATTCATCTTCACTGGAGGTCTGAAAGTAAGCATCGCGTGAGTTTACCTTAGCACCTCTTGCCATGAAGTAGTAGGTGGGAGCAGAATCGTCGTCATCATTGGCTTCGACGTCGGTGTCGTGACCATTGTCTTCAGGGTTGAAGATGGACTTGGCGACGACTGCTGAAGCCAGAGCCAGGCTTGCCATGCCTGAATCAGACTCCACCTCCGCCTCCTCAGAAGCAGACTCCTCCTCTGAATCCATCTCCTTGCCAATGAATGCATGAGCCTTGCCAGATGAGCTCTTCTTGTATGATGAAGACTTTGGAGAAGACTTTGAGGATTTCTTATTCTTCTTGTCGTCGGAGTCATATTCCTTGCTCTTCTTCTTTTTCTTTGCTTCCTTGTCCCATTGAGGACATTCAGATATGTAGTGGCCTGGCTTCTTGCATTTGTGGCATGTTCTCTTCTTGTAGTCATGAGTGGAAGCCTCATCATTCTTGGAACTGGATCTTGAAGACTTTCCAAAGCGATTCTTCTTGGAGAACTTCTGGAACTTTCTCACAAGTATTGCTAGTTCTTTGCCAATATCTTCAGGATCATCAGAACTGCAGTCAGATTCTTCTTCAGATGAGGAAATAGCTTTTGCCTTCAAAGCATGGGATCGGCCATAATTGGGGCCATAGATATATCTCTCTTCTTGGATAGCTGGAACTTATGTGTGTTGAGCCTCTCAAGTATGTCAGACGGATCGAGATCTTTGAAGTCAGGGCGTTCTTGGATCATCAATGCTAGAGTGTCAAATGAGCTCTCAAGTGATCTCAGTAGCTTTTTCACGACTTCATGCTTGGTGATTTCAGTGGCGCCAAGAGCACGAAGTTCATTTGTGATATCAGTGAGGCGGTCGAAAGTGAGCTGGACATTCTCATCGTCATTCCTCTTGAATCGGTTGAAGAAATTGCGAAGCACATCGATTCTGGAATATCTTTGAGTTGAGACACCTTCGTTGACCTTGGACAGTCAGTCCCAGACTAGCTTCACAGATTCCAGAGCACTCACATGGCCATACTGCCCTTTGGTCAGATGACCACAGATGATGTTCTTGGCGGTTGAGTCCAGTTGCGCGAACCTCTTGACATCAGTAGCGGTGACGCCTTCACCGACTTTGGGAACGCCAAACCTGACGACATACCAGAGGTCATTGTCAATGGCTTCAAGATGCATGCGCATCTAATTTTTCCAGTAGGGGTAATCAGTGCCATCAAAGACGGGGCATGCAGCGGAGACCTTGATTATCCCTGCAGTCGACATAGCTAAAACTCTAGGTGGTTAAACCGAATCACACAGAACAAGGGAGCACCTTGCTCTGATACCAATTGAAAGTGCTAGTTATCGATTAAGGGGGTAATA
Organism: Thinopyrum elongatum; assembly: GCA_011799875.1. NCBI lineage: Eukaryota > Viridiplantae > Streptophyta > Magnoliopsida > Poales > Poaceae > Thinopyrum > Thinopyrum elongatum. Next base: position 370,670,855 of record CM022299.1, on the reverse strand, counting down.
GGCAATTTTTTTGAAAGACTTCAATAGATGCAAGATCTTCGAAGACATACAACTAAACAACACCTATACGATATGCAGTGGAAGATAAGCTACGCTAGACAGGCTATAGGCAAGTAAACAGTACAATGAAAGCACAAAGACTAATAGCAACTAGGTAGAACAGATCGGGATAGGAAGACAGTATGAAGCCAAACAGATGAAAGTCTTCACACAATGAAATCAAACAGATTAGGCAAGCAAGCAATGACTTGACGAAGACAAACTGAAATGTAAAGGAGGTAGGGGATAAAACTAGTTGCTTGGTGAAGACAAGGATTTGGTAGACCAGTTCTAGTTGTTGTGACAACTGTACATCTAGTTAGGGAGGCTGAGATTGAACTCAGAAGATCGTGTCTTCACCTTATTCCCCTTGAGCTAAGGACACTTAGTCCTCGCCCAATCACTCTGGTAAGTCTTCAAGGTAGACTTCCAAACCTTCACAAACTTCGTTCACCGGCAATCCACAATGACTCTTGGATCCTCAGAACGCGACGCCTAATCGGATGGAGGATACACAATCCTCAAGTGTAATAAGTCTTCAGATCACGCGAACAGAAAGACTTCAGTGATGCCAACACTCTTTGTGCTTTGGGTGTTTTGGGCTTTGTCCTCGCAAGGATTTCTCTCTCAAAGGCTTCGGAGGTGGGTTGCTCTCAAACGACAAAAACCATGTACTAACTCTGAGCAGCCACCAATTTATGGTGTAGGGAGTGGGCTATTTATAGCCAGGAGGCAACCCAACATGATATGTCCGAAATGACCCTTGGTCACTAAGGAACCGACACGTGTCCAATGGTCGGATTTCAAACACACACGGTAGCTTGACTTTGGCTACAAGCAAAGCTGACTCATCCAACTCTGGATAAGATTTACTCTCATTGTCTTCACTCGAAGACATAGGATTTTGGTTGAGCATCACGTCATTTTTCTGACTTTGTTCACCTGGACCCCACTTAACAGTTCGGTGGTTCCTATGACTTAAGAAAGAAGAAAATGAAACTACGAAAGAAACTATGTCTTCGCACTCCATAGTCTTCAAGTGAATGTCTTCACACATCATTATCTTCGATGTGAATGTCTTCATGAACCACCATTGTCTTCAATGTCTTCATACATTTTTAGGGGTCATCTCTGGTAGGTAAACCAAATCAATGAGGGACTTCTACCTGTGTTATTCTGCAATTCTCACAAACACATTAGTCCCTCAACCATGTTTGTCGTCAATACTCCAAAACCAACTAGGGGTGGCACTAGATGCACTTGCACAATTTCCTGCACCGCGCCTCCTTCTCCTAAGAGAATGCAATGTTCTCGGCTAGGAGCCCCGGATTGGCCAAGACGGGCTTCACCACATAGAGCTCATCGTTGGCCATGACGTTGCGCTACATCTTGGCCCAGTGGTGCGCCTTCTCCTATTCACAATAGACTATCTGAACTTAAAGGGGCGAGGAAGTTCATGTACTCGACGTCCTTGGAAAATTTGAGCACCATCTGGTCCTGAAAGTACCGGGCTGTTGTCACGTTGTGTGCACGTGCCACCAACTCCGTGGTTTTAAAGGTGCCAAGGCCCTTCTTCTAACCTATATCCGGGTTGCGGATCTCCACCGTGTAGTGGCCCAACGACTGGAGCATCACGTCGTGGTACGACATGGAGCTCGGGGCCCGACGGCAAGAAGGTTGGGACATCTCCCAAGGTGGTGGAGGATGAGCTCGACGGCTGGCGCGGTGGCAGAGAAGCTCGGCGATGAAGAACCTCAGGGTCAGCCAGAATCAAATCGGGATGGCCAAAATCAAGGGAGAGGACGAACTTCTGGCGGCGGGAGGATGGGGCGGTCGAATTTAGGCGACGACAACGTTGGCTGTTGCGGGGGCTCTGATGGGGTGGCGAGTCGACGTAAGGCTATCTGAAATCAGTGGCTGCTGACGGCGACAAGGCAGGTGCGGTGATGTAGGGTGGAACCCTAGGGGCCAATCTTTCACAATTTGGAGGGGGATTCCCAAAGAACACGATGAACACACGAAGAACGCAAGAGAGGAAAATACACAAATCAACTAGTTCCAATCACACATGTGCTAGATCCACATACACAAAGAGGTAATAAAGGTCCAAATCCAACAAAGGAGGATACAAAGAGGAGCTACTTCATCTTAATCCATGATGAGTTGAGGTCTTGAATCCGAGATGGATCTTCCCTAGAAGGGGTCTTGAATCCGAGATGGATCTTCCCTAGAAGGGGTCTTGAATCCACTTAGGGGATCTTCTCCTAGGAGGCCTTGATCTCCAAAGGAGTAGGGGTACAAGTGGATGAGCAAGGTTGTATCTCCAAAATGAGCTATCACAATGCTAACCCTAAAACGTTGGGCAAGAAGAAGTATATATAGTCTAGGGGGCGAAAGGGTACATGGGCCTTAACCCGTTACTATGCACAGATAGGGGGGCGGATGTCCGGGCATTGGTCCGGATGTCCAGGCCTTCGAGGGGGGTGTCCGGTGCCGGTCTCGAGTGGCTCGATTGCGCTCTCTGATGGACAGGCCGGATTTCCGGTCGGGGGTCGGATGTCCGGGTCTGTCGGGCCGGATGTCCAAGGCCAGGCCGGATGTCTGGACCCTGTAGATTCAGCTGCTGGGCTGTTGCTGTTGCTGCTGTTTCCAGGGGTCAGATGTCCGGGCCCTGTAGGCTTCTTCCGGTTCCTTTCGTTGTGCTCCTTCGTCCATGTACTTGGGGACTTGTCCATCTTCACGAGCAACTCCGAGAGGGTCTTCTTTATACCTGATCACATATAGCATTGCGGACTTAGGTAGTAACCATGTCTCACGTGGATCATATGGAATGTCACAAAGGAGAGATGTCACATCGGTTCCGATAGTTCTTGCACGTGCTCTTGTCATTGGTCTGGTAGGCACTTGGGGAGACGTAGGTAGGTCCATGGGGATGACCGTAGGATGCTCCGCATCATCTCCCTCCCCCCCCCCCCCCTTGGGAAAGATCTGACCTCGGATCGAAAACCTCATCACCGTGGTAGGGAGAGAGATCCTTGACATTGAAGATATCGCTCACGTTATAATTCTCGCTTGGAATGTCGATCTTGTAGGTGTTATTGGTGTAGCGTGCTAGCACCTTGAAGGGTCCGGCGGCTCATGGTAGTAGCTTAGACTTGCGTTCTGATATGTCTCCAACATATCTATAATTTTTTATTGTTCCATGCTGTTATATTGTCAATCTTGGATGTTTTATATACATTTAATAGCAACTTTATATCGTTTTTTGGGACTAACCTATTGACATGATGCCCAGTGCCAGTTGCTGTTTTTTTGCTTCTTTTTTACTTTGCAGTATATCAATACAAAACGAAGTCCAAATGCCACAAAACTTTTTGGAGATTTTTTCTGGACAGAAGACACCCTGGAAGCCAAAGGAGCACACCAGAGGAGGCCTGTGGGGCCCACTAGGCACCAAGGCGCGCCAGGAGGCCCAAGCGCCCTGGTGGGCACTGGAGCCCACCGGAACCTTCTTGACCTACCTCCGCCTCTATAAATACTCTAAAATCCCAAAAACCCTAGGGGAGTCGAGGAAATATATTTTCTGCCACCGTAAGTTCTAGAACCATGAGATCCATTCTAGAGGCCTTTTCCGACACTCTGTTGGAGGGGCCAACGATCACGGAAAGGTTCTTCATCATCCTTATTGCCCCTCCGATGATGCATGAGTAGTTTACCACAGACCTACGGGTCCGTAGCTAGCAGCTAGATGGCTTCTTCTCTCTTTTTGATCTTCAATACAATGTTTTCCTCGATGTTCTTGGAGATCTATTTCATGTAACTCTTTTTTGCGGTGTGTTTGTCGGGATCCGATGAATTGTGAGTTTATGATCAGTTCTATCCATGAATATTATTTGAGTCTTTGTTGAACTCTTATATGCATGATTGTTATAGCCTCGTATTTCTTCTCTGAAATTTTGGTTTGGTTTGGACAACTAGATTGATTTTTCTTGCCATGGGAAGAGGTGCTTTGTGATGGGTTCGATCTTGCGGTGCTCAATCTCAGTGAAAGAAAGAGACATGACACGCATATATCATTGCTATTAAGGGTAACAAGATGGGTTTATTCATACGTGAGTTTATATTGTCTACATCATGTTATCGTTCTTATTGCATTACTCTGTTTTTCCATGAACTTAATACACTAGATGCATGCTGGATAGCGGTCGATGTGTGGAGTAATAGTAGTACATGCAGGCGGGAGTCGGTCTACTCATCTTGGACGTGATGCCTATATACATGATCATTGCCTTGGATATCGTCATGATTATTCACTTTTCTATCAATTGCCCAACAGTAGTTTGTTTACCCACCGTATGCTATTTTCTTGAGAGAAGGCTCTAGTGAAAACTACGACCCCCGGGTCTATTTTCCTATCATATTAAACCAAAAATACCTTGCTGTGATTTTTCTTTATTTATTTTATTTTGCGTTTTAGTTAGATCTATTTATCAAAACCTATACAATTTAATCTATGTCAATACCGAGGAGGGATTGACAACCCCTCTTACGCGTTGGGTTGCAAGTTTTTGTTGTTTGTGTGCAGGTGTTGTTTACATAGTGTTGCTTAGTTCTCCTACTGGATTGATAACCTTGGTTTCATAACTGAGGGAAATACTTACCTTTGTTGTGCTGCATCATCCTCACCTCTTCGAGGAAATACCAATGCAGATACAAGCAATCACGTTTGTTGGGGAAGCGTTCCTTGCGAAGGTGTAACCACAAAAGATCTCCAATGTTGAATATCATGGGTTGCTTGTTGATGTTGATCTTGGTCACGAGTCGTTGTACTTGGCGCTCAACGGTGTGCCTTGTATCTTCATGCATCTTTTCGAGATAGCCTTGGTCTGATAACCTTGGTTTCATAACCGAGGGAAATACTTACCTTTGCTGTGTTGCATCATCCTATCCTCTTCGGGGAAATACCAACACATAAACTCTCATCTCCTTGCAATTACTTTATTTTCCATTTGCCTCTCTTTTTCATCTCCTCCACTTTTGAAAAGTTTTACAAAAATACAAAAATATTTTTTTCATTTGCCTTTTGCTCGTTTGCTATCTTTGCTTGTGTGCCATGTGCCTTCTATTTGCTCGCATCTTCGCTTGCTAAAAATATATTGATATGGATCCTCATCCACTTGCTAATATTTTCAAAAGATCTAATTATGTTGAACCAATTGCTAGTGAGTTGAGTGCACTTGATTTTCTCTATGAAGTTTTGCTTGAAAACCATGAATCTGAAATTTGCGATGAAGTGCTAAACGAAGAAATTTATAAAGTGATTCATGATAGCTCCTTGAATGAAAAGCATGATTGCAATGAAGTTATTATAAATTCTATTAATGTCAGTTGTGTTAATAATATGCAAAACTACAAGTTTGGGGATGATAATTTTGTTATGTCTGCTACTTATTGCAATGATCATCATTGGAGTGATAATGCTTCTTATTATCTTAAAAATTTATTTATGCCTCATGATGAATATGCTATTGATAATAATGTCCGCAATAATATTGAAAGTGGGTTTGGAAGAGTGTCAACTTTAGGAAATAAGAATCCCACATACTCAGAGAGTGTTCAATCTTATGAAAATTTTGACAAAAGTGGGTTCGGAGAGGTCATGACTTTACTTGATGTTAATCCCACTATCTTGGAAGATTATAAGACTTTTATGCATATGGATCATGAAAAGAAAATTTTATATGATTGCTATATTGTTGAATTTGAGTATGATCCTACATGTAATTATTATGAGAGAGGGAAATATGGTTTGAGAAATATTCATGTTACTAAATTACCTCTCTTCATGTTGAGATTGCTATTGTTTCTTTGTCTTTCCTTGCATATGCTAGGTTATTCTTGTCTTGATAATTTGTTCCCTTATAAAATTCCTATGCATAGGAAGTATGTTAGTCTTAATGTGTTTGTCATATGCTACATGATGCTTTCTTCGTGTTTCAGTTACTATCTTTCATGTGAGCATGATTAATATCCCAAGCCTATCTTAATGGCTATAAAGAAATAGCTTGTTGGGAGGCAACCCAATAGTTATCCTTTAATTTTTGGTTTTCTTTTCTGTTTTTCAATAAATATGCAATTATGCTTCTGTTATGATTGTGTTTTTATGTTTTAATTAGTGTTTGTGCCAAGTAATGCCTTTAGGATTATGTTGGATGATAGTTGATTTGATCCTGTTGAAAAACAGAAACTTTTGCGCCCAGTTCCGGAATTTTAATTCACAGAAATGTGATTTTGCTCTGAATTTTTTACACATGATTGATATACAAATTTTCCACGTTTTCCTAATTTTTCAGAATTTTTAAAGTTACCTAACTATGGTTAAAGTACAGATTACTACAGACTATTTTGTTTTTGATGGATTCTATTTTCGTTGCATTGTGTGCTTATTTTGATGAATCTATGGATTGTATCGGGGGGTCTAAGCCATTGTAAAGTTAGAATACAATAGTTATAATGCAATAACAAAATATGAATGGGTTTGAAACAATACTTAAAGTGGTGATTTGCTTTATTATACTAACGGATCTCACGAAGGTTTTGTTAAGTTTTGTGTGACTGAAGTTTTCAAGTTTTGGGTGCGATCACGATAGATGAAGGAATAAGGAGTGAAAAGAGCCTAAGCTTGGGATGCCCCATGGCACCCCAAGTTAATATTCAAGTAGAACCAAGCAACTAAGCTTGGGGATGCCCCGGAAGGCATCCCCTCTTTCTTCTAACAACCATCGGTGTTTTACTTGGAGCTATATTTTTATTCGTCACATATCATGAGTTTTGCTTGGAGCGTCTTGTATTATATGAGTATTTGCTTGTTTTGCTTTTTAGTTTGTCACAAGTATCCTTGTTGGACACACCTATTTGAGAGAGCCAAATTATGCTATGATTTGTTAGAATTGCTCTTTATGCTTCACTTAAATTTTTTGAGCTATGGAATTGCTCTAGTGCTTCACTTATATCTTTTTGAGCATGGTGTGCTTTAATGTTTTAGAAGAAATGCTCTCATGCTTCACTTAGATTATTTTGAGAGTTAGGAAATTTCTAAGAAATATGCTCTCATGCTTCACTTAGATTATTTTGAGAGATGAAAACTTTGAAGAAATATTTATGCTCATGTTCTTCACTTAAATTTATTTGAGAGCTTGTTATTAGCAATGGTAATATATGAAATTAGTCCCAAAGTGATAGATATCCAAGGGGGATATAATAAAAACTTTCATGAAGATCATTGGATATTATAAACTTGATTCCTTGTAATAGTTTTGAGATATGAGCATAGTAATATGTAAGTCATGTTGTTGAGTAATTATGCTTTAGTAAGAATATTGGTGTTAAGGTTTGTGATTCCCTATGCAAGCATGAAAGTCAATAGTTATGCAACAAAGTTACATCCTACTTGTGGTGCATTATTCAGTGTTAGTTATGCTTAATGCTCGTTTATGATCGTTTTTGTTTCTTGGTTGGTCACTTCTCAGTCTATTTGCTAGCCTTCATTTGTACTAAGCGGGAATACTGCTTGTGCATCCAACTCCTTAAACCCAAAGTTGTGCCAAATGAGTCCACCATACCTTCCTATATGCGGTATTTCCATACTATTCCAAGTAAATTTGTATGTGCCAACTCTAATTTTCAAAATGAATTTCCTTTTTGTGTGCCCGTACCGCTCATGAAGCGGCACAGGGTGGCCAATATTTTCCATGATAGGTATGTTATTCTCAAGAAGAGTGCTTATTCACTTGTCATTGCACGAGAGTGTGGTAGGTAATAGGGATGCCCAGCCCCGAAATGAAAAAAAATTACTTATGTTGTTCATAATAAATCCCTTGGAAAGTGTTGGTATGGAAGGCACCCGTGGATACGGCTAGCCATGGATTGTGAAAGAATGGTGGAAAAGGAAATAAACTTATTTTATGTTTGGGAACCGCCTATGATTTACCTAGCATGGAACATATTGGGAATTCTCGGTCGTTTTCATTGACAGGAAAAGCATGCCTCTCAAAGTAATTTTATCTCTCAGTTTAAGCTTTGAGCATTGGCACCTCTACAAATCTCTGCTCCCCTCTGCGAAGGGCCTATATATTTACTTTTATGCAAATTTTTTTTATTGAGTCTCCATCTTCTCTTATAAAGCACCAAATAGGGAACACTATTATCATACTTGTGCATTGGACATAGCTAACATTTGAGTGCGTTTCATGAATGGATCAATGATTGAGCATAATGGGCTAGGGATAGCTTTCTTTAGTGTTGATACTTTGAAAGACATGGTTGCTTGTTTATATGTGTCGGTGTCAAAACTGGCAGACCTCGGGGTAGCGGGTCCCGAGCTGTGTTTCTCGGATCAATGGTAACAGGAACGAAAGACATGATGTTTTACCCAGGTTCAGGCCCTCTTAATGGAGGTAAAACCCTACGTCAGGCTCTTGTTTATATTGATGATGGGGTATCGAGTACAGAGTTGATCTACCTCGAGATCATGAGTTGTGGTCTAAACCCTAATAATATGATGGATGTCATAATGATCTATCGACTAGCCTAGCCTCGGCTTATATAATGTACCAGAGGCCTAGGATAACAAGAGTCCTAGTCGAATACGTCGGTGGAGAGGAGTACTTGTCTTGATCAGCAAGTCTTGTGGAATCTTCCTCGTATATGTCATCGGTTGTTCGAACTGGCCCAATAGTGAACCGCCATGGGGGTCCTCGGCCCGATCCACTTGGTTGGGAGACGACGTGGTGAGTACCCCCTAGTCCAGGACACCGTCAGTAGCCCCCTGAACCAGTCTTCAAGTTGGGGACGCTCCTCCATTCTTCCAAACTTTTCTTCATCTTTGGTCGTCGGTCTTGAAAACTGGTTCAACAAATCTTCCCATCTTCGATCTTGAGGATTGTCGAGCTAAATCCGAAGAGTTTACATGTCGGGCATCCGAGGAGCCCTTTAAGTCTTCGGCCTTTATCAATGCCTTGTTATTTTTACGCGACACCTCGGGTTTGAAGTGTTTCCCGTGCGGTGGTGTCCTCTCGCGTCCGAGCTCCAGCACCGGACTGCATCCAAGCTCCAATACCGGACTGCATCCGAGTTGTCTTTTTGCAGCCGAGCTCCAACGCCGGACTGCGTCCAAGCTCGAACGCCGGACTGTATCCGAAGTGTCATTTTGCAGCTGAGCTCCAATGCCAAACTGCATCCAAGCTCCAATGCTGGACTGTATCCGAGGTGTCATAGATCACCTTGGTTCGAAAAAGTCGAAGGAGTTTAGCCGAGCTTAATGCCGAAAATTCCCTCTATGGAGCCAACCATTTGTATCCGAGCTTTATGCCCAACTGCTTCCGAGGTATCTTCTTGCAGCCGAGCTCCAACGCCGGTCTGCATCCGAAGTGTCATAGACTACCTCGGTCTTGAAAAAGTTGAAAGAATTCAGTCGAGCTTAATTCAGAATCGCTCTCTAGGGAGCCAACCATTTGCATCCGAGCTTTATGCTGGACTGCTTCTGAAGTGGTGCACCACCTCAGGCTTGGGCTGATTTTTAGCGAATATATTCTTCACGATTGATGCAATTTCTTCTCTGCCGAGATATATAGCCAGTAAATTTTTTTTTTGCTTCTGTCGTGCTTTAAAATGACACATCCGATCTCTAAGCTTCAAGTAGGTCAGCCTTCGGCTTCAACCTCCTTATCCCGAAGGTGGAGTGCTTCTCCGAGGCCAGTTTAGCGAACTAAACTCGAGCGGCTTTAGAGAGAAGCCAGGCTATCCGCCTATTGACCATACACTCGAGTCGAAAAAGGAGTGGTAGAAAAAGACTTTGCAACGACTTAGAAGAAAACACTTATTATAAAACGGCTCATATAAATTTAAGATCCCCCAGTTAACCTAGGACAAGAAGTGTTTTTAACAAACAATGCTTTTAAAAAATAAATTTTAACATAAATATAATGCTTGGTCTAACCGAAAAAATTAAGAATTGAGGAAATTTGAGCATGAAAGCGACTTAGTTGGTTAGTGTGTTCGGTGTTGCTGACAAGTCCAGGCTTGTGGCGAGACGAAGACGTAGTCCTCGGCCTGGCCGTGATCCCAACCCCCAAGACCAAGGTGACCGAGCGGTAGTTTCGCTTGACGAAGTAATGACGCAGCGCGGTCGATGCGGCAAGGCGAAGCCCTCGGACCAGCTAACATGACAAAGTTGGTCGGCTGGTGACGCCGGAGTCCCCGAAGTAGGTTGATGACGAAGCCCCCGGTCTAGCCGAGGTGACGGAGCAGGTCGGTAAGGTGACGTTGCAATCCCCATACCCGCCGAGTTGTCAAAGCAGGTCGGCGTGATGGACATAGGCTTGAAGAAGCAATAGCACGGCGATGCCGATGCAGGTTGGATCTTGTGACATGGTCGATGCCGGCCTGATGAAGTGACCGTGTGGCGATGCCGGTGTGCCTGCTCCGTGTAATACGTATGGCGATGATGTTGGTGATGATTTAGCCCTCACGATGCTGAACTCTTGTTCGGCTTGCCGAGATGATGATCTGATAAGGTTGGGCTCGGCTCGATGAAGCGACGACCAGTCTGGCGCAGGTCGGCAGCCGTGCAGCAACATTGTCGGGATGGTTTGACACCGGCGCGACGGTGACGATTATATTGGAAAAGGCTTTAAAATAAGTGGGATGTGTTTGAGAATAAAATACAATACCCCATACAAAACTTCCTTCAAAAAGGATGCCTGAAATCCCGTTCATAAAAAAGATGAACTCGGGTCGGATTCGTTATCGCGCAGAAAACAGATCTGAAAATCGATGCGCTCATCAAAGGTTTCCCGGAGTTTGAATGGTCGGATTGAGCTGAAATTTTGAGGGGTGGTAGATACAGGAATTCTTCAGCCGATCAATGGTTGGATCTTCCAAAGGACATCCGAGCTAGATGCTGGACACCACGCTCCAAACTCGTCTGGATTCTCGACAGGGCTCCGGTATATCAGAGATCGGCGGAGATTGCTCAATCAGAACGCGACGAAATTTTACAGAGTTGTTGTAGACTCAATTCCGCACAATTCCAATGAAGTAATTTTCAAAGCGATGCTCGAGGAGGCGGTGGTAGTGGATACAAGTTCGCTGTCCGGAAAAACAGCACGGTCGCCCGAGGGCAATGTTGACATTGAGCCCCCGAGCTCCATGGATGATTCCTTCATGATCACGATAGAGATCGGAGTTGATGTTGATGAAGGCCCTCATCTGAACATGACGATCGGAGGCAGGGCACAGTTCTCGGTCGAGCCAAGGTGACCAGTCGAGCCGGCGACGAAGATGCCAACTTCGCAGTTGATCTGCAGGCGAGCCATTGATCCTTTGCCGATCACACAGCAAAAATCTCAATGAAAGCCCCATTGTTGGTGTCAAAACCGGCAGACCTCGGGGTAGGGGGTCCCGAGCTATGGATCTTGGATCGATGGTAACAGGAACGAAGGACACGATGTTTTACCCAGGTTCGGGCCCTCTTAATGGAGGTAAAACTCTACGTCCTGCTTTTGTTTATATTGATGATGGGGTATCAAGTACAGAGTTGATCTACCTCGAGATCATGAGTTGTGGTCTAAACCCTAATAATATGATGGATGTCATAATGATCTATCGACTAGCCTAGCCTCGGCTTATATAATGTACCAGAGGCCTAGGATAACAAGAGTCCTAGTCGAATACGTCGGTGGAGAGGAGTACTTGTTTTGATCAGCAAGTCTTGTGGAATCTTCCTCGTATATGTAATCGGTTGTCCGAACTGGCCCAATAGTGAACCACCATGGGGGTCCTCGGCCCGATCCACTTGGTCGGGAGACGACGTGGTGACTACCCCTAGTCCAGGACACCGTCAATATGCCTGAGTATTGATGTCCTCATGTCAATTATAGACTATTGCTTTGAATCATATAAGTCCAAATGTTCATGCTACAAAAGAAAAGAATATGTGATAAACATGTTAGGCAGCACTCCACATCAAAAAATTTGTTTTTATCATTTACATACTCGAGGACGAGCAGGAATGAAGATTGGGGATGCTGATAGGTCTCCAATGTATCTATAATTTTTTATTGTTCCATGCTGTTATATTATCAATCTTGGATGTTTTATATACATTTACAAGCAACTTTTTATCATTTTTTGGGACTAACCTATTGACATAGTGCCCAATGCCAGTTGCTGTTTTTTTTTTGCTTATTTCTTACTTTTCAGAATATCAATACCAAATGAAGTAGAAATGCCATGAATCTTTTTGGAGATTTTTTCTGGCCAGAAGACACCCTGGAAGCCAAAGGAGCACACCAGAGGAGGCCTGTGGGACCCACTAGGCACCAAGGCGCGCCAGGGGGCCCAGACGCGCCCTGGTGGGTAGTGGAGCCCACCGGAAGCTTCTTGACCTACCTCCGCCTCTATAAATACTCTAAAATCCCAAAAACCCTAGGCGAGTCAAGGAAATATAGTTTCCGCCGCCGTAAGTTCCAGAACCACGAGATCCAATCTAGAGGCCTTTTCTGGCACTCTGCCGAAGGGGGCAACGATCATGGAGGGGTTCTTCATCATCCTTATTGGCCCTCCGATGATGCGTGAGTAGTTTACCACAGACCTACGGGTCCGTAGCTAGTATCTAGATGGCTTCTTCTCTCTTTTTCATCTTCAATACAATGTTCTCCTTGATGTTCTTGGAGATATATTTGATGTAACTTTTTTTTGCGGTGCGTTTGTTGGGATCCGATGAATTGTGAGTTTATGATGAGTTCTATCCATGAATATTATTTGTGTCTTTGATGAACTCTTATATGCATGATTGTTATAACCTCATATTTCTTCTCTGAAATTTTGGTTTGGTTTGGCCAACTAGATTGATTTTTCTTGCCATGGGAAGAGGTGCTTTGTGATGGGTTCGATCTTGCGGTGCTCAATCTCAGTGACAGAAAGAGACATGACACACATGTATCGTTGCTATTAAGGGTAACAAGATGGGGTTTATTCATACATGAGTTTATCTTGTCTACATCATGTCATCGTTCTTATTGCATTACTCCATTTTTCCATGAACTTAATACACTAGATGCATGTTGGATAGCAGTCGATGTGTGGAGTAATAGTAGTAGATGCAGGCAGGAGACTGTCCACTAATCTTGGACGTGATGCCTATATACATGATCATTGCCTTGGATATCGTCATGATTATTCACTTTTCTATCAATTGCCCAACAGTAATTTGTTTACCCACCGTATGCTATTTTCTTGAGAGAAGCCTCTAGTGAAAACTACGGCCCCGGGTCTATTTTCCTATCATATTAAACCAAAAATACCTTGCTGCAGTTTTTCTTTATTTATTTTATTTTGTGTTTTAGTTAGATCTATTTATGAAAACCTATACAATTTAATCTATCTCAATACCAAGGAGGGATTGACAACCCCTCTTACGTGTTGGGTTGCAAGTTTTTGTCATTTGTGTGCAGGTGTTGTTTACATAGTGTTGCTTGGTTCTCCTACTGGATTGATAACCTTGGTTTCATAATTGAGGGAAATACTTACCTTTGTTGTGCTGCATCATCCTCTCCTCTTCGAGGAAATACCAACGCAGATACAAGCAATCACGTTTGTTGGGGAAGCGTTCCTTGCGAAGGTGTAACCACACAAGGTCCCCAATGTTGAATATCATGGGTTGCTTGTTGGTGTTGATCTTGGTCATGATTCGTTGTACTTGGCACTCAACGGTGTGCCTTGTATCTTCATGCATCTTTTTGAGATAGCTCGCTCGGGCACTCGCGTCCATGTTGATGCACTCTTGTAGAGGTAGCGGTAGAATGTCCAATGGGGACAATGGATTGAAGCCGTAGATGACCTCGAAGGGTGACTTGCCGGTAGTAGAGTGTCTTGCTCGATTGTAGGCATACTCGGCGATGGGTAAGCATTCTTCCCACTCCTTGATGTTCTTCTTGATTAACACGCGAAGGAGAGTCGATAGTGTCCGGTTCGTGACCTCCGTTTGGCCGTCGGTTTGTGGATGGTATGCCGAAGAGAATAGGAGCTTGATTCCGAGCTTGGCGCATAGTGTCTTCCAAAAGTAGCTAAGGAACTTGACGTCGCGGTCCAACACAATAGTCTTGGGCACTCCATGTAGACGCAAGATTGCCCTACAAAAGAGATTGGCAACATGTGAAGCATCGTCTATCTTGTTGCATGGAATAAAATATGCCAACTTTGAGAAATGGTCCAGAACAAAAAATACGGAATCCTTTCCATTTTGAGTTCTAGGCAAACCAAGCACAAAGTCCATACTAATATCTTCCCATGGGTGATATGGAATAGGAAGTGACATATGGAGACCATGGGATTGAGCTTTAGACTTAGCTCTGTGACATGTAGAGTATTGGTTGGTGTAGCGGGAGACGTCGCAAAACATCTTGGGCCAAAAGTAGTTCTTGGAGACCGTAGCGAATGTTTTGTCTCGTCCAAAGTGTCCCATAAGTCCTCCTCCATGAGCCTCTTGCAAAAGTAACAAACAAAGAGAAGACTCGGGAATACAAAGCTTGATAGATCTCATAAGATAGTCATCCTTGATGTAATATTGCTCCCAAGATGTATGCATCGAACATTTGGCATAAGGAATAGGAACAGTAGGATCATGCGCATACAAGTCTTTAATGTGCTCAAATCCAATGACATTCAATTCAAGTTGAGTTACAAACATGCATTTGCGTGAAAGAGCGTCCGCCACAACATTATCCTTACCCTTGATATACCTGATAACATAAGGAAATGACTTAATGAACTCACTCCATTTGGCATGTCGCTTATTCAATTTAGTTTGACCTTTAAGGTATTTAAGCATCTCATGATTCGTATGGATGACAAATTCACGAGGGCGAAGATAATGCTCCCACACACACAATACTCGCACTAAAGCATATAACTCCTTGTCATAAATGGGATAGTTAAGTTGCGCTCCAGAAAGTTTCTCGCTAAAGTAAGCAATTGGGTGCTTCTCTTGCATTAACACACCTCCTATGACATTACCACTAGCGTCACAATGTACTTCAAAAGTTTTATCAAAATTGGGTAAAGCAAGCAATGGAGCATGCGTAAGCAAATTCTTAAGCTCATGAAATGTGGTATCTTGGGATGGTCCCCAAAAAAATGATGCATTCTTTTTACTCAATGCGTGCAATGGGGACGCAATAGTGCTAAAGTCCTTAACGAATCGACGGTACAAACAGACTAGACCAAGGAAGCTACGCACTTGTTGCAAATTAGTTGGTTGTTGCCAAGTTTTAATAGCATCAATTTTAGCGTCATCTACATGAACACCCTTAGAGGACACAACAAATCCCAACAAAACAAGCTTGTCAACACCAAAAATGCATTTCTCCATGTTAGCATAAAGTCGCTCATTTCTAAGAACTTGCAAAATGTTTCTAAGATGGGTGACATGATCTTTGAGATATTCGCTAAACACAAGTATATTGTCAAACTAGACCACAACAAATATGCCAATGTATTTGCTAAGAACATAACGCATCACACGCATAAAAGTGTTGGGTGCTTCGGATAAGCCCATAGGCATGACCAACCATTCGTACAAGCCAAATTTGGTTTTGAAAGTGGTTTTCCATTCATCGCCCTCTTGAATGCGGATTTGATAGTAGACACTTTTAAGATCAATTTTTTAGAAAATGGTGGCTCCACTAAGTTCATCTAGCATATCATCAAGGCGTGGAATGGGGTAGCGATAACGAACAGTGACAGCATTAATGGGACGACAATCGGAACACATGTGAAAACTACCATCTTTCTTAGGCACAAGAATAACTGGAACAGCACAAGGACTTAAGCTTTCGCGTATATGCCCATTGTGAATGAGGTGTTGTACTTGCCTTTGTATTTCCTTGGTTTCTTTGGGGTTGACACGGTAGGGTGACTTGTTCGGTAAAGGTGCGTCGGGGATGAGGTCGATTCGGTGTTCGATGTCATGTAGAGGAGGTAGTCCCGGAGGTAGTTCATTAGGGAATACGTCCACAAATTCCTACAACAAATGAGACAATATTAAAGGTAGATGGTGAGAATTGTTAGTCCGTGCCACTTCATCCTTGCACACTAGGACATATTGTATGACACTAGATGGGTTCTCACACACTTCTCTCATATCTCTTTTGGTGGCTAATAGAACT
Organism: Thinopyrum elongatum; assembly: GCA_011799875.1. Classification (NCBI taxonomy): domain Eukaryota; kingdom Viridiplantae; phylum Streptophyta; class Magnoliopsida; order Poales; family Poaceae; genus Thinopyrum; species Thinopyrum elongatum. Next base: position 370,654,590 of record CM022299.1, on the reverse strand, counting down.
AAGTTTTTCTTGTCTCTCATCGTGGAGGCACTCATTTTGGGCTTGTGGCTCTCACTCTCTTTTTGGTGGTTCGCTCTCTCACTATTCTCTCCATGATGGGTAGATGCTTGCTTGTCGGCGATCACTTGACTTGGCGACATAGGTCGTAGCACGTACTCCTTTCCCTTCATCTTGAAGCTATATTGATTGGTTCTTCTGTTGTGGATGACGCCGCGGTCGAATTGCCAAGGTCGTCCAAGTAGGAGGTGGCAAACGGACATGGGAACCACATCACACTCTAATGTGTCTTCATAAGCGCCAATCTTGAAGGAGACTTGAGCAGTATGCTCGACTTGAATGGTGCCGGAGTCGCTAAGCCATTGGATCTTATAGGGATGGGGATGCTTCATCTTGACCAATTGGATCTTGGAACATAGCTCTTCGCTTGCTAAATTGTGGCAACTTCCTCTGTCGATGATGACCTTCACGGAACAAGCATTGATGCCCGCTTTGGTGTGGAAGATGTGGCAACGTTGGTCTTCCTCTTGTTGGTGTTGAAGCGCCAATACCTTAGAGACAACAAGAGCGGGGCTCGAATCTTTGACACAAAAGACTTGATTGTCTTCATCTTCATTCACTTGTCGGTGCATGGCCACGTGCTCAAGGGCTTCCATTTCTTCTTCGCTCATAGAGTCATAGGTGATGTCGTCGTTGACAATCATGGTGCGCCGAGTGGGACATTGGTATGTCTTCTTGCCTTGGCCTTGGCAAGTAAAACACTTGATGGAACTTGTCTTGTCGGTCTCATCGATTGGAGTCGTTGATGATGAAGCTCTCGACTTGAAGTTGCTTGTAGTGGAAGGGCGACTTGAAGGTGTCGAAGATGATGAAGTTTTCTTGTAGCTTGACTTGTCGTCGTAGCTTGGTGAAGCTTTGGTTGATGTAGAAGGCGTCGTAGTCATTGAAGCTTGATTGTAGGAGCTGTAGGTCTTGGAAGAGTACTTGGCATACTTGTAGTCATCTTGCACTTGCCGCTCCGCCTTGGTATCTTGGTGCACTAGCTCAAGGAGGTTGGAGTAAGGTTGGAAGTCGGCGATCTTCTGGATAGGATGGTTGAGGCCATTCAAGAAACGTGCCATAGTTTGCTCCTCATCTTCCATGACATTGGCTCGTATCATGGCAATCTTCATTTCCTTGTAATACTCTTCAACGGACTTGGTGCCTTGCTTGAGAAGTTGCAATTTCTTGAAGAAGTCGCGGCTATAGTATGTAGGCACAAAACAAGCTCTCATGACATCCTTCATTTGATTCCAAGTGGTGATGGGTGGTTCACCTCGCGGCATCGCTCGATAACTTGCTCCCACCAAATGAGGACATAGTCTTGGAACTCAAGGGATTCCATGGCAATCTTCTTTTCCTCTTCATAGTTGTGTAGACGGAATATCTTCTCGACCTTCCATGCCCATGAAAGGTAGTCTTCGGGGTCGGTGCCGCCGGAGAAATTAGGCATGGTGAACTTGAGCTTGCTGTCGCGTTGCTCTTCATTGTGTTGATGGAGATTTTGATGACGCTCTTGCCGTGGTGGAGGATCTTGAACCGCTTGTTCCTCACGCTCTGCTTGATTATGTTGGCATTGAGGATGTGGAATTCTTTCATGGTTCCTCAACTCTTGGCGCTCCTCAAGATGTGGCTTCTTCTTGTCGCTCTCGTCGGAGGGCCTCGTCTTCTTCACAGTTGTGTTGTTGTACGACTTGTGTTGATGCACATAGAGCACGTTGGGCTTCATGGGCTTGTTCCTCATGGCGTTGTTGCTCTTGTCGAAGGGCATCGCCATCTTGATTTTCTTGTTGTTGTTGTTGGCGTCGTGGAGCTTGCTCTTGGTCCATTTGATCATTAGCTTGGCGACGTAGTCATTCACATCCCCGAAGGCGGTCTTCTAAACCATTGCCATGAAATAGGTTTTGTGGAGCTTGATGATATTCATGGTCTCGGCGACAATGCGTACGAGCTCGTGGGGGACTTGCATTCAAAGACATGTCCGAAGAGTATCGACTTGAATGGCGCCGTCTTGAGGATGATGAAGTTGTAGAAGAGCGATTGGCCAACATGAATCGTAGGTCGTCCTTGAGAGTTGCCATTGATGTGTCGAAGTAGTCTCTTGTACGTTGCTCGGATTGTCGCAAGTCGATGGCGAGTTAATCGATGTGGTCGCCCAATGCTTCATTCTCTTGATGCAAAGATCTTTGTGCGCCGAAGAGGTGGCTCTTGGTGACGTAGTTGTTCGGTTCCTCTTCTTGCTCGATGAAGCATGGGTTGGAAGAAGTAGTTGGCCTATCCATCATCCCAAGCAAGTATGTGAGTGGAAGAAAGGAAAGAACTAGACCAAATGTACCTTATTCGATGTTGAAGATGGATCAATGATCACTTAATAATGTATTATGGCAATAGCACAATTGGTACCGGATCTTGTCAATTCTCACACCTACACAAGTAAAGCTTTTGGAGTAGCTTGGTGAGGATGGTGGCACAAAATTTATGCAATTGTTAGTGAGAGTCAATAATGTTGAAAGAGATTCGCAAATTTGCAAGTGAAACAAGTAGACCAATAGCAATAAGTGGCACATGGAAACACACACACGGATAGATAAATGGGGTCGTGCAACCAAGGAACGAGCTCAAAACATGGAATCCACAGAAAATGCTCTTGTTGCACAACGCTAGGGAGACGCTAGCACGATTGCTCAATAGGCGGATTCGAGACTTGTGCACAACCTACAAAGCAAAAATGCAACGACTTCTATCCCAAGTATGCTATATGTATGATGTTCCGGTGACTTGTCGTACGATGATCCAAGATGATCGAGTATGGTAATTTGTATGCAATATGGTATGATGCTATGGCACTTTCTTAAAAGCTCTTTGTATCCTTTTGCTTAAAAGCTTTTCTCTTTTTTTGTATGGACACTTATGCGAAATGCACCAACCAAGATAACAATTGTGTATACGCGGTAACAATCTTGTGACACAAGAGATGATATGAGGATACCAAGATGACGTTTGTATGCAATGGAAACAATGATCACTAATGTGAACAAGTAACGTTGCCGGCAATACTCAATGGCTAGTCTCGATAGCCAAGTGACACAAAATGTGAAGGGAAACGTTGCATGGAAAACAAAAAAAAAATCTATGCACACGCAAGATCTATCAAGGACATGCATAGCAACGAGAGGGGAGAGTGTGCCTACGTACCCTCGTAGACTGTAAGTGGAAGCGTTTCACAACGCGGTTGATGTAGTCGAACTTTCTTCGCGATCCAACCGATCGAGTATCGAACGTACGGCACCTCCGCGTTCAACACACGTTCAGCTCGGTGACGTCCCTTGCCTTCTTGATCTAGCAAGATGTCGAGGTAGTAGATGAGTTCCGTCAGCACGACGGCGTGGTGACGGTGATGGTGAAGTGATCTCCGCAGGGCTTCGCCTAAGCACTACGAAAATATGACCGGGGGTGTAAACGGTGGAGGGGGGCGTCGCACACGGCTAACAATTGATCTGGTGTGTGCTAGGCGCCCCCCTCCCACATATATATATAGGTGGGAGGGGGAGGGGAGAGGCCAGGGCGCACCCTAGGGCTGGCCGCCGGCCCCCTAGGCGCCCTGCCTTGCCCTGCGCCCCCCTGCCATGTTTTCCCGAGGGGGAAGGAAGTGGGGGGAGAGGGAAGGAAGGGGGAATCCTATTCCACTCTTTCCTTTCCCTTCCCCCCTTTCCTTCTCCTCCTAGTCCGGCCCATATGGGGGGCGCATCAGCCCCTTGTGGCTGGTGTGTTTCCCCTCTTGGCCCATAAGGCCCATATCTTTTGCCGGGGGTGCCCGAAACCCCTTCCGGTGACACGATAAGTACCCGGTGACCCCCGAAACACTTCCGGTGTCCGAATACCATTGCCCTATGTATCAATCTTTACCTCTTGACCATTTCGAGACTTCTCATCATGTCCGTGATTTCATCCGGGACTCCGAACAACATTCGGTCATCAAATCACATAACTCATATAATACTATATCGTCAACGAACGTTAAGCGTGCGGACCCTACGGGTTCGAGAACTATGTAGACATGACCAAGACACCTCTCCGGTCAATACCCAATAGCGTAACCTGGATGACCATATTGGCTCCTACATATTCTACGAAGATCTTTATCGGTCGAACCGTTATGACAACATATGTAATTCCCTTTGTCCATCGGTATGTTACTTGCCCAAGATTCGATCGTCGGTATCTTCATACCAAGTTCAATCTCATTACCGGCAAGTCTCTTTACTCGATCCATAATACATCACCTTTGTAACTAACTCCTTAGTCATTTGCTTGCAAGCTTATGATGTGTATTACCGAGAGGGCCCAGAGATACCTCCCCGATACTGGGAGTGACAAATCCTAATCTCGATCTATGCCAACTCAACAAACACCTTCGGAGATACCTGTAGTGCATCTTTATGATCACCCAGTTACGTTGTGACGTTTGATAGCACACATGGTATTCCTTTGGAATCCGGGAGTTGCATAATCTCATAGTCGAAGGAATATGTATTTGACATGAAGAAAGCGATAGCAATAAACTGAACGATCATTATGCTAAGCTAACGGATGGGTCTTGTCCATCACATCATTCTCCTAATGATGTGATCCCGTTATCAAATGACAACACATGTCTATGGTTAGGAAACCTTAACCATCTTTGATCAACGAGCTAGTCTAGTAGAGGCTTACTAGGGACACGGTATTTGTTTATGTATTCACACATGTATTTAAGTTTCCGATAAATACAATTCTAGCATCAATAATAAACCTTTATCATGAATAAGGAAATAAAAAATAACAACTTTATTATTGCCTCTAGGGCATATTTCCTTCAGTCTCCCACTTGCACTAGAGTCAATAATCTAGATTATATTGTAATGAATCTAACACCCATGGAATCTTGGTGCTGATCATGTTTTGCTCGCGGAAGAGGCTTAGTCAACTTTCTGCCACATTCAGATCCGTATGTACTCTGCAAATTTCTATGTCTCCATCCTTGACCTTTTCACGAATGGAGTTGAAGCGTCTCTTGATGTGTTTGGTTCTCTTGCGAAACCTGGATTCCTTCGCCAAGGCAATTGCTCCAGTGTTGTCACAAAAGATTTTCATTGGACCCGATGCACTAGGTATTACACCCAGATCGGATATGAACTCTTTCATCCAGAATCCTTCATGTGCTGCTTCCGAAGCAGCTATGTCTCCGCTTCACACGTAGATCCCGCCACGACGCTCTGCTTGGAACTGCACCAACTGATAGCTCCACCATTCAATATAAATACGTATCCGGTTTGTGACTTAGAGTCATCTGGATCAGTGTCGAAGCTAGCACCGACGTCACCATTTACGACGAGCTCTTCATCACCTCCATAAACGAGAAACGTATCCATGGTCCTTTTCAGGTACTTCAAGATGTTCTTGACTGCTGTCCAGTGATCCACTCCTGGATTACTTTGGTACCTCCCTGCCAAACTTATGGCAAGGCACACATCAGGTCTGGTACACAACATAGCATACATGATAGAACCTATGGCTGAGGCATAGGGAATCACTTTCATTTTCTCTCTATCTTCTGTAGTGGTCGGGCTTTGAGTCTGACTCAACTTCACACCTTGTAACACAGGCAAGAACCCTTTCTTTGACTTATCCATTTTGAACTTCTTCAAAACTTTATCAAGGTATGTGCTTTGTGAAAGTCCTATTAAGCGTCTCAATCTATCTCTATAGATCTTGATGCCCAATATATAAGCAGCTTCACCGAGGTCTTTCATTGAAAAATTCTTATTCAAGTATCCTTTTATGCTATCCAGAAATTCTATATCATTTCCAATCAACAATATGTCATCCACATATAATATCAGAAATGCTACAGAGCTCCCACTCACTTTCTTGTAAATACAGGCTTCACCGTAAGTCTGTATAAAACCATTTACTTTGATCACCTCATCAAAGCGTATATTCCAACTCCAAGATTCTTGCACCAGTCCATAGATGGATCATTGGAGCTTGCACACTTTGTTAGCACCTTTAGGATCGACAAAACCTTCTGGTTGCATCATATACAACTCATCTTTAATAAATCCATTAAGGAATGCAGTTTTGACATCCATTTGCCAGATTTCATAATTATAAAATGCGGCAATCGCTAACATGATTTGGACAGACTTAAGCATCGCTACGGGTGAGAAAGTCTCATCGTAGTCAACTCCTTGAACTTGTCGAAAACCTTTCGCGACAAGTCGAGCTTTGTAGACAGTAACATTACCATCAGTGTCAGTCTTCTTCTTGAAGATCCATTTATTCTCTATGGCTTGCCGATCATCGGGCAAGTCCACCAAAGTCCACACTTTGTTCTCATACATGGATCCTATCCAGATTTCATGGCCTCAAGCCATTTATCGGAATCTGGGCTCATCATAGCTTATTCATAATTTGTAGGTTCGCCTTGGTCTAGTAACATGACTTCCAGAACAGGATTACAGTACCACTCTGGTGCGGATCGTGCTCTGGTTGACCTACGAGGTTCAGTAGTAACTTGATCTGAAGTTTCATGATCAACATCATTTGCTTCCTCTCTAGTTGGTGTAGGCATCACTGGAACAGTTTTCTGTGATGTGCTACTCTCCAATTCGAGAGAAGGTACAATTACCTCATCAAGTTCTACTTTCCTCCCACTCACTTCTTTCGAGAGAAACTCCTTCTCTAGAAAGGATTCATTCTTAGCAACAAAGATTTTGCCTTCGGATCTGTTGTAGAAGGTGTACCCAATTGTTTCCTTAGGGTATCCTATGAAGACGCACTTCTCCGATTTGGGTTCGAGCTTATCAGGCTGAAGCCTTTTGACATAAGTGTCGCAACCCCAAACTTTAAAAAATGACAGCTTGGGTTTATTACCAAACCACAGTTCATACGGCGTCGTCTCAACGGATTTAGACGATGCCCTATTTAACGTGAATGCGGCTGTCTCTAATGCATAACCCCAAAACGATAGTGGTAAATCGGTAAGAGACATCATAGATCGCACCATATCTAATAAAGTACGGTTACGATGTTCGGACACACCATTACGCTGTGGTGTTCCGGGTGGCGTGAGTTGTGAAACAATTCCACATTGTTTTAAATGAAGGCCAAACTCGTAACTCAAATATTCGCCTTCGCGATCAGATCGTAGAAACTTTATTTTCTTGTTACGATGATTCTCCACTTCACTCTGAAATTCTTTGAACTTTTCAAATGTTTCAGACTTGTGTTTCATTAAGTAGATATACCCATATCTACTCAAATCATCTGTGAAGGTAAAAAAAATAACGATACCCACCTCGTGCTTCAACACTCATTGGACCGCATACATCGGTATGTATTATTTCCAATAAGTCATTAGCTCACTCCATTGTTCCGGAGAACGGAGTTTTAGTCATCTTGCCCATGAGGCATGGTTCGCAAGTATCAAATGATTCGTAATCAAGTGATTCCAAAATCCCATCTGCATGGAGTTTCTTCATGCGCTTTACACCAATATGACCTAAACGGCAGTGCCACAAATATTATGCACTATCATTATCAACTTTGCATCTTTTGGCATCAATATTATAAATATGTGTACTACAATCGAGATTCAACAAGAATAGACCACTCTTCAAGGGTGCATGACCATAAAAGATATTATTCATATAAATAGAATAACCATTATTCTCTGACTTAAATGAATAATCGTCTCGCAATAAACAAGATCCAGATATAATGTTCATGCTCAACGCGGGCACCAAATAACAATTATTGAGGTCTAAAACTAATCCCGAAGGTAGATGTAGAGGTAGCGTGCCGACGGCGATCACATCGACCTTGGAACCATTTCCAACGCGCATCGTCACCTCGTCCTTAGCCAATCTTCGTTTATTCCGCAGCCCCTCTTTCGAGTTACAAATATGAGCAACCGAACCAGTATCAAATACCCAGGCACTACTACGAGCATTAGTAAGGAACACATTAATTACATGTATATCAAATATACGTTTGTTCACTTTGCCATCCTTCTTATCTGCCAAATACTTGGGGCAGTTCCACTTCCAGTGACCACTCCCTTTGCAGTAGAAGCACTCAGTTTCAGGCTTCGGTCCAGCTTTGGGTTTCTTCCCGGGAGTGGCAACTTGCTTGCCATTCTTCTTGAAGTTCCCTTTCTTTCTCTTGCCCTTTTTCTTGAAACTAGTGGTCTTGTTAACCATCAACACTTGATGCTCCTTCTTGATTTCTACCTCCGTGGCCTTAAGCATTGCGAAGAGCTCGGGAATTGTTTTGTTCATCCCTTGCATATTATAGTTCATCACGAAGCCTTTGTAGCTTGGTGGCAGTGATTGAAGAACTCTATCAATAACACAATCAACTGGAAGATCAACTCCCAGTTGAGTCAAGTGATTATAATACCCAGACATTCTGAGTATGTGTTCACTGACAGAACTGTTCTCCTTCATCTTGCAGCTATAGAACTTGTTGGAGACTTCATATCTCTCAACCCGGGCATTTGCTTGAAATATTAACTTCAACTCCTGGAACATCTCATATGCTCCATGACGTTTAAAACGTCTTTGAAGTCCCGGTTCTAAGCCGTAAAGCATGGCACACTGAACTATAGAGTAGTCATCGAGCTTGCCAGACGTTCATAACATCAGTTTCAGCTCCTGCAGCAGGCCTTTCACCTAGCGGTGCATCAAGGACATAATTCTTCTGTGCAGCAATGAGGATAATCCTCAAGTTACGGACCCAGTCCGTGTAGTTGCTACCATCATCTTTCAACTTAGCTTTCTCTAGGAACGCATTAAAATTCAGGGGAACAGTAGCTCGGGCCATTGATCTACAACATAGATATGCAAAACTATAAGACTAAGTTCATGATAAATTAAGTTCAATTAATCAAATTACTAAAGAACTCCCACTTAAATAAACATCCCTCAAGTTATCTAAGTGATACGTGATCCAAATCAACTAACCCAAATCCGATCATCACGTGAGATGGGGTAGTCATCAATGGTGAACATCTCTATGTTGATCATATCTACTATATGACTCACGTTCGACCTTTCGGTCTCCAGTGTTCTGAGACCATGTCTGTACATGCTAGGCTCGTCAAGTTTAACCCAAGTATTCTGCATGTGCAAAACTGTCTTACACCCGTTGTATGTGAACGTAGAGTCTATCACACCCGATCATCACGAGGTGCTTCGAAACGACGAACTTTAGCAATGGTGCATACTCGGGGAGAACACTTTTATCTTGAAATTTAGTGAAGGGATCATCTTATAATTCTACCGTCGTTCTAAGCAAAATAAGATGCATAAAGGATAAACATCACATGCAATCAAAATATGTGACATGATATGGCCATCATCATCTTGTGCTTTTGATCTCCATCTCCAAAGCATCGTCATGATCTCCATTGTCACCGGCTCGACACCTTGATCTCCATCATTGCGTCGTGGTCGTCTCGCCAACTATTGCTTCTACAACTATTGCTAATGCATAGCGATAAAGTAAAGCAATTACATGGTGTTTGCATTTCATACAATAAAGAGACAACCATAAGGCTCCTGCCGGTTGCCGATAACTTACAAAACATGATCATCTCATACAATAACGTATATCACATCATGTCTTAACCATATCACATCACAACATACCCTGCAAAAACAAGTTAGACGTCCTCTACTATGTTGTTGCAAATTTTACGTGGCTGCTACGGGCTTCTAGCAAGAACCGTTCTTACCTACGGCAAAAACCACAATGGTGAATTATCAAGTTTGCTGTTTTAACCTTCTTCAAGGACCGGCCGCGGTCAAATTCGATTCAACTAAAGTAGGAGAAACAGACACCCGCCAGCCACCTTTATGCAAAACTAGTTGCATGCCAGTCAGTGGAACCGGTCTCATGTACGTGGACATGTAAGGTTGGTCCGGGCCACTTCATCCCACAATACCGCCGAATCAAAATAAGACGTTGGTGGTAAGCACTATGAACATCACCGCCCACAACTTCTTTGTGTTCTACTCGTGCATATCATCTATGCATAGACCTGGCTCGGATGCCACTGAAGGGAAACGTTGCATGGAAAACAAAAAAAATTCTACGCACACGCAACATCTATCAAGGAGATGCATAGCAACGAGAGGGGAGAGTGTGTCCTCGTAGACCATAAGCAGAAGCGTTTCACAACGCGGTTGATGTAGTCAAACTTTCTTCGCGATCCAACCGATCGAGTACCGAACATACGGCACCTCCGCGTTCAGCACACATTCAGCTCGGTGACGTCCCTCTCCTTCTTGATCCAGCAAGACGTCAAGGTAGTAGATGAGTTCCGTCAGCACGACGGCGTGGTGATGGTGATGGTGAAGTGATCTCCGCAGGGCTTCGCCTAAGCACCACGAAAATATGACCGGGGGTGTAATCGATAGAGGGGGGCGTCGCACACGGTTAACAATTGATCTGGTGTGTGCTAGGCACCCCCTCTCACATATATATAGGTGGGAGGGGGAGGGGAGAGGCCAGGGCGCACCCTAGGGCTGGCCGCCGGCCCCCTAGGGGCCCTGCCTTGCCCTGCGCCCCCCTGCCATGTTTTCCCAAGGGGGAAGGAAAGAGGAGGGAGAGGGAAGGAAGGGGGAATCCTATTCCACTCTTTCCTTTCCCTTCCCCTCTTTCCTTCTTCTCCTAGGCTGGCCCATATGGTGGGCGCACCAGCCCCTTGTGGCCGGTGCGTTTCTCCTCTTGGCCCATAAGGCCCATATCTTTTGCCGAGGGTGCCCAGAACCCCTTCCGGTGACCCGATAAGTACCCAGTGACCCCCGAAACACTTCCGGTGTCTGAATACCATTGTCCTATATATCAATCTTTACCTCTTGACCATTTTGAGACTCCTCATCATGTCTGTGATCTCATCCGGGACTCTGAACAACATTCGGTCACCAAATCACATAACTCATATAATACTATATCGTCAACGAAGGTTAAGCGTGCGGACCCTACGGGTTCGAGAACTATGTAGACATGACCGAGACACCTCTTCGATCAATAACCAATAGCGGAACCTAGATGCCCATATTGGCTCCTACATATTTTACAAAGATCTTTATCGGTCGAACCGTTATGACAACATACGTAATTCCCTTTGTCCATCAGTATGTTACTTGCCCGAGATTCGATCGTCGCTATCTTCATACCTAGTTCAATCTCGTTACCGGCAAGTATCTTTACTCGTTCTGTAATACATCACCTTTGTAACTAACTCCTTAGTCATTTGCTTGCAAGCTTATGATGTGTATTACCGAGAGGGCCCAGAGATACCTCTCCGATACTCGGAGTGACAAATCCTAATCTCGATCTATGCCAACTCAACAAACACCTTCAGAGATACCTGTAGAGCATATTTATGATCACCCAGTTACGTTGTGATGTTTCTTAGCACACAAGGTATTCTTCCAGTATCCGGGAGTTGCATAATCTCATAGTCGAAGGAATATGTATTTGACATGAAGAAAGCGATAGCAATAAACTGAACGATCATTATGCTAAGCTAACGGATGGGTCTTGTCCATCACATCATTCTCCTAATGATGTGATCCCGTTATCAAATGACAACACATGTCTATGGTTAGGAAACCTTAACCATCTTTGATCAACGAGCTAGTCTAGTAGAGGCTTACTAGGGACACGGTATTTGTTTATGTATTCACACATGTATTTAAGTTTCTGATCAATACAATTCTAGCATGAATAATAAACCTTTATCATGAATAAGGAAATAAAAAAATAACAACTTTATTATTGCCTCTAGGGCATATTTCCTTCAGTCTCCCACTTGCACTAGAGTCAATAATCTAGATTACATTGTAATGAATCTAACACCCATGGAGTCTTGGTGCTGATCATGTTTTGCTCGCGGAAGAGGCTTAGTCAACGTGTTTGCCACATTTAGATCCGTATGTACTTTGCAAATTTCTATGTCTCCATCCTTGACCTTTTCACGACTGGAGTTGAAGCGTCTCTTGATGTGTTTGGTTCTCTTGTGAAACCTGGATTCCTTCGCCAAGGCAATTGCTCCAGTGTTGTCACAAAAGATTTTCATTGGACCCGATGCACTAGGTATTACACCCAGATCGGATATGAACTCTTTCATCCAGAATCCTTCATGTGCTGCTTCCGAAGCAGCTATGTACTCCGCTTCACACGTAGATCCCGCCACGACGCTCTGCTTGGAACTGCACCAACTGATAGCTCCACCATTCAATATAAATACGTATCCGGTTTGTGACTTAGAGTCATCTGGATCAGTGTCGAAGCTAGCACCGACATCACCATTTACGACAAGCTCTTCATCACCTCCATAAACGAGAAACATATCCTTGGTCCCTTTCAGGTACTTCAGGATGTTCTTGACTGCTGTCCAGTGATCCACTCCTGGATTACTTTGGTACCTCCCTGCCAAACTTATGGCAAGGCACACATCAGGTCTGGTACACAGCATAGCATACATGATAGAACCTATGGCTGAGGCATACGGAATCACTTTCATTTTCTCTCTATCTTCTGCAGTGGTCGGGCTTTGAGTCTGACTCAACTTCACACCTTGTAACACAGGCAAGAACCCTTTCTTTGACTTATCCATTTTGAACTTCTTCAAAACTTTATCAAGGTATGTGCTTTGTGAAAGTCCTATTAAGCGTCTCGATCTATCTCTATAGATCTTGATGCCCAATATATAAGCAGCTTCACCGAGGTCTTTCATTGAAAAATTCTTATTCAAGTATCCTTTTATGCTATCCAGAAATTCTATATCATTTCCAATCAACAATATGTCATTCACATATAATATCAGAAATGCTACAGAGCTCCCACTCACTTTCTTGTAAATACAGGCTTCACCGTAAGTCTGTATAAAACCATTTGCTTTGATCAATTCATCAAAGCGTATATTCCAACTCTGAGATGCTTGCACGAGTCCATAGATGGATCGCTGGAGCTTGCACACTTTGTTAGCACCTTTAGGATCGACAAAACCTTCTGGTTGCATCATATACAACTCTTCTTTAAGATATCCATTAAGGAATGCAGTTTTGACATCCATTTGCCAGATTTCATAATTATAAAATGCGGCAATTGCTAACATGATTCGAATGGACTTAAGCATCGCTACGGGTGTGAAAGTCTCATCGTAGTCAACTCCTTGAACTTGTCGAAAACCTTTCGCGAAAACTTGAGCTTTATAGACAGTAACATTACCATCAGCATCAGTCTTCTTCTTGAAGATCCATTTATTCTCTATGGCTTGCTGATCATCGGGCAAGTCCACTAAAGTCCACACTTTGTTCTCATACATGGATCCTATCTCAGATTTCATGGCCTCAAGCCATTTATCGGAATCTGGGCTCATTATAGCTTCTTCATAATTCATAGGTTCGCCTTGGTCTAGTAACATGACTTCCAGAACAAGATTACCGTACCACTCTGGTGCGGATCGTGCTCTGGTTGACCTACGAGGTTCAGTAGTAACTTGATCTGAAGTTTCATGATCAATATCATTTGCTTCCTCTCTAGTTGGTGTAAGCATCACTGGAATAGTTTTCTGTGATATGCTACTCTCCAATTCGAGAGAAGGTACAATTACCTCATCAAGTTCTACTTTCCTCCCACTCACTTCTTTCGAGAGAAACTCCTTCTCTAGAAAGGATCCATTCTTAGCAACAAAGATCTTGCCTTCGGATCTGTGGTAGAAGGTGTACCCAATTGTTTCCTTAGGGTATCCTATGAAGACGCACTTCTCCGACTTGGGTTCGAGCTTATCAGGCTGAAGCCCTTTTTGACATAAGTGTCGCAACCCCAAACTTTAAGAAACGACAGCTTAGGTTTCTTACCAAACCACAGTTCATACGGCGTCGTCTCAATGGATTTAGACGGTGCCCTATTTAACCTGAATGCGGCTGCCTCTAATGCATAACCCCAAAATGATAGTGGTAAATCGGTAAGAGACATCATAGATCGCACCATATCTAATAAAGTACGGTTACGACGTTCGGACACACCATTACGCTGTGGTGTTCCGGGTGGCGTGAGTTGTGAAACAATTCCACATTATTTTAAATGAAGGCCAAAATCGTAACTCAAATATTCGCCTCCACGATCAGATCGTAGAAACTTTATTTTCTTGTTACGATGATTCTCCACTTCACTCTGAAATTCTTTGAACTTTTTAAATGTTTCAGACTTGTGTTTCATTAAGTAGATATACCCATATATACTCAAATCATCTGTGAAGTTCAGAAAATAACGATACCCGCCGCGTGCTTCAACACTCATTGGACCGCATACATCGGTATGTATTATTTCCAATAAGTCGTTAGCTCGCTCCATTGTTCCGGAGAACGGAGTTTTAGTCATCTTGCCCATGAGGCATGGTTTGCAAGTATCAAATGATTCATAATCAAGTGATTCCAAAAGCCCATCTGCATGGAGTTTCTTCATGCGCTTTACACCAATATGACCTAAACGGCAGTGCCACAAATATGTTGCACTATCATTATCAACTTTGCATCTTTTGGCATCAATATTATGAATATGTGTATCACTACGATCGAGATTCAATAAACCATTCACATTGGGTGTATGACCATAGAAGGTTTTATTCATGTAAACAGAACAACAATTATTCTCTGACTTAAATGAATAACCTTATTGCAATAAACATGACCAAATCATATTCATGCTCAACGCAAACACCAAATAATATTTATTTAGGTTCAACACTAATCCCAAAGGTATTAACCTTGGAATCACTTCCAACACACATCGTCACCTTGCCTTTAACTAGTCTCCGTTCATTCTGTAACTCCTGTTTCGAGTTACTAATCTTAGCAACTGAACCAGTATCAAATACCCAGGGGCTACTATGAATATTAGTAAAGTACACATCAATAACATGTATATCAAATATACCTTTGTTCACTTTGCCATCCTTCTTATCCGCCAAGTATTTGGGGCAGTTCCGCTTCTAGTGACCATTCCCTTTGCAGTATAAGCACTCAGTTTCTGGCTTAGGTCCAGCTTTGGGCTTCTTCACAGGAGTGGCAACTTGCTTTTCATTCTTCTTAAAGTTCCCTTTCTTTCCCTTGCCCTTTTCTTGAAACTAGTGGTCTTGATAACCATCAACATTTGATGTTCTTTCTTGATTTCTACCTTCGTCGATTTCAGCATCGCGAAGAGCTCGGGAATCGTTTTTCGTCATCCCTTGCATATTATAGTTCATTACAAAGTTCTAGTAGCTTAGTGATAGTGACTAGAGAACTGTGTCAATCACTATCTTATCTGTAAGATTAACTCCCACTTGATTCAAGTGATTGTAGTACCCAGACATTCTGAGCACATGCTCACTGGCTGAGCTATTCTCCTCCATCTTGTAGGCAAAGTACTTGTCAGAGGTCTCATACCTCTCGACACGGGCATGATTCTGAAATACCAATTTCAGCTCTTGGAACATCTCGTATGCTCCGTGGCATTCAAAACATTTTTGAAGTCCCGGTTCTAAGCCATAAAGCATGACGCACTAAACTATCAAGTAGTCATCATATCGAGCTTTGCCAAACGTTCATAACGTTTGCATCTGCTCCTGCAATAGGTCTGTCACCTAGCGGTGCATCAAGGACATAATTCTTCTGTGCAGCAATGAGGATAATCCTCAGATCACGGACCCAGTCCGCATCATTGCTACCATCATCTTTCAATTTAGTTTTCTCTAGGAACATATCAAAAAATAGTGAAGCTATATCACGAGCTATTGATCTACAACATAAATTTGCAAATACTATCAGGACTAAGTTCATGATAAATTAAGTTCAATTAATCAAATTACTAATGAACTCCCACTTAAATCAACATCCCTCAAGTTGTCTAAGTGATACATGATCCATATCAACTAAACCAAGTCCGGTCATCACGTGAGATGGAGTAGTCTTCAATGGTGAACATCTTCATGTTGATCATATCTACTATATGACTCATGTTCGACCTTTCGATCTCCAGTGTTCCGAGATCATGTCTGTACATGCTAGGCTCGTCAAGTTTAACCCAAGTATTCTGCATGTGCAAAACTGTCTTACACCCGTTGTATGTGAACGTAGAGTCTATCACACCCGATCATCACGTGGTGTCTCGAAACGATGAACTGTAGCAACAGTGCATACTCAGGGAGAACACTTTTACCTTGGAATTTAGTGAAGGCATCATCTTATAATGCTACCGCCGTTCTAAGCAAAATAAGATGCATAAAGGATAAACATCACATGTAATCAAAATATGTGACATGATATGGCCATCATCATCTTGTGCTTTTTGATCTCCATCTTCAAAGCATCGTCATGATCTCCATCGTCACCGGCTCGACACCTTGATCTCCATCATTGGGTTGTGGTCGTCTCGCCAACTATTGCTTCTGCAACTATCGCTAACGCATAGTGATAAAGTAAAGCAATTACATGGCGTTTGCATTTCATACAATAAAGAGACAACCATAAGGCTCCTGCCGGTTGCCGATAACTTATAAAACATGATCATCTCATACAATAACGTATATCACATCATGTCTTGACCATATCATATCACAACATGCCCTGCAAAAACAAGTTAGATGTCCTCTACATTGTTGTTGCAAGTTTTACGTGGCTGCTACGGGTTTCTAGCAAGAACCGTTCTTACCTACGGCAAAAACCACAACGGTGATTCGTCAAGTTTGGTGTTTTAACCTTCTTCAAGGACCGGCCGTAGTCAAATTCGATTCAACTAAAGTATGAGAAACAGACACCCGCCAGCCACCTTTATGCAAAACTAGTTGCATGTCAGTCGGTGGAACCGGTCTCATGTGCGTGGCCATGTAAGGTTGGTCCGGGCCGCTTCATCCCAAAATACCGCCGAATCAAAATAAGAAGTTGGTGGTAAGCAGTATGACTATCACCGCCCACAACTCTTTGTGTTCTACTCGTGCATATCATCTACGCATAGACCTGGCTCATGATGCCACTGTTGGGAAACGTTGCATGGAAAACAAAAAAAATTCTACGCACACGTAAGATCTATCAAGGAGATGCATAGCAACAAGAGGGGAGAGTGTCTCTACGTACCCTCATAGACCGTAAGCGGAAGCGTTTCACAACGCGGTTGATGTAGTCGAACTTTCTTCGCGATCCAACCGATCTAGTACCGAACGTACGGCACCTCCGCGTTCAGCACACGTTCAGCTCGGTGACGTCCTCCGCCTTCCTGATCCAGCAAGACGGTGAGGTAGTAGATGAGTTCCAGTAGCACGACGGCATGGTGACGATGATGGTGAAGTGATCTCCGCAGGGCTTCGCCTAAGCACTACGAAAATATGACCGGGGGTGTAAACTGTGGACGGGGGTAGCCGCACACGGCTAAGACAATGTTTTGTCTTTGCTAGGCGCCCCCCTCCCACATATATATAGGTGGGAGGGAGGGAGGGGCAGCCAAAGGAGGCGCCCAAGTAGGAGGAATCCTACTTGGAATCCCTCCCAAGCCGCGCCCCCTGCCTTATATAGGTGCGGGGAAAAGGCAGGGGAGGGTGGCGCCCCCCCCCCCCCTTCCTTTCTCCCATGAGAGGGAAAGGCGGGAGGGGCTAGCCCTCCCTCCTTTCCTTCCCTTAGGGCCTGCTGTCCAAAGAAGGGGCGCACCAGGGGCTGCTATGTCCCCCCTTTGGCCCATTAGGCCCATACACTTACCGGGGGTGTCTGGAACCCCTTCCGGTGACCCGATGACTACCCGGTGCACTCCGAAACTCTTCCGGTGTCCGAATACCATTATCCTATATATCAATCTTTACCTCTCGACCATTTCAAGACTCCTCGTCATGTCCGTGATCTCATCCGGTACTCCGAACAACATTCGGTCACCAAATCATATAACTCATATAACACTATATCGTCAACGAACGTTAAGTGTGCGGACCATACGGGTTCAAGAACTATGTAGACATGACCGAGACACCTCTCCGGTCAATAACCAATAGCGGAACCTGGATGCCCATATTGGCTCCTACATATTCTACGAAGATCTTTATCGGTCGAACCGTTATGACAACATACGTAATTCCCTTTGTCCATCGGTATGTTACTTGCCCGAGGCTCGATCGTCAGTATCTTCATACCTAGTTCAATCTCGTTACCGGCAAGTATCTTTACTCGTTCCATAATACATCACCTCGTGACTAACTCCTTAGTCGTTTGCTTGCAAGCTTATGATGTGTATTACCGAGAGGGCCCAGAGATACCTCTCCGATACTCGGAGTGACAAATCCTAATCTCGATCTATGCCAACTCAACAAACACCTTTGGAGATACCTGTAGAGCATCTTTATGATCACCCAGTTACGTTGTGATGTTTGATAGCACACAAGGTATTCTTCCGGTATCCGGGAGTTGCATAATCTCATAGTCGAAGGAATATGTATTTGACATGAAGAAAGCGATAGCAATAAACTGAACGATCATTATGCTAAGCTAACGGATGGGTCTTGTCCATCACATCATTCTCCTAATGATGTGATTCCGTTATCAAATGACAACACATGTCCATGGTTAGGAAACCTTAACCATCTTTGATCAACGAGCTAATCTAGTTGAGGCTTACTAGGGACACGGTGTCTGTTTATGTATTCACACATGTATTTAAGTTTCCGATCAATACAATTCTAGCATGAATAATAAACATTTATCATGAATAAGGAAATATAAAATAACAACTTTATTATTACCTCTAGGGCATATTTCTTTCAGTTGAGGCCATCCGATACATAGGAAGTGGTACAACATCAACAGGGGTCTGTTGTCTATTGCCGTTGTTAGGGTCTGCTCTTCTCTGGACCATGATTCAACAGGTGCTTCTCTTTTACCGTTCTATTATCAAGGCATTGATCTATCCATTCGCTCTGTTTTCATGAATAATGCTTGAGCATTCTGATCCTCACTTATGTGATTTTGCGCTTAAATTGTATACAAATAACTCACGCATTGCTAATTCCCTACTTGAAGGCTACTGCTGTGAAGGCACCTGTCATGGCAAACTTCACGAGTGAGCAAATATCAGGTTTCTGGCAAGCACCGACATACACAAGTGATTAGGTTGTCTTGGTCTAGAACTTTTATCGCCTCTTCACAATCTAATAGAAAAAAACTTTTAACTGAATCATCATGTCGAAGATCTATTCCTATCATTACACATACTTGATATTTGATGTCATGTGTAGTGCATAATGTATAGTACTCTATCCACTTATCCAGGATTCTATGATCTACAGTAATGGTGGAACTGGACTAAAAATTTCATCAGTGGCTTAGCTTTGTTTGAATAATAAGTAGAAAGTAGAAAAGTTAATTGTATAGACCAATAAAGCTGCCCTTCTTCTAAATAATTTTAAGTTCATAATGCAGATAGCTAGGTGAAACAAACTTTACCTATTAACACTACTTCAAAACCATGGGACTGAATGTCAAAGAAATCTGTAGCTTAATCATTTGCTTATACATCATGCTTTGTTGTCTCAAATTTTTTATCTGGGACTCAAAAGTTATATATCATTTGTAACCAAAGCCCAATTCAATTTTAAATAGATATTATGGCCACCATCATCCTGCTGTCTCAAAACTGTAACTTGATGAGAAAATTCTGAGCTAATTGAAGATATGTGCTTCCCCCTTTATGAATTATTATACATGCTTCAGCAGGAAAAAAAAATTAACTACCATGAACATAAATGGATAGCAGGATGTTAAAACTTCATACATATATGTTGTTGCTAACCGGATAATTGAACTTACCTAACTATAACATGATGGTCTCAGTCTATTTTTCAGAGTTCCGAACCTATATTAGCCATCATGAGAGTGAGATTTGTATATTCTACTTTGAATCAGTTAACACTTTCCCTTTGTTGTACAAACTTTTTGTTCTTATGATGGCACCATGCTTACTAATTATAAGAGGTACAAATAAACTATTCCTTTGTTTGTCTAGAAATAGTTTTTTTTTTACTTTCTATTCATTGAAGAGATGGCAAATCCCTTGCTACATGTACTAGGGTGATGCCCAGGTTCAGCAAAGGGTCTTTTCATGCATAAAAAAGAGAGTATATCTTCTAACTATTATCAGTTTGTAAGTGTGCGCATAGTTATTGAGTACCATGACATAATCATCCACAGTTTCGTGAAATTTAAAATCCCATGTCTTTATCATATTATTCATTTTGCACTCGGCTTTCATAAAAGATAAAGGTTTGTTTTGTTTTGTTCATACGACATGTTTCGGCTTTTGAGATCAGTTTCAGGCTCTTGGTACTTTGAAGTTTATACTGCACTTCACATAAAAATACCTGGTCATATGTTATTTTATTCAGCAAAGTGAACATCTATACTGAAATAACGATGCTTTTTCCAGAGGCATCTCACCGTTCTTGATTACTGATGGAAGGATCTCCATGCCGATTGCTGTTGGGAATCATTTGCCTCTACACCGATGACCCTCTCGTGTTGTATTATACCATGAGCTACCATGCCGTCCTCCACTGACTGCTATTTGAATCTCAGTACAAATTCTTCTGTAAAAATGACTTGCATCAAGTATTTTGCACTTTCCTCTCGACTTTCTAAGTGTGGATCATATTATGTGTTATTGCTTTCTTTGAGATATATCAATGGCCATCGATTTCCTTTTATTCGTCACTGCCTTCATACCTCTCTATCTTGGAATTTATATGGTGTACTACTGAGCTATCTTGGATTGGTCCTGATTGGGTTGTCATGTGGCATACAACTAAACTTAATTGTACTGGACCATTATTGTTATATAAGTATCTATACCTCTTTTGGTTAAGGTGCCATCAAAACTGAGGCATTATAGATGTCTAAAAAAAATTGGGTCGGTTCATGGATGGTACTTTTGTGTAACCTATATCTTGATATGTTCTATTTTATGTGCAGTGCTCAAGTTTCTTCCTTACCAGGTTGGATATGGCTGCACCCGGCACGGATGGGCAAGCCGCATTTCCTATCAGATTCGATATGACCGCACCCGATAGGGGTGCGGGGGTGCAGCAAGCCGCACTTTCCATCTAGTTCTTGAAATAGTTGCATCACATGCTCTTTGGATTTGACACCCCCTTCAAACACCAATCAAATCTCCATTCCTTATGAGAAATGAGCAAGACCATATGTTTATCAAAAATATAGCCCCTATATAAAACTAGCCCTTACCGCCCGTACTTACCTTCAAATAGGACTAACTGCTCGAACCCACTTGCTTATCTTCTACGATCTAATTAAGTTAGGCAGTGGTTATTCTTTTAAGGTTTCTTTGCCATGTCCGGGTCCCACAATGACATCAATGTGCTGCAGCGATCACCATTGATTGCTAGGCTGACTAAAGAAAAAGCTCTTTTGTGCCAATATATTGTCAATGGACATGAATACGACATTGGCTACCATCTGATTGACGATATCTATCCTCTGTGGCTACCATTGTCAAGACCATCTCCGACCCAATTGGTCAGAAAAAATCTCACTTTGCCCAAAAATAAGAAGCAGTTAGAAAAGATGTTTGAGAGAGTATTTGAAGTTCTACACACACGTTTTGCAATTGTTTGTGGACCTGCTAACCAATGGGATCTAAATACCTTGTAGGAGATGATGACATGTTATGTGATCATGCACAACATGATCGTGAATGATAAAGATGAGTATGCTACCGTAGGTTATCCTATCGAACTTCCGGACAAGAATCCAGCCACATTTGATGTGTTTGTTTAAATGTATCAACAAGGGCATCAAGCAACTCATGAGGAACAGAAAAAGATCCGATTAAGTATCCATGGGCGATTAAATAGGACAACATTGTTGGAGTCTAATATTTAAATTAGAACTGCTGCTGCAGCTAAACTTGTGGCTATTTTGAGCGTGGGGTGGCTAAACTGAAACTATATATGTGGCTATTTTGAACGTGGGGTGGCTACACTGAAACTATATATGTGGCTATTTTGAGCGTGGCGGATGTATGCGGACTTTTTAGAAAATGAGAGCAGATGCATGTTACGATTTTAGTTTAAACTAAAATGTCTACTGCACGACTCAAGAACCTAAACAGCCATTTCCTCGCTATCTAAAGGCTTCGATAGTTGCCTCAAATTGAGGTTACTACATTTGACCAGAAGACCTCCGCATAAATACGCCACTAGGGGCAAACTTCGACTACCCTTGTGTAGTCAGAGGAAAACACACGTTATGTAGAAGATCGAGCAAGTGAAACCTGGTTGAAAATGTATATACAAACAATAGAACCTCAAATCGTACAAGCTCTTACAAGTCGCCAGCCACTTGTAAATTAAAATGTACTCCCTCCGTCCCATAATGTAATAATGTAAGACGTTTTTTAACACTACACTAGTGTCAAAAAAAACGTCTTACATCATGGGACGGAGACGTTTTTTAACACTACGCTAGTGTCAAAGAAACATCTTACATTATGGGACGGAGGGATTACATTATGAGACGGAGGGAGTAGTAAAAGAAATACATCAGCCTACTGTACCCTAAAAATAAACACAAAAGCAGTGGTATTGAATTAGAAAACCATCATCGGAACTCTAGAGAATGAAATTAAGAGTGCTCAAAGAACACAAAAAACAAACGACTGACCATTCATATGGACTGCGACTGTGCCACTAGAGCACGGGAGCAATTAATTGGCATGGTTTATTTTGGCCACAATCCAAACACACCCTTAGTTAAACAGATCAGGTACGATAATCTCAAGAACTGCTACGGAAGGCATTTACCAGGCGGTAATTACATTCAGATGACAAAATATCAAATGAAGTAGCCTGACAAATGGCATATCCAACAATCTAGAAAATTGAACAAGCTTTGGTGGTACCTATTGACAATCATATTCAACAACAATGAAGTTGAAAGAAGCAAATCAAAAGAGAGTTCTACCAAACAATACTATGGACCTACAACCCCACAATCTGTAAATCAGAATCAAAATATGGTAACAACCATGATACAGAAAAGACTATCCTCTACAATGGCAACAAACTGTAAAAGAAAATCCAACCATGTTCAGATATTGACAATCAGTCCACCAGGGAGATGATAGAAGGCTGGTGACGGGAACTACGACGTGCAGACACTCGAAACGACCAAATAGCAATACAAAATGAATTTACATATAATATATCCAAAAAGAAACAGTGGGACAAATTACCAATATGGCTCTATCGGTATAACACATTTATATCGAATATATGCATCACTCAAGTAACTTAAGCCTTGCAATGCATACACTTGCTAAACCAGTGATCACAAACATACAGCATGCCTCGAGTTTAAATGTGATGCAGAAATAAAGCAGCAATGCCAACCACATAAACACAAGGGGGTGTGCCATTCATGGCCCCAACAAATGGCTCTGCATAACACATTTGCAGATTAAATGCATCCCTCAACTAACTTGAGCGTTAAAACATACAGTTGCTAAACCAGCAATAACAAACATATAACATGCCTCATGTATAAATGTGAAGCAGAAATAAAGCAGCAATGCCGCAAGAGGGCATGACCATTCACGTGCCCAAGACCCGGTCACACAAGGAAAACATGTAATCAAAACATGTCACCGTCTAAAATTAGAAGTGAACAACAATATTTAAACTACCAACATCCACAAGGCAAGCATTAAACGGATAAAGGAGAAGGAATTCTACGACTACAAAATCCAAATGGAAGCAAAGCTCTAACAAGCATCATGAGTAAACAAGAAAGCACAGGTCACACCAGCAACGAATTTCCGGAAGGGGAAATCCAGATTCCATAAAATTGTCAATTTGCAAAGAAGAACTGTTAAAAGCAGCTTCAATTAAACAGCAATTAGCATGCAAGGCATTTTCATTGCTTATGTGCAGAAGGAACAACATCACGCATGCCGTGGCTAAATCATCCAACTAAATTTCCATACATTTGGATGATGAAACAAATACTAGAACATAACAAGATTCCACTAGTACTAAATCCAACAACCATCAAATAGCAGGAAACGCAGTAATAAGTTGTAACGTGTCAAACAGTTGAACTCATTTCACGCATTGGTAAGAATAGAGATGTCTCCATACCATCAAGCAATCATCTAGAGATGCAAACCATTAATAACCATGAATGGATAGATCAGAGACAGAAATAAAGTGCAGAACCGTAGCAGTAAGCCAGCAACCATAACGATAATAGTATAACCAAGCATACAGCCTTGCTCGGTTGACAAAGTGTCTACACATTCATCGTCACCACCAAAAGCCCGTAGATGATTAAGGAAAACACCGATGAAACATAACCATTCTCCAGATTACCTAAGTTTTTTAGTCTATTAAGCAACTAACTGATAGAAGACATATTACTCTCAGTTCGGTACTAACAGCATCATTACGACAAACTCATCAAATCTTCCATAAGCTGTAGCAGCAGAGCAAAACTTCCTGCTCACCAGAGCACCAGATTACCTCTTGAGGCGGAGGTAGATCAGAACGACTGCAGCCGTGATGGCAGCACCAGCGGCCGCCCCCGCTGCCATCCCCTGCCAGGCGATCCCATCTTCCTTCGGGACCCCAGCGTCCGGAGCAGCCTCCCTGTCCTCCACGGTGGTAGCAGCGGCGGAAGCCTTCAGGGCGTCGATCTCCTTCTCGAGCTTGAGCTTCGCCTGACGAACGGTCTCCACCTCGGCCGTGAGCTCCTGGCGTTGGCGCTCGTCCGCCTCACGGTCAGCCTTCTTGCGGTCGAGGAGGGCCTGGAGGCGCTCGACCTCGGCGCGGAGCGAGGCCACCTCTTCTTCGGTGGTGGCGGCGGCGTGCTCGGCGGTGGCGACGTCGTCCCGGGCCTGGGAGAAGAGGCCTTCGAGGCGGTGGGCCTCCGCGGCGAGGGTCTTGTTCTCCTGGCTGGCGTTGGCGAGCTGCTCCTCGAGGTCGAGCTTGGTGGCGCGGAGGTCCTCGATCTCGGCGTTGGCGGCGACGGCGGCGTAGGACTTGGCGGGGTGGACGGCGTCGGCGACGGTGACCTCCTCGCCCGCGACGCCTCCGTTGGGCGCAGCCTTCTCGACCTCAGCGGTGGCGGCGGCGGCGGGGGAGACGAGGGTTTCGTCGCCGTTCTCCATGGGGGATCGGTGGGTTTTGGTGTCTTGGAGCGTGGTTTCTGCGCGTGATGGGCGGCGACGGTTGTGGGGAGGGATGGGGAAAGGCTCTGCTGGAAAAGGAGAGGCTTCTTTCTCCTCCTCTGTGAATCGCGCGTGGTGCGGGGTTGGGGGCGCGGAAATATCTGGATGCGCGGCACTGTTTTGGCTCCATGACGCGTGGGTCCCTTTGCTTGGGGTTGCATCGTGGCCATACCTGTCAGTTATTCTCGGCCAGTCTGAGGAGCGTGCGTGACGGCGACGCCGATATGGTGGGCCCCGGTGGCAGTGTCTACAACGGCGCTTGCGTGTTCAGGAGGTTGGTGCCGGGGGCGAGTGGGCAAATGGAAGACGACTCCGACGTCGTCGTCGTCGGACCCTGTCAATGTAGTGCGCTGCATCATTATTGCACGTTCTTTGCCCTGTGGGCTCGCGTCGCGGGAGTAGCAGCCCAATGCCATTTTCCTCTGCCGCTTTCTCCTTTCCTCTAATAATTTCGGCCCACTACGACGGCACATAAAGTTCTTTTTTTCGAAAACTTGCATACAGTTCTTTTAGTGACAGGTTTCAGTTTTTCCCTCTCGTCGTTAGGGTTTCTCTTTCCTCCTCGAGGCGATGCGCCGCCGTTGAGGTTTTGACCTTCCCTACCGCCGATCTCCCGGAGGGGCTGGCCTTGCTTCCCGCTTTCTGATCCTGGTGATCGAAGCGGAGCTCGCACTAGCAGGACGAGGGCTCAACGGGCTTAGGGTTCCACCACACAACTCGATCGATCTCAATCGGGTTAGGGACTTACATAGCTTCGGAAAAGGCATCGGAATCAGCAGAGACCAGCGATGTCGAGAGGATGATGAAAGAGCTAGGGCTACGCGAGGAGGATCTAGATGACGTCGTTTTCGACGAGAAAGAGGCGCCTCAAGAGGTTGCTCGATGGTTAGCTCTGGCGCGGGTTCATACAGATAAAACCTACAGCCAGACCTGGTTCTACAGAAACATGCGATCTGCATGGGATCTGGCGCAAGAAGCAAAGTTCGGGCCTCTTAAGGATAATCTCTATACCATTCAGTTATCATGCTTGGGGGATTGGGAAAGAGTTACTCAAGATGGGATGTGGAACTTCCGAGGGGATGCAATCATCATCAAGGAATACGATGGGGTGACAAAGCCATCAACTATCAAGCTGGACACCATAGACATATGGATTCAGATCCATGATGTGCCTGATCTGTATGCTCACCTAGTACCGCCGCTGGCGGCAAATGTAGGAGATGTGCTATTTGCAGAGCCCCAATCTCAGGATTTTGCTGGAAACTTCTACTGTGTGTGGGTCAAAATCAATGTTACGAAGCCCCTCAAGAACGCAGTCTCCATGATCCGCGATCAAAAGCGCCAGATCTATAAAGTCAAGTATGAAAAGCTGCCAGATTGGTGTGCTGTGTGTGGCATGTTGGGGCATCTCTTTAAAGAACATGGCAATGGGATTCATCCTCCGTCGGCCTTGGTATTTAAAGAGCCCGGAGCAGATTGGTATATGCGCACCGGCCGTGGTCCTGGCAGGGGTCGAGGACGCTGGGGAGGCCGTCGAGGGGGACGTGGAGGAAGAAACAACACAGCCCAGTATGAGGACTTTGAGGAGCCAACAGAGGAACATAACGATGTTGATATGCTTGACTCTAGTAGGAAGAGAGCAAACAACACAGTGTGAACTGAAGGAAATAGTGGGACTGTAAAGATTGTAGGGGATCCAAAAACAACCAGCTTGCAATAATCCCCCATGCTGCATCTGTGATGAGCCCTCCACCGAAGAGGGATCCAAAGAGGTGAAAGGCAAACTCTGACGGCATTAATACGTCTATGGCTGCAAAGAATTTGGCGGGCTCACTAGATGGGCGCCGCCGGGCCCAATGAGTATCATAAGTTGGAACTGTCGTGGGGCTGGCAAACCTGCGACAGTTCGAGAGCTTCGTGATCTAACGAAGCGTTTTGTCCCCTCTATATTATGTATACTTGAAACTCAGATAGAGGGCTCTAGAGTAGAAAGTATGGTAGACAGTCTAGGTTTTCATAAAAGCTTTGCAGTTAGTAGTGCTGGTAGGAGTGGTTGTCTTGGTGTTTTTTGGAAAGATTCAATAAAAGCAAAAGTTATTGGTTACTCTCAGTATCATATAGATATGGAAATAGAGGAACTGGTCAACTTCCCTTTTCGGTTCACTTTTGTTTATGGCGAGGCACAAGTCCAAGAGAGGTACAAGACATGGGACCTATTACGAGGCATTGTTGCAGCAAGTACACTGCCGTGGGCAGCAATGGGGGATTTCAATGAGGTGATCCATGCTAGTGAACACGACGGAGTGGGTAGCCGGAGCCAAGCACAAATGGATGCATTTAGGGATGCTTTGGACACCTGTGGACTTTCTGACATAGGTTTCAAGGGTATTCCGTGGAATTTTGAAAATAAGGTGACAGGGGGCACTTATACCCGCGTCCGGCTTGACAGATGCGTAGCTACAGCGGATTGGACGCTTGCAATGTCGCATGCAGAATTGAGACACGAAAATGCAGCATCATCTGACATGCAGCCTTGTTACTTCGGCTGAGCAATGTGCATGCATGCACCCGTAGGCCCAGAGCTTTAAATACGAAGTGATGTGGGAATCCCATGATGAGCTAGCAAACACAGTCACTAAGAGCTGGGAAAGGGACAGGACAACACTGTTTAGGGGATTAAACAAAAGCTGGAATCACTTTCGTCTGATCTGTCGGCATGGGATCGGAATGGGTTCGGGAATGTCAGGCGGGAGATTCGATGCTTGCAACAGCAACTTTCCACCATGCGCGTTGTCCCAGGTCGAATAGTGTTGGGAAACGTAGTAGAAAACAAAAAAATCGCACCTACGATCACCAAGATCAATATGAAGATGCATAAGGGTTGGGATTAATGATCGTTACCAACTCCAGAGTGCAGCGGAAGAAGAAGAGTCAGTGTAGATCGTGCTTGACGTCCCTCGAACGATGATGACGATCCCGCGAACCGCCCTCGAACGATCCCTCTGTTGGGTTCTACGGTAGGGTGCGTCGACTGCAAATTAAAAATTTCCTACGCGCAGAACAACCAGGAACATGCTACGGGAGATGGATCACAGATCGTTACCACTAGACGCGCAGTACCGTGCAGCGGAAGTAGAGTTGGGGCAGCGCGTCCAGAGTCGTCTCCTCCTCGTCCGATCTCCCTCGAACACCCAGTCACCGGATCCCACATACAGGTTCGCCGGAGCGGCGCAGGTGCACCAGCTCTAATGGTATCCACGCGTGCAGGAGAAACACCGTGCAGCGGACTGCTAGGTCCAATCACACAGTCGGCGGCGAGTGGAGGTGGCTATTCGCAACACATGCAAAGCCCTAGTGACGGGGCCGAAGCGATCAATCGAATGAGTGTGCCGTACCCCCACTTTATATAGGCGTCCGTCGCGGGCTCAACACTTGGGCCTCGCACAGACCCTAAAGCCCAAAATCTGTTCGGCCTGGATCCGAGTCCGAGTAGGATCACTTCTGACTCGTGGAGTCGGACCGGACCTCACAGGTTCCTTCCCTTAAGCGCGCGACCCCTTAGGTTCTCGTTCACTTGGTCGCGATTCAGATCACATCCGACTCGGCTAGTCGCAGCGGCCTCTAGCAAAGCGTGCCGACTCCAAGATTCCGATGAAGCTGGTTAGGTGAACATGTACATCACACTTCTGTTCCCTTTGCCACACGCTATATGTTGTCGGGCTCAAGGCGAGTCTGTCATCCTTGTGCTAGCCCGACCTCTTTCTCGTTCCAGTGATGCCGACCACAAACCGGATTATCTCATAATCCTTGTCGCATGGCCATGCTCTTCTTGGTCGGATCACACGAGGGGCCCAGAGTATATCTCTCCTGGTCGGAGGGGCAAATCCCATCTTGCTTGACCATGTCTCGTAGCATGGGTCTGGACAAGCCCAAAACCTACCTTTGTAACTACCCAGTCACGGAGTAGTGTTTGGTCAGCCCAAAGTAGGTCTGTCACCATCCCAAGTACATGCGCCAGCTCAGGTCTCAGGACATAGAACATATGTTGTACTAGAGACTCACAGATGACATATCGCTGCGTCTCATAGTCGGGTCTGTCCAACTCGGGCCTTATCTAGTCTCGAATCCGACTATGTCGAATCCGACTAGATCCTTCCGAGTCCATATTATCCGGTTAGCATCCAATGCTGCATGGCTAGTGAGACCAAGCCATCGACTGTGTCATATGCTAGTCTAGTCGGCTGCGCGTCCTCACAGCCCTTTCGACTAGGGACCTTTTAGGATAGTCATCATACAATGCATAGTCCCACAAACAAGTCACGTACTTGCTGATACACATCATTGATAATGTCCAAGTACTATCTTTATTCATAAACACATAGGAAATATCATCATACATGATTGCCTCTAGGGCATATCTCCAACAGTCTCCCACTTGCACTAGAGTCAATCAAATAGACATCGTATGCCCATAGCTCTAACGTGCCCCTCATGCTTGGGTTGTGGAAGCGGCTTAGTCAACAGGTCTGCAACATTTGCATCCGTGTGAATTTTGCATAACTCTACATCACCATTCTTTACGATCTTTCGTATCAGGTGATATTTCCGATCTATGTGTCTGGTCTTGTGGTGATTCCTCGGCTCCTTGGCTTGTGTGATGGCACCAGAATTATCACAATAGGTCCAACAATTTTACTGAGGCTGGGAAAATACCAAGATCATCCAGAAAGTTCCGGATCCAAACACATTCCTTTGCAGCTTCACAAGCCGCAATGTATTCGGCTTCTGTGGTAGAATCAGCCACTGTATCTTGCTTGGAACTCATCCAGCTCACTGCTCCTCCGTTCATGACATACATGAATCCGGACTGTGGTCGACAATCATCTCTGTCTGTTTGGAAACTAGCATCGGCGTAACCCTTTACGCAGAGCTCCTCCTCACCTCCATAAACTAGAAACATTTCCTTAGTCCTTTTCAGGTACTTCAGAATATTCTTCACCGCTGCCCAGTGACTCTCACCGGGGTTAGCCTGGTATCTGCTTGTTAGGCTTATTGCAAAAGCAACATCAGACCTAGTACATATCATGGCATACATGATGGATCCGATTGCCGAGGCATATGGAATCCTAATCATCCTGCTTCGCTCATCAGATGTCGAAGGACTCTGAGTCTCGCTTAGCCTTATACCATGTGAGAGTGGTAAGAACCCTTTCTTGGCCTCACTCATGTTGAACCGCTTCAACACTTTATCTATGTACGTGCTCTAGCTTAAGCCGAGCAGCCTCCTCGATCTATCTCTATAGATCTTGATGCCTAAAATATACACTGCCTCACCAAGGTCCATCATCAAAAACTTGCCATTCAATGACTCCTTGACCGTGTTCTGCATCGAAATATCATTTCCGATCAACAATATGTCATCCACATACAAGATCAAAAACACTATCGAGCTCCCACTTAACTGCTTGTATGAACAAGCATCCTCTTTGCTTTTGATGAAACCGAGACCAGTGACGACCTCATCAAAATGAATATTACAGCTCCGAGATGCTTGCCTCAACCCATAAATGGATCTCTTGAGCTTGCATACCTTACTAGTGCTAGTCGGATCGACAAAACCCTCGGGATGTATCACATACACGTCCTCAGTTAAATTTCCATGAAGGAAAGCCGTTTTGACATCCATCTACCATATCTCGTAAATGAAATATGCAGCTATAGCTAGTACGATCCGTACCGATTTCAGCATTGCTACCGGCGAGTAAGTCTCGTCATAGTCAATTCCTTGAACTTGTCCATAACCTTTAGCGACAAGCCGAGCTTTATGGATCTGAACATTTCCATCCACATCGGTTTTCTTCTTAAAGACCCATTTGCAACCAATGGCTGTTACGCTAGGCGACGGATTAACCAAGTCCCAGACTTGATTCTCATCCATGGACTTTAACTCGGATCTCATGGCCTCCAGCCATGCCTCGGAATCTGGGTTCACCATCGCTTCCGCATACGTGGCCGGCTTGTCGCTTTCTAGCAACAATACATCACGCACTCCGCGCAATCTTTCTGACCTCCGTGGTTCCGGTGCCGCTTCCACTATAGGTTCCCTGACCGACTCCAGTATGATCTCATCACTAGCCGAGTCATCCCCGTGTGGTCCTCGAATTTCTTTGAGGCAGACCGTCCTCCCACTGGCCTCCCGACTGAGAAACTCTTTCTCAAGGAAAACCCCGTTTCGAGCAACAAACACTTTGTTCTCTTCGCGGTTGTAGAAGCTATATCCTAAGGTTTCCCTTGGATATCCCACGAATATGCATTTATCCGACTTGGGTGTAAGCTTGTCTGACATAAGTCGCTTGACAAATTCTTCACAACCCCAAATCTTTAGAAAAGACAAACTGGGACTCTTCCCGGTCCACATCTCATGTGGTGTCTTGTCTACGGATTTTGATGGTACCCTGTTAAGTGTGAAAGCTGCAGTTTCTAGAGCGTATCCCCAGAATGACAAGGGTAAATCCGATTTGCTCATCATTGACCAGACCATGTCCAACAAGGTCCTATTCCTCCATTCCGACATGCCATTTCTCTGTGGCGTACCCAGAGGTGTGAGCTGAGGTACTATACCTCGGCTTTTTAGATGATCATCAAACTCCTGGCTCATGTACTCGCCTCCACGATCAGATCATAGAAGCTTTATAGTCTTGCCGAGCTGATTCTCAACCTCGTTCTGAAACTCTTTGAACTTTTCAAAAGTTTCTGACATGTGCCTCATCAAATAGATATACCCATATCTACTCAAGTCGTCGGTAAAAGTCACGAAGTACCGATAGCCACCTCTGGCAGTTGTGCTCATTGGACCACACACATCACTGTGTATAAGTTCCAACAGCTCGGATGCCCTCTCGCAACTCTTTGCAAAAGGAGACTTGGTCATCTTGCCGAGCAAGCATGATTCTCATGTCTCAAACGACCCAAAGTTGGACGATGTTAGGAGCCCATCATCATGGAGCTTCTTCATGCGTTTCAGACTAATGTGTCCAAGCCGGCAATGCTAGAAGTATGTCAGATTTATCTCATTAGGCTTATGCCTCTTGACATTCATGTTATAGACCGGTTCCTGTTCCAGATTCAATATAAATAGCCCATCAACAATGGGTGCATAGCCGTGGAACATTCCATTCAAATAAAACGAACAACCATTGTCCTTTAAATTGAATTCATAACCCTGACTCATCAAACATGAGGCAGAAATAATGTTCCGACTAAGTGCAGGAATGTAATAACAATTATTCAACTCCAAAATAAATCCAGAAGGAAGCTGGAGCTGCATCGTGCCGACCTCCAACGCAGCAACTCTTGCTTTGTTGCCGACCCTGATGTCAATCTCCCCTTGTGCCACACGCCTAGTTCTTACCAGCCCCTGCATCGAGTTGCAAATATGAACAACTGATCCGGTATCAAATACCCAAGAGCTACTAGGTATGTCAGCAAGGTAAATGTCTATAACATATGTAACAAGTGTACCTTTGCCTGAAGCAGCATTTCCGGCCTTCTTGCCATGCTCAGCAAGCCACTTGCTACAGTTCCTCTTCCAGTGACGAGTTTCCTTGCAATGGTAGCAAATGGTCTTTGAGTCCAGTCCAGGCTTTGGCGTAGCGGCGGAGGTTACCATCTTCATGCCCTTTGCCTTAGCCTTCTTCTTGGACCAACTCTTCTTGAACTTAGCCGAGTTCTGCACCATCAACACTTGATGCGTGCCTTTCTTAATATCTTGCTCTGCCACCTTAAGCATCCCATGTAATTCAGTGAGCTTCTTATCCATGCCATGCATATGATAGTTCGAGATGAACGTCCCATAGCTAGATGGAAGAGAACCCAGAACTGCATCTGTAGCCAGCTCATCCAAGAGCGGGAAGCCTAACCGATCCAAAGCCTGCACATACCCGACCATTTTGATCACATGCGGGCTCAGTGGATCACCTTCCTTCAGCTTACAATCCATCAAGGATCGCCAAACGTTGAACCTTTCGATCCTAGCCTACACCTAAAACATGCTCTTGAGACTCTCGATCATATCGAAAGCCCCAACATCTTCAAAATGCTGCTGCAAATCGGGCTCCATACAAGCCAGCATGAGGCAGTTGATCTCGTTTGATTCATCAACGAGTTTCTGGTAGGCATTCCTGGTTGTGGCATTAGCATTATCGGCTAGTTCCTCTGGAAGTGGACCCTCTAGAACATGTTCCTTTTTATCATGTTTGAGAACAATTCTCAAATTTCTATACCAGGTGGTAAAGTTTGTTCCATTCAGTTTATCCTTTTCCAGAATTGATTTCAATGCAAAGTTGGGTTGACCAGGTGGTGCCATTGATCTACAACAGAAAATATGCAATCACTAAGCAATGTGTTTATGTAGAGTAATTCAAGCCTTAAATATAAATACTCCGACTGAAGTCGGCATCCCTCCGCAAACTCTCAGTGATTCAGGATCCGACTAGCACATGCGACTAGTAAGCTTTAGCATCACTGCTAGACAACATGCCTATCCAGTAAGCAACTCCTTGCTAATCGTATCTCTATATGACTCCTGTCAGTCGGGAAGGTATCTCATACCCCGGCCCCAACCTTCTTTACCACAAGGCCCAAAACCGTTTTGATAGCCTTGTCAAGTTAACCTAATGCAGTGCATGTCCGTGTCCGACACGAACCCTTCAGTTCAAGGACACCTAGTAGCACCCCAATTTTATGAGCCCAGCACTTGACGTGCGAAGGTGCAACATCGGGGATGGCAATTCGCTTGATATTAACGAGGGATCTTTCTACCATATTAACATGCATAGAAATAAAGAAGCATAACAATCACAAATAAACATATTGTGAAGTAGTATGGCTCCTTCATGGATGTTCTTCCAGGTCGGCTCCGACTCCGATGACCATCTAGGAACTCCATCTTGTTTGTCACGTCGGGACGCCAAGCCACCAACCTGATCTCTATTATCCAACTACTACAACTAGTAATGAATTTTACATAGAGTCACAAGTCGACATGCAGGTCGTTATACATTATAATGACAGCACTTTGGCTCCTGCCGGCTGACAAACATGACGCGCAGGCCATGTATAAATTACACACATGCATCACATACACATGAGCCATACTATTCACATCAAACCTGCAAAACAAAGTTACACATAGAATCGATTCTACCGGCTTGAGTGATCGTGTACGAAATACAAGACACTACGCACACGGCGGTCCCGCTAGCCGGTTAGCGGGTGGGGTTCGAAGGGGCAGCGCCCGCCGTTTTCGGAAATCACAGATCCTATCTGTACTCCGATCACGCCGAATTTTTTTATCTGACCGATCTTATCGATCATCGCGAATCAGATTCAGATTTACGTTTCACTGTTAACCCCGATGGCGAATACCGAACGGTAGGGTAGGTTGTGTCACGACCTCATCGGCCCCGATTGACAGAAAACATAGCCTCAACGATCCCCATGTGCAATTGATCTCATCAACCGTGCACATAGCTGATCTCATAAACAACAACAATAGATCTCATCTGCTGCCTCCACATATCAAATATGCATCCGATCTGAAACTAAATCCTATAGCAGATGCTCTGATACCACTGTTGGGTTCAATGGTAGGGTGTGTCGACTGCAAATTAAAATTTTCCTACGCGCAGAAAAACTAGGAACATGCTACGGGAGATGGATCACGGATCGTTACCACTAGACACGCAGTGCCGTGCAGCGGAAGTAGAGTTGGGGCAGCGCGTCCAGAGTCGTCTCCTCCTCGTCTGATCTCCCTTGAACAGCTAGTCACCGGATCCCACGTACAGGTTCGCCGGAGCGGCGCAGGTGCACCGCCTCTAACGGTATCCGCGCATGCAGGAGGAACACCGTGCAGCGGACTGCTAGGTCCGATCACACAGTCGGCGGCGAGTGGAGGTGGCTATTCGCAACACATGCAAAGCCCTAGTGACGGCGCCGAAGCGATCAATCGAATGAGTGTGTCGTACACCCACTTTATATAGGCATCCATCGCGGGCTCAACACTTGGGCCTCGCACGGACCCTAAAGCCCAAAATCTGTTCGACCTGGATCCAAGTTCGAGTAGGATCACTTCTGACTCGTGGAGTCGGACCGGGCCTCACAGGTTCCTTCCCTTAAGCGTGCGACCCCTTGGGATCTCATTCACTTGGTCGCGAGTCAGATCACATCCGACTCGGCTAGTCGGCAGCGGCCTCTAGCAAAGCGTGCCGACTCCAAGAGTCCGATGAAGCTGGTTAGGTGAACCTGTACATCACACTTCTGTTTCCTTTGCCACATGATATATGTTATCGGGCTCAAGGTGAGTCTGTCATCCTTGTGCTAGCCCGACCTCTTTCTCGTTCTAGTGATGCCGACCACAAACCGGACTATCTCATAATCCTTGTCGCATGGCCATGCTCTTCTTGGTCGGATCACACGAGGGGCCCAGAGTATATCTCTCCTCGTCGGAGGGGCAAATCCCATCTTGCTTGACCATGTCTCGTAGCATGGGTCTGGACAAGCCCAAAACCTACCTTTGTAACTACCTAGTCACGGAGTAGCGTTTAGTCGGCCCAAAGCAGGTCTGTCACAATCCCATGTACATGCGCCAGCTCAGGACTTAGGACATAGAACATATGTTGTACTAGAGACTCACATATGACATATCGCTGCGTCTCATAGTCGGGTTTGTCCAACTCGGACCTTATCTAGACTCGGATCCGACTATGTCGAATCCGACTAGATCCTTCCGAGTCCATATTATCCGGTTAGCATCCAATGCTCCATGGCTAGTGAGACCAAGCCATCGACCATGTCATATGCTAGTCTAGTCGGCTGCGCGTCCTCACAGCCCTTTCGACTAGGGACCTTTTAGGACAGTCATCATACAATGCATAGTCCCACAAACAAGTCACGTACTTGCTGATACACATCATTGATAATGTCCAAGGACTATCTTTATTCATAAACACATAGGAAATATCATCATACATGATTGCCTCTAGGGCATATCTCCAACACCCTCGAACAGAAGACCGAAAGCACGACCTCTCTACTTGGTTGCAAGTGTACGGTCTTCACGATCCGGCAGCGCTTTGTCGTCCAGAGCTAATCATCGCTGAAGAATTAGAGGGAGGATATTAGAACCACACTGGGCTTCTAATTATGAGGATTAGAGGTGGCTAGGGCTAGCTCTAATTAGTCTAGGACCAACTAGAACTGGAACTAGATCAACTAGAAGAGGCACCCAAAAACTTGTAGTTCAAAAGGGTGCAAAACATCTAGTATATATAGGTTTAGGGGTGAGGAGAGGGCTGCCACCAAGGAGGGAAAGCCTCCTTGGGGCGCCGGCCTAGGGGGGAGGAGTTGGACTACTCCTCCCCTAGTAGGATTCGGGCCCCTTCCTTAGGGAAGGGAGGCGGCTACTCCACTTGGGCCCTTGTGGCCCAAGTTTCCTTCCAACACTTGGCCTTTTTAGGCCCGTTGATATTAATTTAAATATATATTTGTTCTAAACATTTTCAGAGCATTATATATATAATTTAACATCCCCAGAAACATTTTCCACCAATATATATTAATCGGTAATACCCGGTATTAACCGATATTCACCGAAACCCTTCTGGTGACCCCGAAACGCTTCCGGAACCTCTCGGAACTATCCCGGGTATTAATGAAACAATTCCACAAATATATTCTCATCACTCCCATCCTACTAACACTCAGCAGATTGTGATTACCTTAAGCTTGCAACCTGGTAGGTTCGGTAACCATAGACATGAACGAAACCCCTTCGTTCAATGACCGATAGCAGAACCGTGGACATCCATATCGGTCCCTATGATTACACAAATGATATTCGAGTGAACCTTTGGTTATCATGTGATGTTCCCTTTGCTTCGCGGTACTTTACAAAACCTGGTGTGTATCGGTATCCTCCAGAGTCATCACCATGCTCACTATACCGTTGCTCCTGTTATCGGTTTTGTTCTTCTTTCTCGTTGACGTGTTCCGGCATCCCCGTGACGTAGTCACCTATGTCTGGCCAGACGATGATGGATGCCGTCACACCGAGAGGGCCCTAAGAATATCTCTCCATTATCGGAGGAGCAAATTCCACTCTCGAGCTGTTCGGTCACTTGTCAAACTTTCCGGTGAGCCTGAAAGTTGTTGTTATGATCACCTTGTTACAGATGATGTTTGAGCAACCCCAAAGCCCACCGTCTGGTAGGAAGTGACCGAGACACTCTCATGGTCTGAGGAACTAAAACACATGCTAACACTCCGTGTTATAACAGATGATTTCAGACGATATGATCACATAGTATAACAGACAAGTATTGGGTCGATTCAATATGATCGTTCTTCTAACGTCACCCCCTCAATGTTGTATTAGGACTATCGTACACTTAACGATATCCTAAGATCCGGAAAACATGATCACCAACAACACTTGAGCCGGTCTTAGAGGTGAGACCGAGAACCTATTTTTTACCGTTTATCATTCCACACGTGCATATGAGTTTTCCACTGAATCGCATATTCCAGGATCATAGCAGTTATAGCATGGAATATAAACTTTTAACTATGAATAATGCAAATATAATAATACAATATTATTGCCTCTAGGGCATATTTACAATAGTCTCCCACTTGCACTAGAGTCAATAATCTAGTTAGCACTTTTAACTTTTACACCAATGGCAATCCGGTGTCAGTCCATGCTTTGCTTGTGGTACAGACTTCGTCCTATCAAATCTGACAACTTCAGATCCACGTGTATCATTTGCATATCTATGCATCTATAATTTTTTCACAAGAATTCATAATTTGTGTGAAATAGGGTTTATATATATATATATATATTGAATCACTGGTAGAACCTTTGATTCCTTAGATTGAGTTATGGAACCACTATTAAGAATAGTGTTCCAATGATACAATCATCTAGAAACCATACCAAGCTCATGAATGAACTTTTGATTCATCACCATTCACTTTTGCTTCTGAAGCAATAATATACTTAGCGTTCTATTATAGAATTCACCACAGTAACTTTTGGGACCAATTCCAACTTATTGTGCCACCATAAATCACTTTCAATTTGAAATCAAAAAATCACTTGGAGCATAGATGAAGATTTTATCGATGTACTACTTACAACGAGCCTTCATTGATGTAACTCTTTACAACAATCTCTTCATTTTCTCCGTGTGTGAGAAACATGTCGTTAATTCTTAACGACATTTTTCATTGTTGTCCTATGATCAACAATTTGAACATACTAGTAACTTTTACTTACAACTAACTTGGAGTACTGTAAATATCTGGTTGTTTACATACCATGGAATACAAGTGTGGATGAAATCATATTTCGCTCATCATTATTTTAGGATACCGAATCCCTCCATGTGACATTGACAAGAAACTCTTCTTGACATTTTACATACTAAACTGCTTTAGTATTCTGTCAATAGGTATTTTAGCTAAGTCCGATTAGACACTATTATCTCCATAGATCATTATGTCTAATACCAAGACTATTTATTGCCTAAGTATTTTACTGAAAAAATAGTTTCAGTAAAGTCTTAGTCTGTGTCAAGAAATTTACATAACTTCCAATCAACTCCCACTTACTTTCTTGTAAATACAAGCATCTTCGCTTTACTCGATGAAATCAATTTATTTGACCATTTCATCAGTACAAAGATTCCAACTCCACTATGCTTGCTTCAGATCATTATAGGATTTCTTGAAGTTTGCATACTTACTAGCATCCTCTGGATCGACAAAATTGCCTTGGATCGTATCAAACATACAACCTTGGTTCTATTTCCATCTCATGGGAATCATTTTAGCATCCATCTGTTTTATCTCATAATTGAAATATTCAGTAATTGCTAGTTTAACCCGAACTGACTTTAAGTATTGTTATGATGAGACAATCTCGTCATAGTCAATTCTTTGATCTTGTCATAAACTATTTGTAACATGTCAAGCATTATAAAACATTTTTATCTTTGTCAGTTTATAGATCCATTACTATTCTTCAGACTCTAAGTCTTTCGAAAGGTTCATCAAGTTCTAAGCTTAAATTATGTGAATGGATACTATCTCGGATTATGTTGGCATATAGCCAATTTCCGGAGTCAGGGCCCATCAACGCTTCTCTGTGAATTATAGGTTCATTGTTTGCCCAACAATATTTCGTTTGCATACCAAAAAGGTCTACATGAATTTTTTAAACCTATATAGTTCAGCTACAAGTTCGACCATAGTCTCTATATCTTATGTAGAGGCTTTTGTATCAGTCACAGTAACAAATTCTAGAATTACTTCCAGTGTTTCTATTCTTTGAGTTGATTGCAAAGATTCCGCAATCTTGTCGAGTTGCACTATCCTCCCACTCACTCTTTTGTAGAAAACATTTTCTTCAAAACTTCCGCACTCTATGGCAACACTTTGCCTCGGCGTAGTGATAGAGGAATACCCAACTATTTGTGATAACCTACAAAGTAGCACTTATTTCAATAAATTTGATGGCGCTCCTTTTTCAGTGTGAAAGCCATAGTCTCTAAAGCATCACTTAGAAAGTATATTGGCAAAATAATTAATGTCATGTTTGATCTTACCATGTCATACATAGTT
Source organism: Thinopyrum elongatum (assembly GCA_011799875.1). Classification (NCBI taxonomy): domain Eukaryota; kingdom Viridiplantae; phylum Streptophyta; class Magnoliopsida; order Poales; family Poaceae; genus Thinopyrum; species Thinopyrum elongatum. The sequence continues at coordinate 370,614,558 of CM022299.1, read as the reverse complement.
TGATTGCATCTACTTAAAACAATCTACTCTCAGTAGTGTTTCTAGGAGGTGCAAGCTATAAAATTCTTTTATAGCTCATCGGACATTCGCTAAATTTGTAACTCAAATATTCTTTTCTGCAATCCAATTGTAGAAACATGATTTTCTTGTTACAATAATTTCTACTCCATTTTGAAAACCTTTTGCAACACTTCAAAAGATCCAGATTTATGTCTCAGTTAGTAAATATAAATATCTACTTGAGTCACCCTTGAAGATAGATAAATCCACTACTTGCAACAACATTTATTGGACTACACACATCGATATGCATATTGCCAATTATTTTGTTGCTCGTTCTCTATGGCCCGTGAACGGTATTTTAGTTTACTTCACTAATTGGACGAAACTTGCAAGTGTTAGATGATTCTCAATCAGATGACTTCAAAATTCATCACTATGAAATTTCTCCATGCTAGTTTCCCCAATGTGACTAAATACAGTGCCACACACATGTGGTATTCTTTTAGTCTTGCGACATTTAGCGTCAGTGTTATGGATGTTCAATTTTATTATCAATATTCATAACATGCATCTTATTCACAATAAGAGTATGCCCTTTTATTCATAACATCGAACAACTATTGTTCTGTCATGCACAACCTTCTTCATAACATTGAACAACTATTGTTCTGTCATGAAGAACCTCCTTGCAACTTCTATGCAATGGGCCAGAGTGTACAAAAACTCTAAAATGAATTATGATAATAAATACAGAGAAAATACACTGATAGAAATATTGTAACCTTTTACAATCCATCAAAATATTTTAACCTCATTATTTGTTGGTTATTTAGGTCGTTCGAAGTTTCTTGCAACGATTTGCAATAATATGCAATCGAGTCGATATCCTTGTGATTAACATTTTAACCACAATACCGAAGAATCAGTGATCAACAAATTGATCATTTTTTCCAAGAACTACACTTTACTTGACCAACCACCTCTGCATCTCATAACTTGTATGACATTCATACCTGAGCTGGACATTCCAGTCTTTTTTTTCTTTCTGCCTTTTACTTCTTATAGTTTTACTTCAATATTTCGCTTACTCTCGGAAGAAACAACAACTTTAAGAGTGGCGTGAGCCCCAAACTTCCCTAGGCGTGTAAGTCTCATTACATCCTTTGGTTTTGTTCTTTCTCTACAAGTTTTCACCGTTGGCACATGACTGGCTTTCTTCCGGATCTTACGCATTTCAGTCTTAAACATAGTTGAACACTTCTCTAGAATTTGCAAACAAAACACTTCGTTAGATATCACATATCTTTTAGCCTTTGTTTGAATCTGAAAACAATTTTTCGTTCCAAGAATATCACATAACCATCCCAAACATTTTGAAGTTCGGGCATCTTGGAAGCAAGCAAACCATAATGCAATTCTAGCTTTTGGATCGAAGGACATGAGTCTCGTCATCCATAGCATCAGCAAGAGAGTATTGTAAACATGCAGTAGGACAAAATCCTTCTTGGCACTTTTAGAGGACAATCCTCTCATACATAAAGTTTCAACTAGATAAATAACAGTCAATCAATCTCAACAACAAAGGTGGAACTGTGAGCCATAATTCTACAACTATAATGCAAACTAAACATAGAAATAGTTCATAATTAATTTGCACTAGTTATTAAACTTAATTAATACATAATTGTGCTCCCACTCAAATCAATATCTCTCACAATTGATAGTGAGTGATTCAATATCCAAGTCTAGTTCTCAGCCATTGATGTGTGCATCACTGATGACGAGAATTTTGATCGGTGGGCAAGCTTTTGCCAACCATATCTCCATATGAAACGTGTTCATCTTTCGATGCTTTGTGCTCCGAGCTTAGAACTATTCTGCCAGAACTTCAAGACAACCCAGTGCAATCTGCATGTATGGTCTGACCATCACCGCCTTACACCCAACAATCCGTTTGTACTCTTGTGGACATGACGCACTCCGGATCGTTAAGTGTTATAGATGGTTGCTACACTGGGAAGAGCACCTTTTGACTTGATATTTTAGTGAGAGATCACCCTAATAATTGACTACTGCGCAATCAAAGGGTGCAAACAACAAAGGGATAAACATATCAGACAATTCATAATAGCATGATATGGTATAGCCCTGGGCGCTGGGAGTCCTCCATGATTATCTTCAATCTCCAGTTGAAGCGACGTGACGACCAATATTTTGTTACCGAGGCAACTATTTCAAAAACATTACCGTGGTGGCAATCTCAGAAAATGTTGCCATGGTGACTGTTTCAGAAAACATTGTCGTGGAAACAAATCTGAAATTCCGCCGTGGTACTAAATTATAGCTCCTCGTCCCGCGCTTGGTACACCTTCTCCTCGTCGGGGTCCTCCGTGTACGTCTTGCCACCATCACCTGTAACCTATCTCTATGATGCTTACATTAAGGTGGCAATCTCGTGGCTCTAGCCATCATGTTGTGACGCGCAGGCCACTTAACATTACAACATATAACCATCTCATACATAAACTCATTATCATGACGAAGGCTATACCACATCATATGCACACCCTGCAAAACCAAGTTAGACGTCCTCTAATCGGTTTTAGCAAAATTTTAGTTACGCGGTTAACCAGTTTTAATGATTAAGACTAGCTACCTACGCAAGCACAACAAGGCGATGTTCTTGATGCTAGATTAAGTTTCGGGGTGTGTGAAAGAGAGACTTAATTAAAAGTCTCGTCCCCCACACTAAACTTCGTCAATACACGTGACCCCCTAGAAGATCATCCATCTTCGGCACCCTCTTGGGTACGCGATGGTTCACTATTCCCAACTATGATGTAGCCCAAGGAACTGTTAGCAGATCATCGACAGCCAGAGCCGATCGATTGTCAGAACCTTGTAGCAAAACTACATCATTCTGCCGATGAACTGAACCGAAGCAACACTCATGGGAAGCATAGCAAGAACATCAACCCTCACATATCATATGTGATCTAGATCACAACCTGCATCCACTCATAAACCTGCTCTGATACCACTGTTGGGAAACGTAGTAGAAAACAAAAAAAATTCACACATACGATCACCAAGATCAATATGAAGATGCATAAGGGTTGGGATCAATGATCGTTACCAACTTCAGAGTTGAAAGATCATGGATGTCTCCTAGAGGAGGGGTGAATTGGCGCTTTAAAATAATTACGGTTTAGGCTTGAACAAATGCAGAATAAACCTAGCGGTTAATTTGTCAAGCACAAAACCTACAACAACTAGGCTCACCTATGTGCACCAACAACTTATGCTAAGGAAGATAAACAACTAGGTGATAGAAATATATATGACATGAAACACTATGGCTATCACAAAGTAAAGTGCATAAGTAAAGGGCTCGGGTAAGAGATAACCGAGGCACGCGGAGACGACGATGTATCCCGAAGTTCACACCCTTGCGGATGCTAATCTCCGTTTGGAGCGGTGTGGAGGCACAATGCTCCCCAAGAAGCCACTAGGGCCACCGTAATCTCCTCACGCCCTCGCACAATGCAAGATGCCGTGATTCCACTAAGGGACCCTTGAGGGCGGTCACCGAACCCGTACAAATGGCAACCCTTGGGGGCGGTCACCGAACCCGTACACTTTGGCAACCCTTGGGGGGGTCACCGGAACCCGTCAAATTGCTCGGGGTGATCTCCACAACCTAATTGGAGACCCCGACGCTTGCCCGGAGCTTTACACCACAATGATTGAGCTCCGAACACCACCAACCGTCTAGGGCACCAAGGCACCCAAGAGGAACAAGCTCAAGGGTACCAAGCACCCAAGAGTAATAAGCTTCTCAACTTGAAACTTCCACGTATCACCGTGGAGAACTCAAACCGATGCACCAAATGCAATGGCAAGGGCACACGGAGTGCCCAAGTCCTTCTCTCCCAAATCCCACCAAAGCAACTAATGCTAGGGAGAAAAATGAGAGGAAGAACGAAGAAGAGAACACGAAGAACTCCAAGATCTAGATCCAAGGGGTTCCCCTCACATAGAGGAGAAAGTGATTGGTGGAAATGTGGATCTAGATCTCCTCTCTCTTTTCCCGCAAAAACTAGCAAGAATCCATGGAGGGATTGAGAGATAGCAAGCTTGAAGAAGGTCAACAATGGGGGAAGAACACGAGCTAAAGATATAAGGTTCAATGGGGAAGAAGACCCCCTTTTATAGGGGCTCCCGAATCCAACCGTTATGTGCTCGGCCCGCACACGAGCGGTACTACCGCTCCAGCGAGCGGTACTACCGCTCGGGCGGTAGAACAGGACAACAGAACAACGGCAATGAACCTCAGGGGCGGTAGAGCCGCTGGAGCGGTACTACCGCTCAAGGGAGCGGTACTACCGCAAGCTGCAGTGGTACTGCCGCTTGGCCCAGCGGTACTATCGTTGGGGCCGCGCTCAGTAGCTACGCAGGAGAAGGAAGGAGGGACAGAGGAGAGGGCCTTTGAGCGATACTAGCAGCGGTGGTAGGCGTGGTACTACCGCTTATAAGCGGTACTACCGCTCCTACTGCCGCTGCTACTGCCGCTCAACCCGACACGAGAAAACAGGTCTCGAGTCGAGGCGGTACTACCACGGAATCGGAGCCGTACTACCGCTTATGGCCATGGGCGGTACTGCGGCTGTGAGACAGCGGTACTACCGTTTGTGGCGATAAGCGGTACTGCCGCTCTGGCCCGGCGGTACTACCGTTGGCGCCTTCCTTATGCCACTTCCACGAAAACAAGTATACTCCAAGGAAAACCAGAACTGCCACAACTTTTGCAAATGAGCTCCGAATTGAGCAAACTCAAGCTTGTTGGATAGATGACGACGAGTACTATCCAACAACGACAGGGGAGGTATGCCAAACATATAGAGGAGTGAAACCTCCAACAGAGAAGAACCGGCATAACCTCCAACATCGAAAACATCATAGAAGATGCATGTGAACTCCGTTTTCGATGAACTCGAGCTTGTCATCAAAATGACCATAAGCTCTAAGACTCACAAAGAGAAATACCAAACAAGAACCAAGAAATATGATGCAAGGATGCAATGGTTTGAGCTCTCTATGAACGATACGATCAAGCTACTCATCGAGAGCCCCCCTTGATAGTACGGCACTCGGTCCTATAACCCGGTCTCCCAACTACCACCATGAGACCGGTAAAATAGAAAACCTATCAAGGGCAAACCTTTGCCTTGCACATAGTCCACTTGAGCTAGATGATGATGATCTTGGCTTCGTCAAGTTGGACCACCTTTCTTGATTGCGTTGGCTCGATGAAGACTAGTTGATTGCTCCCCCATACTCCACTATGGGTGAGCCACTCTTTGGGACATCTTCACAAGTCCATTGACACCACAATGAACGGCAAGCTTCAAGGATGATCTCTTCATGATGCTCCACTTGAACTTGCACACCACAATCTTGATGACGATCACCACTTGATGTCATCGTCCATGGGTTGTATGAGATCTTCCTCTTGATGCAAACCCAAGGAAACAAACCTAACCCCACATAGAACTCACACGTAGATCATGGGTTAGTACACAAAGCATAATGGACTATGCTTACCATACCATGGGATCACTTGATCCCTCTCGGTACATCTTGTACGCTTTGTGTGTTGATCAACTTGATTCACTCTTGACTTAGTCTTGATCAACCTTGTATCGTGTCTTCTACATGACCACTCTTTGGATAATTCCTTGAATAGCACATTGGTCAACATATAAACTCCTTGAAACCAACAAATGGACTTCAAGAAATACCTATGGACAAATCCTTCAAATATAACTCAATGCAACCATTAGTCCATAGAGAATGTCATCAAATACCAAAACCACACATGGGAGCACCGCATGTCCTTTCAAGAGTGCAGGGGAAGAAGAAGAGTCGGTGTAGATCATGCTCGAAGTCCCTCGAATGATGATGATGATCTCGCGAACCGCCCTCGAACGATCCCTCGAACAGAAGACCAAAAGCACGGCCTCTCTACTTGGTTGCAAGCGTACGGTCTTCACGATCCGGCAGCGCTTTGCCGTCTAGAGCTAAACATCGCCAGAGAATTAGAAGGAGGAGATTAGAACCACACTGAGCTTCTAATTATGAGGATTATAGCTGGCTAGGGCTAGCTCTAATTAGTCTAGGACCAACTAGAACTAGAACTAGATCAACTAGAAGAGGCACCCAAAAACTTGTAGTTCAAAAGGGTGCAAAACATCTAGTATATATAGGTTTAGGGGGGGACGAGAGGGCTGCCACCAAGGAGGGAAAGTCTCCTTGGGGCGCCGGCTTAGGGGGGAGGAGTTGGACTCCTCCCCTAGTAGGATTCGGCCCCCTTCCTTAGGGAAGGGAGGCGCCTACTCCACTTGGGCCCTTGTGGCCCAAGTTTCCTTCCACCACTTGGCCTTTTTAGGCCCGTTGATATTAATTTAAATATATATTTGTTCTAAACATTTTCAGAGCATTATATATATAATTTAACATCCTCGGAAACATTTTCCACCAATATATATTAATCGGTAATACCCGGTATTACCCGATATTCACCGAAACCCTTCCGGTGACCCCGAAACGCTTCCGGAACCTCTCGGAACTACCCCGGATATTAATGAAACAATTACACAAATATATTCTCATCACTCCCATCCTACTAACACTCAGCAGATCATGATTACCTTAAGCTTGTGACCCCGTAGGTTCGGTAATCATAGACACGAACGAAACCCCTTCGTTCAATGACCGATAGCGGAACCGTGGACATCCATATCGGTCCCTATGATTACACAAATGATATTCGAGTGAACCTTTGGTTATCATGTGATGTTCCCTTTGCTTCGCGATACTTTACAAAATCCGGTGTGCATCGGTATCCTCCAGAGTCATCACCATGCTCACTATACCTTGCTCCCGTTATCGGTTTTGTTCTTCTTTCTCGTTGACGTGTTCCGGCATCCCCATGACGTAGTCACCTGTGTCTGGCCAGACGATGATGGATGCAATCATGCCGAGAGGGCCCTAAGAATATCTCTCCATCGTCTAAGGAGCAAATCCCACTCTCGAGCTGTTCGGTCACTTGTCAAACTTTCCGGTGAGCCTGAAAGTTGTCGTTATGATCACCTTGTTACAGATGACATTTGAGCAACCCCAAAGCCCACCGTCCAATAGGAAGTGACCAAGACACTATCATGGTCTGAGGAACTAAAACACATGCTAACACTCTGTGTTATAACAGATGATTTCAGACGATATGATCACATAGTATAACAGACAAGTATTGGGTCGATTCAATATGATCGTTCTTCTAACGTCATACCCTCAATGTTGTATTAGGACTATCATTTACACTTAACGACATCCTAAGATCCGGAAAACATGATCACCAACAACACTTGAGCCGGTCTTAGAGGCGAGACCGGGAACCTATTGTTTACCATTTATCATTCCACACGTGCATATGAGTTTTCCACTGAATGACATATTCCAGGATCATAGGAGTTATAGCATGGAATTTAAACTCTTAACTATGAATAACGGAAATATAATAATAAAATATTATTGCCTCTAGGGCATATTTCCAACAGGTAGAACCTTCGCATGCAGAGATCAAGATTTGTGATAGGCTTGTGGAACTTTTTCATAGAGAAGAGATTTTGTGGCGTCAGAGGGAGCGTGTCGAGTGGCTTGTTCACGGTGATAAGAATACTTATTTTTTCATTTACGGGCCAGCAGGCATAGAAGGAAAAACCAAATAAAGGCTTTGCAATTACCAGATGGGAGCCTCATAGAGGAGATCTCAGAGATGGAGGCGCATGCCACAGCTTTTTACAGCAACTTATACACGTCAGAAGGAGTGCATGACATGAACCGAGTCCTGGATGTGGTGCCAAAAAAAGTAACTCCAGAGATGAACCAAATATTAGAAGCGGCATATACCCAAGAGGAGGTCAAGGTGGCCCTCTTCCAGATGTTCCCGACAAAAGCGCCAGGTCCAGATGGATTTCCTGCTCATTTTTTTCAACGCCATTGGGACGTGTGTGGCACCGAGGTCACAAATACTGTCCTCCGTATAATCGATGTGACAGAATCAGCGGAGTGCATTAATAATACCATTCTAGTCTTAATACCAAAGGTAAAGAATCCCACGTCTTTGACACAGTTCAGGCCTATATCACTTTGCAATGTCCTTTACAAGATAGCCTCCAAGGTCATATCAAACAGGTTGAAATTAGTACTTCCTGACATTATCTCAGAAGAGCAATCAGCATTTGTCCCAGGCAGGCTTATTACTGACAACATCATCGCAGCTTATGAATGTCTCCATTTTATGAAGAGAAACAAAGCAAAGAAAAATAGACATTGTGCTTTAAAACTGGACATGATGAAGGCATATGACAGAGTTGAATGGGACTATCTCCAGGGAATGATGCTAAAACTAGGCTTCACAGAGAGATGGGTGAATATAGTGATGAGCATGGTAAGATCTGTCAAGTTTTTTGTTTTTTTAATGGTAAGAAGCTAGAGGAGTTCATACCTACCCGTGGAATTCGACAGGGAGGCCCAATTTCCCCTTACCTATTCTTGATTGCAGCTGAGGGCCTTTTGTGCCTTTTAAAATCCATTGACGAGTCATCTAACATAGGTGGAATACAGGTGGCACCTTCGGCACCACCAGTCAATCACCTGTTGTTCGTTGATGACAGCCTGCTGCTTTTTAAGGCTAGTGCAGAAGGGGCTAATGAGGTAAACCAGTTGTTGAACACATATTGTCAGGCTTCAGGCCAAAGGATCAATCATGGCAAATCAATGATAGTTTTTTAGCAAAAAATGTCCTGAAAGCATAAGGCATGAGGTAAAAGCTTTGTTGCAAGTTCCAAATGAGACTTTGAGTGCCAAATATTTGGGAATGCCCTCTGAAGTGGGTGTCTCCAAAAATGGTGCTTTTAAGTATCTGAAGGATTATCTATGGAGCAGAGTTCAAGGGTGGATAGAGAAAACAATGTCTTCAGTAGGCAAGGAGGTGACTAGAGGTGCTAGTCAAATCAGTAGCCCAGGCAGTCCCTGTTTTTTCCATGTCTTGCTTTTAGTTGCCTAGGGGATTGTGTGGGCACTTAAATATGCTAATACGAAAGTTCTGGTGGGGAAGTAAAGATGGCAAAAGGAAACCTAATTGGGTCTCATGGGAGGCAATGACACAACCAAAGAGCATGGGAGGATTGGGTTTCAAGGATTTTGAATTGTTTAACTTGGCTTTGTTGGCAAAGCAAGCATGGAGAATATTACAGTGTCCAGACGCTCTAAGTGCTCAAATCCTCAAAAGTGTCTACTTCCCAAACACTTCTATTCTGTCGGCTGAGTTGGGCAATCATCCAAGTCAAATCTGGAGAGCCATAGTTGAAGGGCGGGATATATTAAAACAAGGTTTGATTCGAACCATTGGTAATGGCAGCTCTACCAATATATGGTCAGACAACTGGATTCCTAGAAAGGAGATGTTGAGGCCTTTTGGGGCACGAGTATATAACCCCCCAGAATTGGTTTCTGAATTGATTGACTCAACTTCAGCGGCTTGGGATCAGACTAAATTGGCGGAAATCGGCTTGCCGATTGACATACACACTATCTTATAGATACCAATCTATACTAGCAATACTCCAGATACATGGCGCTGGTTCTATGAGAAGAATGGGTGTTTCTCTGTTAGATCTGCTTACAGGATGATGATTGACACCAAACTGCGAAAAGAAGCCTGGCTTGATGGTTCTCCTGGTTCGTCAAGTACCGACTGTGAGGCATCATCATGGAAGTTGCTTTGGAAAACCCAAGTCCCCGGTAAAATTCGAATGTTTTTATGGCAACTGGCTAAACAATCACTTCCTACAGAAGATGTCCGCGCACACAGAAGGATGGCCTCGTCCAGTGCATGTGGGTTGTGTGGTGCTCAAGACTCTTGGCATCATTCCATGCTGGAATGTTCGATGTTCCGATGCATATGGGCTTTAGTTGATGGAGAGCTGGCGGAGCATCTATATGCAACGACGGAGCCAAATGCAAAGCAATGGTTGTTCATTATGATCGACACATTGTCACACGACGCATTCATATGACTCGCAGTCACACTCTGGGCATTGTGCTGGGTGAGAAGAAAGGCAATACATGATCAAATTTTCCAGAGTCCGTCCGCAACTCACCAGTTCATCACACGTTTCATTAGTGAGCTCGAGCTCCTACCAGCATCAGGGAAGAAACATGCAGTAGGTCCGAGGCCTGCTGTAGTTAGACCCAAGGCTACTCCCGCGGGGCATGCAAAGATCCATGTGGATACTGCAGTCTCAAAAGCGCAGGCAAGGGGGGCAGCAGCTGCAGTTTGTCGAGACGAGACGGGAAACTTTTTGGGAAGTTCATCCCTGGTTATCACGAGAATAACGGATGTGGCGACCCTGGAAGTTTTAGCTTGCATAGAGGGTTTGGCTTTGGCCGAAGATCTCTTGCTCCAGAACGTTATCATCGCCTCTGACTGAAAATGAATAATCACTGATATTGAGAAGGCAAGCAAAGGGAATTATGGGGCCATCATCTATGAAATTAAGTCTAGAGCTAGGAATTTTAATTATAAGTTTATTTTCAAAGGTAGAGCAGCAAATCATGATGCTGATAGATTAGTCAAATACTCACATTCTTTGGATCAGCGAAGGCATGTCTGGATGTCAATACCACATGATCCATTTTGTATTCCACAAGTTGTGGACTTTGAGCAATAAAATTTGTTATACCCCTAAAAAAAAGTTCTTTTAGTGACAATACCGGCTTTGGAGTTCTCTAAAAAACAGCTTTGGACAGTGAACTTTTTTGACAGAAGGAAATGGGTTTCTGGTGAAGTATGAATTTTATGGGAAGCGGATCCTCTGACGTACTACCCTGACGTGTGGGCCCGGGTCCACATGCCAGTGTGCCAACAGCATATTAGGGGAGCCGTGTCCGGATTTTATAAAGTTGTTGAAACTATATGTGATGGAGGTATCTCAGCCTCTGGGGCTGCAACTATCTTCTTTGATTGCACCATGCTTACAAGTTTTGCTAACGTCAAATACAAGCACTGCAGGAGTTACAAAGAATGTATTGAAGTACTCCCCCCGCCCAGTAATATAAGATGTTATCTATACCAATATAAAAAAACTAGAGGGGTTGATTCAATTAATCTCGCCAATCAAACCAAGTCAATCCAACGACCTAGATTCCTCCAATGTCGAGCGCTCAACATGTTTAGTGTGCAATTAATATCATACCAAATACCAATATTTGTGCTAATCACATAATTAACATATATCCTACATAATATAAACATGCAATTTACGCACAATTGATATCCTACCTAATATAAATGAGGACTTAATTTTCTCCTTAATATTAACATGCATTGCATGTACACATTTACTAGTTACAACAAATACGCGAGTATATCGCTTGTAATTACATTATTATGGGTAGGGCTGGGCATTCGGTGTAACCGAGAATTTCGGTTCGGTTTGTTCGGGTTGTAGCAAATTCGGTTTCCTGGAAACGATGGCCGATCGGTCTTTCATAATCTTGTTAATCGAGAGTTCGGGGAGCCGTGACTTCGGTTTGGTTTCCCATATAACCGAACAAGACCGAAGCTGTTTGAGAGCACACACGATCGAACAGAGAAAGAAAACACCGTCAATCGAACGCAATCAGATCTAAAGGCAAGAACTCCTCATCTACCTAATCAGTTTCTCAAGAAAACATGAAATCATTAAGGAATAATATGATGGGATGGTAAAAGAAATGACAAAGGAGAGAGGAGATTAGTCCCACTGCGGGCTGCCAGTCCACCAGGCAGCCGTCGCCGGCTGGGGAGGAGAGCGGAGCGCCACCACCAGCGGGGCAGCAGATGATGTAGGAGAGCCGAGCGCTACCGCCGGCGGGTGAGCAGACCAGGGAGCAAACGCTTGTGGCGGCTAGGTCAGGGCGTTGCGTGAGATGGGGAAACTGTTGGGGAGCATTGCATGGGAAACAAAAAAATTCCTACGCTCACCAAGATCAATCTAGGAGATGACCATCTATGAGAGGAAAGATTGGATCTACATACCCTTGTAGATTGCTAAGCGGAAGCGTTAAGAAATGCGGTTGATGTAGTCGAACATCTTCGCGGTCCAATCATGATCTGTCCCGCGAACTCCCGATCCAAGCGCCGAACGCACGGCACCTCTGCGTTCAACACACGTACGGCTTGATGACGCCTTCACCTCCTCGATCCAGCGAGCAATGGTGAAGTAGTAGCTCGAGTCCTCTGGTAGCACGATGGCGTGATGGCGGTGGTGGTGGAGAAATCTCATCAGGGCTTCGCCAAGCCTCACGGAGAAGAAGAAGGACTATGAGGGAGAGGTAGGGCAGCGCCGTGGCATAGATGGGGTGCAGCTGCCCTCCCTCTACTCCTCTATATATAGGGGGGAGGAAGGAGGAGGGGCGCCCTAGGGTTTCCCCTAGGGGGGCGGCGGCCACCACAGATGGGGGCGCCCCTAGGGAAACCCTAGGGTGGCTTGCCCCCCAAGCCAGGTGGAGGCAGCCCTAGGGGGCGCCCCACCTTCACTGGTGATCGTGGGATGGGGTGAGGGGGGCGCACAGCCCCTTAGTGGGCTGGTGTGCTCCCTCCCCTTGGCCCATGAGGCCCCCCAACACTTGCCGGGGCCCCCGAAACCCCTTTCGGTTCTCCTGGTCACAACCCGGTACCCCCGGAACAATTCGGACCCCGATTCCCTTCGTCCTATATATCGATCTTCACCTTCGGAGTTGCTCGTCATGTCTGGAATCTCATCTGGGACTCTGAACAACCTTCGGTCACCACCAAAAACAACTCAACTATACTTATATCGTCACCAAACGTTAAGTGTGTAGACCCTGCGGGTTCGAGAACTATGCAGACATGACCGAGACACCTCTACATTCAATAACCAATCGCGGGACCTGGATGCCCATATTGATTCCTACATATTCTACGAAGATCTTTATCGGTCAAACCTCGATGTCAAGGATTCAGCTAATCCCGTATGTAGTTCCCTTTGTCTATCGGTATGTTACTTGCCCGAGATTCGATTGTCGGTATCACCATACCTAGTTCAATCTTGTTACCGGCAAGTCTCTTTACTCGTTCGGTAATACAAGATCCCGCAACTAACTCCTTAGTCACATTGCCTGCAAGCTTCTTGTGATGTTGTATTACCGAGAGGGCCCAGAGATACCTCTCCGTCATACGGAGTGACAAATCCCATTCTTGATCCATGCCAACTCAACAGACACCCTCGGAGACACCTGTAGAGCACCTTTATAGTCACCCAGTTACATTGCGACGTTTGGTACACACAAGGTACTCCTCCGGTGTCAGTGAGTTGCATGGTCTCATGGTCATACAAACATATACTTGACATGCAGAAAATGATAGCAATAAACTTGATACGATCATATGCTATGTTTTATGGTTTGGGTCTTATCCATCACATCATTCTCCCAATGAAGTGATCTCGTTATCAAATGACAACTCATGTCTATGGCTAGGAAACTATAGCCATCTTTGATCAACGAGCTAGTCCGGTAGAGGCTTACTAGGGACATGTTGTTTTCTATGTATCCACACATGTATTTGAGTTTCCAGTTAATACAATTATAGCATGGATAATAAACGATTATCATGAATAAGGAAATATAATAATAACCACTTTATTATTGCCTCTAGGGCATATTTCCAACAGTCTCCCACTTGCACTAGAGTCAATAATATAGTATTACATGGTAATGAATCTAACACCCATAGAGTTCTGGTGTTGATCATGTTTTGCCCGTGGAAGAGGTTTAGTCGATGGATCTGCAACATTCAGATCCGTATGTACTTTGCAAATGTTTATGTCCTCCTCGTTGACTGCATCGCGGATGGAGTTGAAGCGTCGCTTTGTGTGTCTGGTCCTCTTGTGAAACCTTGGTTCCTTGGGTAGAGCAATGGCACCAGTGTTGTCACAGAACAGAGTCATTGGGTTTAGTACACTGGGCACAACTCCAAGATCTGTCATGAACTGCTTCATCCAGACACCTTCCTTCGCTGCCTCTGAGGCAGCTATGTACTCCGCTTCGCATGTAGAATTAGCTACCATGCTTTGCTTGGAACTGCACCAGCTTACCACTCCCCCATTCAGAACATATATGTATCTGGTTTGAGACTTAGAGTCATCCAGATCAGTGTCAAAGCTTGCATCGACGTAACCCTTTACGACGAGCTCTTGATCACCTCCATAAACGAGAAACATTTCCTTAGTCCTTTTTAGGTACTTAAGGATATTCTTGACCGCTGTCCAGTGCTCCATTCCTGGATTACTTTGAAACCTTCCGGCCATACTTATGGCAAGGCTGAGATCTGGTCTTGTGCACAGCATCGCATACATAATAGAGCCTATGGCAGAAGCATAGGGGATGACACTCATATTTTCTCTATCCTCTATAGTCGCTGGGCATTGAGTCTTACTCAACTTCACACCTTGCAAAACAGGCAAGAACCCCTTCTTGGACTAATCCATTTTGAACTTCTTCAAAATCTTATCAAGGTATGTGCTTTGTGAAAGTCCTATTAAGCGTCTCGATCTATCTCTATAGATCTTGATGCCCAATATGAAAGCAGCTTCTCATAGGTCCTTCATTGAAAAACTCTTGTTGAAATATTCCTTCACGTTTTCCAAAAGTTCTATATTGTTTCCAATCAGCAATATGTCATCCACAAATAATATTAGAAATGCTATAGAACTCTCACTCACTTTCTTGTAAATACAAGATTCTCCAAAAACTTGTATAAACCCAAATGCTTTGATCATCTCATCAAAGCGAAGATTCCAACTCCGAGATGCTTGCACCAGTCCATAAATGGATCACTGGAGTTTGCACACTTTGTCAGCATTCTCTGGATTGACAAAACCTTCTGGTTGCATCATATACAACTCTTCCTTAAGGAAACCGTTAAGGAACGCTGTTTTGACATCCATCTGCCATATTTCATAATCGAAAAATGCAGCTATTGCCAACATGATTCTGACGGACTTAAGCATCGCTACTGGTGAGAAAGTCTCATCGTAGTCAACTCCTTGAACTTGTGAAAACCCTTTTGCCACAAGTCGAGCTTTATAGACGGTGACATTACCGTCCGCGTCTGTCTTCTTCTTGAAGATCCATTTATTCTGAATGGCCTTTCACCCTTCAGGTAATACTTCCAAAGTCCATACTTTGTTTTCATACGTGGATCCCATCTCGGATTTCATGGCCTCTAACCATTTGTCGGAATCTGGGCCCACCATCGCTTCTCCATAGCTCGTAGGTTCACCTTTGTCCAACAACATGACCTCCAAGACAGGGTTACCGTACCACTCAGGAGCTGTACGTACCCTTGTCGACCTACGAGGTTCGATAGTAACTTGATCTGAAGCTTCATGATCATCATCATTAGCTTCCTCTTCAACTGACGTAGGTGCCACAGAAACATCTTTCTGTGCTGCGCTACTCTCTGGTTCAAGTAAAGGTTCAACAACCTCATCAAGTTCTATCTTCCTCCCACTCAATTCTTTTGAGAGAAACTCTTTCTCGAGAAAGGACCCGTTCTTAGCGACAAACACTTCGCCTTCGGATCTGAGATAGAAGGTATACCCAACCGTCTCTTTTGGGTATCCTATGAAGACGCATTTGTCCGCTTTGGGTTCGAGCTTCTCCGGCTGAAGCCTTTTTACATAAGCATTGCAGCCCCAAACCTTAAGAAACGACAACTTAGGTTTCTTGCCAAACCACAGTTCATACGGTGTCGTCTCCACAGACTTAGATGGTGCCCTATTTAAAGTGAATGCAGCTGTCTCTAACGCATAACCCCAAAACGATAGTGGCATATCGGCAAGAGACATCATAGAACACACGATATCCAATAAGGTACGATTACGACGTTCGGACACACCATTACGCTGTGGTGTTCCAGGTGGCGTCAATTGTGAAACAATTCCACATTGTCTTAAGTGATTGCCAAACTCATAACTCAGATATTCTCCCCCTCGATCGGATCATAGGAATTTGATCTTCTTGTTACGATGATTCTCAACTTCACTCTGAAATTGCTTTAACTTTTCAAATGTTTCAGACTTATGCTTCATTAAGTAAATATACCCATATCTACTCAAGTCATCGGTGAAGGTGAGAAAGTAACGATATCCACCGCATGCGTCAACACTCATCGGACCGCACACATCAATATGTATGATTTCCAACAAGTCACTTGCCCGTTCCATTGTTCTGGAAAATGGGGTTTTGGTCATCTTGCCCATGAGGCATGGTTCGCATGTGTCAAGTGATTCAAAATCAAGCGACTCCAAAAGTCCATCAGCATGGAGTTTCTTCATGCGCTTTACACCAATATGACCTAAGCGGCAGTGCCACAAGAAAGTGGTGCTATCATTATCAACTCTACATCTCTTGACATCAATGTTATGAACATGTGTATCATCACTATCGAGATTCAATAAGAATAAACCCCTCACAATGGGTGCATGACCATAAAAGATATTACCCATATAAATAGAACAACCATCATTCTCTAATTTAAATGAGTAACTGTCTCGCATTAAACAAGATCCAGATATAATGTTCATGCTCAACGCAGACACTAAATAACAATAATTCAGGTTCATCACTAATCCCGATGGTAATCGAAGAGCGAGCGTGCCGACGGTGATCACATCGACCTTGGAACCATTTCCCACGCGCATCGTCACTTCGTCCTTCACCAGCCTCCATCTATTCCATAGTTCCTGCTTTGAGTTGCAAATGTGAGCAACTGAACCGGTATCAAATACCCAGGCACTACAACGAGAGTTGGTAAGGTACACATCAATAACATGTATATCATATATACCTTTGTTGACGTTGGCCCCCTTCTTGTCGGCCAGATACTTGGGGCAGTTCCGCTTCCAATGGCTAGTTTCCTTGCAATAGAAGCACTCAGTCGCCGGCTTGGGTCCAGCCTTGGGTTTCTTCACGGGAGGAGCAACTGCTTTGCCACCTTTATTGAAGTTTCCCTTCTTTCCCTTGCCTTTCTTGAAACTAGTGGTTTTATTCACCATCGACACTTGATGCTCCTTCTGGATGTCTGACTCAGCGACTTTCAGCATCGCGAACAGCTCGGAGACTGACTTGTTCATCCCTTGCATGTTATAGTTCAACACAAAGCTCTTATAGCTAGGTGGTAGCGATTGAAGAACTCTGCCAGTGACAGCCTCGGGTGGGAGCTCAACTCCCAACTCAGCCAGACATTTGTAGTACCCAGACATTCTGAGTATGTGCTCACTGATAGACCCATTCTCCTCCATCTTGCGGGCATAGAACTTATCGGAGGTCTCATACCTCTCGATCCGAGCATTCTTCTCAAAGATAAACTTCAACTCCTGGAACATCACATATGCTCCATGACGTTCAAAACACCTTTGAAGTCCCGGCTCTAAGCCATACAGCATGGCGCACTGAACTATTGAGTAGTCATCAACAGGCGACTGCCAGGCGTTCACAGTGTCCACAGTTGCTGGAGGGGGTGGCTGATACGTCTCCGTCGTATCTATAATTTTTGATTGTTTCATGCCAATATTATACAACTTTCACATACTTTTGGCAATATTTTATATGATTTATTGGAATAACATATTGATCCAGTGCCCAGTGCCAGTTCCTGTTTTTTGCATGTTTTTTGTTTCGCAGAATATCCATATCAAACGAAGTCCAAACGCGATAAAAATTTACGAAGAATTATTTTGGAATATTTGTGATTTTTGGGAGGTGGAATCAACGCAAACTGGGGCCCACAGCCACCACAAGACACCTGGGTGCGCCAGGCAGCCCAGGCGCGTGGTGGTGGGTTGTGCCCTCCTCATAAGTCGGTTGGAGCTCTACTTCAGGCGCAAGAAAGCTTATATCCGGAAAAAATCGTGTTAAAATCTCAGCGCAATTGGAGTTACGGATCTCCGGATATTTAAGAAATGGTTTTCGGCCAGATCTGGGGACGCAAAACAGAAGAGAACAGAGAGGGAGATCCAATCTCGGAGGGGCTCCTGGCCCTCCGCCGCCATGGAGGCCATGGACCAGAGGGGGAATGCTCCTCCCATCTAGGGGGGGAGGCTAAGGAAGAAGAAGAAGGAGGAGGCTCTCTCCCCCTCTTTCCCGGTGGCGCCGGAGCACCGCCGGGGCAAGGATCGTGACGGCGATCTACGTCAACAATCTTGCTACCGTCAACACCAACTTTATCCCCCTCTATGCAGTGGTGTAACACCCCTTCTCCCTGCAGTAATCTCTACTTAAACATGGTGCTCAACTCCATATATTATTTCCCAATGATCTATGGCTATCTTATGATGTTTGAGTAGATTCGTTTTGTCCTATGGGCTAATCATGATCTTGGTTGGTATGAGTGCATATTTTATTATGGTGCTATCCTATGGTGCCCTCCGTGTCGCGCAAATGTGAGGGGTCCCCGCTGTAGGGTGTTGCAATACGTTCATGGTTCACTTACGATGGGTGGCGTGAGTGACAGAAGCACAGACCCGAGTTTGGGGGTCATTGCGTATGGAAGTAAAGAGGACTTGATGCTTAATGCTATGGTTGGGTTTTACCTTAATGATCTTTGGTAGTTGTGGATGCTTGCTAGAGTTCCAATCATAAGTGCATATGATCCAAGTAGAGAAAGTATGTTAGCTCATGCCTCACCCTCGTATAAAATTGCAAGAATGATTACCGGTCTAGTTATCGATTGCCTAGAGACAAATGACTTTCTTGTTTGACAAAAGCTATCTACTTTTATTACCTTGCAATTTATTCGTAGTTTTATTCCCGCAAAGTACTTGTAGTTTTATTCTTGCAAAATAGTTTCATACTTGTTTTAGGTAAAGCAAACGTCAAGTGTGCGTAGAGTTGTATCAGTGGTCGATAGAAGTTGAGGGAATATTTGTTCTACCTTTAGCTCCTCATTGGGTTCGACACTCTTATTTATCGAAAAAGGCTACAAACGATCCCCTATACTTGTGGGTTATCAGTGGCGCACCAAGCGGTGCATCAAGGACATAAGCCTTTTAGGCAGTTGTGAGGATAATCCTCAGATTAAGGGCCCAGTCCACAAAGTTACTTCCATCATCTTTCAGCTTAGCTTTCTCTAGGAACGCATTGAAATTCAGGGGAGCTACTACGCGAGCCATTGATCTACAACATAATTTGCAAAGATAGTTTAGACTATGTTCAAGATAATGAGTTCAATTAATCATATTACTTAAGAACTCCCACTCAAATCGACATCCCTCCAGTCGTCCGAGTGTAACATGATCTAAATTCACCAACCCAAGTCTGATCATCACGTGAGATGAGGTGGTTTCAATGGTGAACATCTCCATGTTGATCATATCTACTATATGACTCATGTTCAACCTTTCGGTCTCTTGTGTTCCAAGGCCATGTCTGTACATGCTAGGCTCGTCAAGTTTAACCCAAGTGTTCCGCATGTGCAACACTGGCTTGCACCCGTTGCACTACAAAAAAACCACTTCCGTGATGATACGTGTTTGTCACAGTAGGTCACATTTTTTGTCATGCATGTACATCCATGACGATTTTATGACAGAATCAAGATAGTCATACATGTGCTGTCGTAGAAGTGTTTCATGACAATACCAAAATTATCATCACGGAAGTGTCCACTTCCATGATGATAAATGGCGCGTCATGGAAGTGCTTTCGTCAAGGGTAACCGACACATGGCATCTACCGTAACGGGTCGCCATTAAGCTATTGGGTTCCGGTTTGGATCCGATAACCCGTTAACAGCCAGGACCAATGGGGATTTTCCACGTGTAAAATCATCATTGGCCGGAGGAAACACGTGTCGGCTCCTCGGTGGGACAGATGTCGTCCATCCAATGGAGGAGACATGCCTATGATACGTCGACACGTGGCAGGGCCCAACAGAGGCCCAGTCAAAGGCCCGTAGTATTTACTCAGGTACTAGTGGGCCAGCCCACTAACGGCCTGCTTAAACATGGCCCTTTTACGGCCCAAAGCCAGATCTGGCCCGTTATTTGTCCGCCGAGTATTTGGGCCCAATTACGACCTAGTGACATTTCGGCATGTTAGAGGCCTGATGTAAACATGGGCCCATTTCAGCCCGGTGTATCTTTCGGCCTGGGAATGGCCCGTGCTACCCATGTTCCATATATGGTCCGACGCGACATCCGGCCCACTAACAGCCCGTGATCAAGGTGGCAACAGTTCAGCCCAACATGACTTTGGGCCTGTTAAAGGCCTGTCGTATAATTCGGCCCGTTGATGCCTCTACTAAGCCTTCGGCCTCTTGAAGGCCCATGATATCAGTGGGCCAACTAAGGCCCGAGATATGTTTCGGCCTTGTAATGGCCCGTCATATAACTGAGCCAATAATGGCCCGGTCTACATTTCAGCCTGCTGAAGGCCCGTCGACGACTAGTGAAAATTGAGGCCCGACATGCATTTCGACCTGCTAAAGGCCCATGGTTTCTTCTGGGCCATAACAGGCCAGCAGAATATTCAGCCTGTTAATGGCCCGAAGCTACATGGGCCCAACTAGGCGCTGGGTCCACTAAAGGCCCAACTAAACTTTGGGCCGAATATAGGCCCGTGTAAGTTGTGGGCCTGGCGCAAAGTGTGAAGGCCCCAATGGCCTTTCAGGCCCAAGAAAGTTGCAGGCCGGCCCAATTGTGGCCCGCTAAAATGCAGGCCCGTTAGAGGTGAATGTTTCAGCCCGGTCGACTACATCAGATTTTCGTCATTTTTTTTCAGATAGCGAATGATGGCATATACGGTAACTAGTAGGAATTAAGAACAAACCTACTCTATATAATAAAGAAATTATGGCATAGTAACTTAGAATAAACCTACACTATACAATAAAGGATTTATGGTATATTACATCCACTGGGCATCGAAGTTCTCCACCAGTGATCATAAAGCGCAACGAAGAAGCAGATTACAAAAACTGGGCGCCATTGCAGCGTAACAAAATAATACTGAACCAAGACCACTTCCAAGACAGTTCAAGAAAGGTTAGCCTTTGCGCGGGAACTGCTACGCAAGCTGCTGAGCAAGGCTGTGAGACCGGCCTAGCATGTCGGTCATAACTTCCAGGTGTAGCTATTTAGCAATGAGGTTCTCATTGGTGTTCTCCGCAATATTTCTTAGAGATAGGACTTCAAGTCGAAGTTGAGTTGCAGAATGCCTTTCTGCTAGAACTTGAGACTGAAGAAGTCGAACTGATTCAGAGAGCAAATTCTGTGAGCTTGTCTGACTGCTATTCTCAAGTAACTTGAACACTGCATCAAGACAAGACTTTGGGGTTGTCTCGCTATCTTCAAGATGTTTTGCCTTCTTTGCTGCAATATATATTGGGTTTGTCTCACAGCCTTCAGCAGACTTGTGCATGCTATCAGGCATATCACCCTGAAACAAGCAGAGAGATGACAGGTTTTGCACGTGTATAAACAAAGATGGTAACTGTGCTGTCAATTCCATCCAATTTCAAATTAGAAAATAAAGAGTAAGTTCAAAATATCAATAGCATAATTTGGCATTGTTCATAATGTGGGGAGCTTCACCACACTACTGGATTACCATGTCAACAAAACAAGCATAGATGAAGGGCAAAGACAATCATTGTATCTATTTTGGTTAATGTGCATGGCATGTTGTTCATATCATCAGCCACATCAGTAAGATAAAACAGGAGATGACAAGGTGCAAACGTGGGCTGCTTCACCACACACTGGATTATAGATCCACAAAAACAAGCATACATATAGGGAGTATTGAGTAATGTGCATGGTATGAATAAGGAATTTGGTTTTACAAGTAAAACTTGGAACTTACAGTTGTTGCGAACATGCATTTTGATAGAAACAGCAAACTAAACAGCAGTTGACGATAGGGAGTATGAGCAAATTAAACAGTAGTTGAGGATAAAGGCTTTAGAAGGACTGACTTACATTAACAGTTAACACCGGCTTTATAATGCCCTTCTCCATGTCAAGGGAAGGATAACTCAAGAATTTCAGCACAAAATCTTCTTCATAAGCATTGCATGTACTCTACATTTTGTAGAGAGTAATTATAGATATGATAATACTGGAAGGGATAGAGGATAATGAAGATAAGATGCAGATTGATGCTACATAATCAACTACCAATCCCTGGAAGTACAAGCATTACAGGACAAAATGTACTGACAAGAGCAATGGGCTACACTTCTGCACTGGCATTGTCTGTGTATTCAACTTTTTGGTAAGATTAAATATAGATCTGATATTTTTTAGTAAATGGTGGGCGAGGGAGATAAGATGCAGAATGCTACACAATGAACCAATCCCTCTTCCCATAATATAAGAGTGTTTTGAACACTGGTGTACTGTACAAAACGCTCTTATATTATGGGACGGAGGGAGTAGCTGTTAATGTAAGTACAGTGATAGACGACGTTCAGTCCTTACAAGAGGACTGCAGAGCTAAACCTCTTCAAAAGCATTGGGTTGATTCTAAATTTATGTAAGAGTCGATACAAATCTTATAATGTCCACCAAATGGAGGATAACGAGGCTAACATGTGCAGTGATGCTACATAATCAACCAGCTATGAAAGTAAGTATGGTCATACAAGGCAAGAGGTACTCACAAGAGCAATGCAGTGTGCAGTATAGTTGAGAGATTCTGTGGTCCCTTGAGAATGAATGTTCTTCTGCAAACAGTTTTCGTACAAGTGAAACGTTAAGGCACATGCAGAAATGTAGTTCAAATTGTGATGTGATATCATAGACAGTACCTTACGCTGCAGACGAGACCAATGTGTAACAAGATTATTCCAGTCACTGTCTGATAAATGTAGCACCGATGACTTTACAGAAATTTCGTTTAGAGGCTTGCCATCGAAGTGCGCTTGCCTCAGGTAGGAACGATACTTCATCAAGGAGTGCTTGAAAAGCGCAACCAACCCTTGCTTGTCTTGACTATCCAGTTTGGTCCTCGCCTATTTAAAAGAATGAAATCTTGTGTCTTCTGTCAGCAAAAACATATGCAGTAATTACCATGAATAACATTAGTACATTACTTACGCGTAAGTTGCGGAGGAAGATTGGAAATTGTTCTTTGTATGTGGTATAATCTTTCCATGAAGGAAAGATGCGCACAAAGTTCCTGACAACAATATAAGCTTCATCTTCTAAACTGGGAAGAAGTGGAACATGAGTCCTATTTGCTGTAATTGGGGATCTCTCTCGTTCGAAAAGGGATTTGGCAACTGGATTTGGTGTACTCTTTGCTGGAATGGGGGTTTTGCGTCGTAGAGCTGATGCTATGTCAACTGGCACCATCATATTGTTTGCGGCAGTTGGGGCATCAAAGATGGCCAGTGTAGTAGGGCTAGAGTCTGCTAGAGTTGTGGCCATGTTTTCTGGGTCTGGTGATATTGCAACTATACCTAATGGGCTTTTTGATTTATCAGGTGTCACTACCATTTCCAAATACTTTGTTCATGCTCCTCCGCGATCAGCAATCGCCCTCTTCCTTTTGAACGTCTGATACACAAGAACAACATTTGAATGGATAAATATGGTATGATGACAGATGGAATATGTACTGAAAATGGATAGGCAGGGCGTATTCACATACACGATGTGTAAACGAAGGTAATGGCAGTGCAACAAAGTAGAAGCAATGCAAAGCATCAGTTACAAGATATGTGCGACCAATATAACCTTGGAAAGTTAGAGCAAGCACCTTGATGGGTGAATAAGATAGGGCATCTGCCTCTGACTCCTCCACTAGGGAGCTACATTGACTTAGGTCTCCCTCTAGCTCAGAATCACTGTTAGGATCATATTCTGAGCATGAATCTGTAGGTGGAGAGCGTTTGCATTGCATTGCATCCAGACTTGATTTCAGTCCCTTAATGCCAAGTTTGACATCCATGGCATTGTTCTGCTTTATTCTTTTCATGCGCGCAAGCTCATAATCATTATGATGATGTTCAGTATCTGAGATTCATGAAAACATAAAAAGTAGTCAGATTATCTATGGAATGCATTGCGGATTCAACTCAAAGAGTGTCTCCCTATAAACCCCTGCGTATGCAAAGTTCACCCCCCAACCGTGCTGACCAGACCACACACAGAAATACAAACCTCTTATGTCTCTATAACAGGCAGGCACACATTTCAAAACTGAAGTAGGAACATTAGAATCATATCAAATTCGTATTTGAACAAATAAACTAAGGAATTATGAGTGGCATAATGTTTAGCTTCAAGGGTGGAGTGTTGGTAGTGCGACACAAAGCAAGTAGGCAGATTGTATTCCATGTAAAAGATCATAGTCTATGTAAAAGGTGGATATGACACTTTCTTTCTATACAATGCAGTGTTCGTTGCCCACACATGATGGAAGAGATCACACAGAGAAATACTATTCACTCATGTCTGCGGTTCCAGTATTTTGAAACAGGGTGGTCCACCCTAAAATAATATTGACAGAAAATATGACAAGGCAAGCATAGAGGTAGTGAATCAATCATTACTTGTGAGCTTACTAGGACAAGTATGCAGAATTGTAACTTTAGTAAGAGACCGTCCAAAATCTGAATCAAGAAGTTGGTCTAGCACTTATTGTTTGCAACTAATCGACATGAATAATTGGATATCATATCGAATGAGTAAGAAAGACAAGTAAAATTGTCAACAAACCTGGCCTACAGTAGTAATCTGGGTCAATGTCACTATGACCAACAATCCAAAATGACTAGTGTCTATTCCTAGGGCCGGAATTTTGAAACCCTGTGAACTTTACAGGTACTAAAGATTACTGAAATACATCTGAACCATTAAGTGTAGGTAGCACTCAGTACACAACAAACCCTAATGACAGTCCTGCCTAATGAGTAATGAATCAATTAGAAAATGGGTGATGAGGAGTAGTTGCTGAGTGTTGAGGACGTATCTCAGGATAAATCGGGTTGGCTTAGTGGCTGCTGCACGCCTGAGCCCTGAACGGACTTGGAAGGTAGGCACGGCGGCACGCCCGGGCAGCGGTGACGCTGTAGGGCGAGCGGCTCCTGACCTTCTGGTAGTCCGGCATCTCCTCCTAGAGTCATGCCATCCGGGGACGGCAAGTCGCCGGCGAGGCAGGCGGCTGGGGGCGAGTAGAGATCGGAAGCGCAGTAGAACTGAGGGGAATCGGGGCCTGGGCTGACCCAAAATCCCAGGGTGGGCCGCGGCCCACCGTGGGCACCCTGTAGATCCACACCCGAGCGGCGTACATGCATTTTCGAAACTAAATTAGGAATATTTAGCTGACCAATTCAACGACTCTGTTTTAATAATATCAGATTCCTATTTGAACAACTAAGCTTGTTTAACTTGATGGGTGGAGCAGTGCTATTATGACACGAAGCATGTATGCTGATTGTATAGTGATCATAAAAGGGGGGAAACCCTAAGCATGATCAATTAAACCCTATTATGACTGTGTCATGGCATATTTGAAGCTGCAAACCACATAAATGCTATTTAGCAACCATTTTTTGCTTCGAACTAAGAACTAAATTCTAAGAGCTGAAAAGAAAGTACAGTAACCAAGTTACGATCTATTTTCTAGTTGAGATCAAAAAGTTGAGCAGATATGAAGTAGTACCACCTCTCTTGCGGCGCCGTGTAGGCATCGGGAGTGCGATGGCTGTCAGTGGCGTTGAAGCAGATCTGCGACGGTAGACGGGTGCATCGGGGAAAAGTCCCGTTGCGGTGGACGAGAAGGTCGTGGGAGCGGCCCCGGCAAGGAGGACGACGGCGCCGATGAAGCGAGAGGACGCGATGCAAGGCTCCTGGTCCATCGCCGTGGATGAGAAACGTCCATCTTTAGCAGTGGACGATGCGGTCTTGGTAGGCGCTCCGGCATGGTGGAGGACGGCGGCAATGGATGGGGTGGAGGACGGCGGCGATGGATGGGGTGGCGGACGGAGGAGGATGGTGTGTGGATGGTGTTCTAGCGCGGATGGTGTATGAATAGGAAAATGGAGGGAGAGGTACGAGGAACCATGTGTTTTGGGACGCGCCTGTCTGAAATATGGGAAAGTTACAAACTTAGCCCCCGTTTAAAATTTGGACGTCTCGTCGGTTGGGGATAGGACGGTAATCTCGCATCTTCCCAATATTTGCCCAGAGCGATTTCGGGCGACGAGAGGGTGTTTTGGCGCCCACGGTGTATGAACGGGGCTGACAGGTAGGGCGGTTGTGTCACGTCTGAGTGAAGTTACAAACCTGCCCCTATTGAAAATATTTGCCTACATCGATTTCGGCCGAGTCGAGTTTGTTTTGCCGCCCATCGTGTATGAATGGGGAAATGGAGGGAGAGACAGAGGTCTTTCGGACGAGCTTGACTCAAATGTGTTTTGCCGCCCACGTTTGGCACCCACCGTGTCTGAATGGGCTCAGAGGCGGTCGTGTCACGTCTAATTGAAGTTACTAACCTACCCCTATTGAGAGGAGTGGAAATTGGGCCGATGGATTGTCCGTGTAAGGGGTAGACAACAATTTCCATCTCGCAAACACTGGCTTCGGGCAGCTGACGTGGGAGTGGATATTTTGCCGCTTCTTTCAAATTTTGGGACAATAAGCATCCACGTTTACCCTGGCAACTAAATTCGAATCCATTTTGTATTCTTATAAGAATCTTTATAAATCTTTCTATGTGTTTTTATATATCTTCAAAAGCACAACAAAGATGTAATCCACTATCATATATGAATATGATTTACAAACGCCGATACTCGAATTCAGAAGCTAGAATCTAGTTTAAGGTGAATTCGAATATTTGAAACCACTTTATGTCCAACTCAAGTGTCACACGCAGCATAATGTGTACTCCCATTTAGATATGTACACAAGCGATGTCTCAAGATTCAAAATACCGAGTCAATCAACCAATAATGTACAAAACTAACAGACATATAAACACTTATAGAGTATATGGATCAATAATATCAACTAACATACATAAGCCAGGCCGCTGTACTTTTTTTTGCTAGAAGAGCATCATTTTTTTAGCGAAGCTAGTACAACATCTTGGCCCTTTCAGATGCGTGCCACTTAGGGACCATCTATACTACTATTATTGTTGAATGCACATTTAGCCCGATTGGCATATTTGTAAGTCTGGCACAGCAATTGATACGTCTCCAACGTATCTATAATTTATGAAGCATTCATGCTGTTATATTATCATTCTTGGATGTTTTACAATCATTTTATAGCAACTTTATATCATTTTTTGGGACTAACCTATTGACCCAGTGCCCAGTGCTAGCTGTTGTTTTTGCTTGTTTTTTACATCGCAAGAAATCAATATCAAACGGAGTCCAAACACCGCGAAACTTTTTGTGAATTTTTTTATGGACTAGAAGACATCCAGTGGGCCAGAGAAGCACCTGGGGGGTGCCCCGAGGGGGGCACAACCCACCAGGGCGCGCCTGGGGGCCCAGGCGTGCCCAGGTGGGTTGTGCCCACCTCGGTGGCCTCCCGCACCCCCTCTTTGCCCTATAAATCACCAAATATTCCAAAAACCCTCGGGGTTAACCTAGATCAGAAGTTCTGCCGCCGCAAGGCTCTTTTAACCACCGAAAACCAATCTAGACCCCGTTCCGGCACCCTGCCGGAGAGAGGAATCATCTCCGGTGGCCATCTTCATCATCCCGGTGGCCACCATGATGAGGAGGGAGTAGTCCACCCTCGGGGCTGAGGGTTTGTACCAGTAGCTATGTGTTTAATCTCTCTCTCTCGTGTTCTTGAGATGGCACAATCTTGATGTATCGCGGGCTTTGTTAATATAGTTGGATCATATGGTGTTTTCCCCTCTCTATCTTGTTGTGATGAATTGAGTTTTCCCTTTGAGATTTCGTTTTATCGGATTGAATACTTTTATGGATTTGAGAGCACTTGATCTATATCTTGGCACTCAACTCGCGGATTCCCGAGGTGACATTGGGGTAATCTATGCATAGGGGTTGATGCACGTTTTCGTCTTTGTTTCACCGGTAGAAATCTTGGGGCACTCTTTGAGGTTCTTTGTGTTGGATTGAGTATTATGAATCTGAAATTGTTTGATGCATATCGTATAATCAACTCACGGATACTCGCGGTGACATTGGAGTATCTAGGTGACATTAGAGTTGGTTGATGTGTATCATATGGTGTTATTTTAGTACGAACTCTTGGTTAGATCGATCGGAAAGAATAGCTTGGTGTTATTTTAGTACGAACTCTAGGATAGATTGATCAGAAAGAATAGCTTTGAGGTTGTTTCGTACCCTACAAACAATTTCTTCTTATGTTCTCCACTAGATAGGAACTTTGGAGTGATTCTTCATCGCACGTTGAGGGATGGTTATATGATCCAATTAGATTAGCATTGTTGATAGATTGCACTAGCGAAAGTACGGACCCTAGGCCTCATTTTCAAGCATTGCAATACCGTTTGTGCTCTGTTTTATCACTTGCTACCTTGCTGTTTTTATTTATTCAGATTATAAAAATATATTTCTACCATCCATATTACACTTTTATCACCATCTCTTCGCCGAACTAGTGCACCTATACAATTTTCCATTGTATTGGGTGTGTTGGGGACACAAGAGACTTTTTGTTATTTGGTTGCAGGGTTGTTTGAGAGAGACCATCTTCATCCTACGCCTCCCACGGATTGATAAACCTTAGGTCATCCACTTGAGGGAAAATTGCTACTGTCCTACAGAACACTGCACTTGGAGGCCCAACACGAGTCTACAAGAATAAAGTTGCGTAGTAGACATCAAGCTCTTTTCTGGAGCCGTTGTCGGGGAGGTTAGGTAAGGGACACTCACACCCCATCAACGAAGCTCTTTTCTGGCGCCGTTGCCGGGGAGGTGAGTGCATGAAGGTATATCTTAAGATCTTGCAATCGAATCTTTTAGTTTCTTGTTTTATCACTAGTTTGGTTTATAAAAAGAAAACTACAAAAAATGGAATTGAGGTTGCATCATATTATTCATCTTTATAATATCTTTCGTGAAAATGATGGAAAGGAAAATTGTGCTCAATTGATAGAAGAAGAATTCAATAAAATGTTTGGCATAATTGATGAGCATGATTGCAATATTGTTGGTATGAACTCTACGAATATGCATGATGCTAATGATATGCAAAGCTTCAAGCTTGGGGATGCTATGTTTGATGAAGATGATATTTTTAGTCCCCCAAGTTTTGATGTGCAAATTTGTTATAATGGTAGCATGCCTCCTATTTATGACGATTATATTGATGAAAGTGGGTTTGGAAGAGTGTCAACTCTAGGTACTAATGATCCCACTATTTTGGAGGGTGTTGAATCTTATTGTGATAATTATGAAAGTGGATTTGGAGAGGTCATGACTTTATTTAGTGATGAATCCACTATTTTGGAAGAGGTTTCAATTGATTATGACAACAAAGTTGCTATCTATGATGATTATGGTGATGACATGTGTGCTATAAAGAATAATTATAACCATGAAACTTGTCATCATAATTTTAATGTTCAATTTGATTGTGTCAATCAAGTAGCACATGATAGTTATTTTGTTGAGTTTGCTCCCACCACTATTCATGAGAATAAATTTGCTTATGTGGAGAGTAAGAAAATTTCTATGCTTGTGGATCATGAAAAGAATGATTTATGTGATAATTATATTTTTGAATTCATTCATGATTCTACTGAAAATTATTATGAGAGGGGAACATATGCTTTTACATATTGCAATAATATCAAGTTTCCTCTCTTTATGTTGAAAGTTTTGAAATTGCACTTGTTTTGCCTTCCTATGCTAGTTGATTCTTGTTCCCATAAGTTGTTTGCTCAAAAAATCCCTATGCATAGGAAGTGGGTTAGACTTAAATGTGCTCGTCATATGCTTCATGATGCTATTGTTATGTTTCAATTCTTATCTTTTATGCGAGCATCATTGAAATCATCATGCCTAGCTAAAAGGCATTAAAGAAAAGCGCTTGTTGGGAGGCAACCCAACACTTTTACCTACTGTTTTTATGTGTTCATATGATTAAGCTACTGTATCAATCATGTTTTATTGCTTTTGTTTCAATAAAGTGCCAAGTAAAGCCTTTGGGACAGTGTGGATGATAGTTGACTTGAATCTGTGCAAAAACAGAAACTTTTGTGCTCAGTCCAGGAATTTTGAAAATTCACTGGAACGTGATTTTGATCTGAAATTTTTACAGGTGATATATATACAAATTATCTACGTTTTCCTAATTTTTCAGAATTTTTGGAGTGCAGAAGTATGGTTGGAGTACAGATTACTACAGACTGTTCTGTTTTTGACAGATTCTGTTTTCAATGCATAGTTTGCTTGTTTTCTAGTTTCTATGGCTTATATTGCTCAATATAAATTGTGGAAATGATATGCTACAGTAGGCATTGTTTGGAAACAATTATGAATCTTGTCTTTGACAGTACCAAAGTGAAATGGTTTGCTCTTTATCATACTAACCTATCTCACGAAGTTCCGTTAAGTTTTGTGTGATTAAGTTTTCAAGTTTTGGGTGAGATGTCGATATGAGGAGAATAAGGAGTGACAAGACCCTAAGATTGGGGATTCTCAAGGCACCCCAAGGTATTATTCAAGGAATATCCAAGCAACTAAGCTTGGGGATGCCCCGGAAGGCATCCCCTCTTTCGTCTCCAACATTATCGGTAACCTCACTTGGAGCTATGTTTTCATTCATCACATGATATGAGTTTTGCTTGGAGCGTCATTTTATTTTGTTTTTATTTGCTTTCTTCTATCTATAATAATGTTTTGCATCTTTTACTTCAATAAAAATGTCAAGTATAGCCTTTGTCATGCTTATTTTGCAAGTCTACATGTTGCTGTTTGAAAACAGAAAGTTTATCGGTGTTGCAAAAATTCCCCAGTAAAGTAAGAATGTGATAAAATATTGAAAATTTTTGTACAATAAGCTCTGATAAATTTTCTACAGTGTGTTAAATTTTCAGAATTTTTTAAGTTGAATAAGTATGGATCCTCTTGCATTCTTTACAGACTGTACTGTTTTGGCAGATTGCTGTTATGTTTGCATTGTTTGCATATGTTTGCTTGTTTAATGATTCTGTTTGAGGATAGGAGTATTAAATATGCAGAGGCATTTAGTATGCAATGTTTAATAATAATTTTAGTGATTTGCTACAGTAGAGAATGATAAGGTTTTTGCATTGGTTTATACTAACTTATCTCACGAGTTCTTGTTGAGTTTTGTGTGGATGAAGCTTTTGAGATTTAGGAAAACCGTGATATGAGAAGAATTAAGGAGACACAAAAGCTCAAGCTTGGGGATGCCCAAGGCATCCCAAGATAATATTCAAGAAGTCTCAAGCATCTAAGCTTGGGGATGCCCCGGTAGGCATCCCACCTTTCTTCATCAACAATTATCGGTTAGTATCGGTTGAGCCTAAGTTTTTGCTTCTCCACATGAGTTGTGCTATTGTTGGAATGTCATTTTATTTTGTTTTGCTTGTTGTTTTAATAAAATTCTTAGGTCTGAAAGTTTTTAATAAGAGAGAGTCCTCAAATAGCTACCCATTTACATAACTACTCGCTTGATCTTCACTTATATCTTTTTGGAGTAGCTTGTCATTTACTCTTGTGCTTCACTTATATCCTATGAGTAAATTGGTTGAATAAATTGAATGTCATGAAGTTGAAATCATATCATGCCTAGTGGTAGCTTCACATTGGGTTTAGAAAGTGAATCTTTTGAGGCTTGACAATCACAATATTGGTCATACAAGCAATTCACGAATAATTAGTATAAGGAAGAGAACTTTCACATGCAAATACACTATCTTGGAAATCTTTTGTGATTGTGAGCCCCCATCAAAATATTATATGCCAAAATTGTTGACGTTGGACAAGGAAGACAACATAATGATTTATTTTTGTTCATATTCACATAGAAGTTATATTGTCATAGATCCTTCAACATGTGGTGCTTGCCCCCCATCTTTGCTAGCCAAAAATTCCGCACCAAGTAGAGATACTACTTGTGCATCCAAAAACCCTTAAACCCAAATCTTATTTTCAAGAGTCCACCATACCTACCTAAGGATTGAATAAGATCCCTCAAGTAAGTTGTCATCGGTGCAATAAGGCAATAAAAATTGTTTCTAAAAGTGTTAGATCATTTAGTGTAAGAGAAAATTGAGCGTTGTACGAACTTGTGATGGCAAAGAATAAAAGCGACAGACTGCATAATAAAGGTTGCTATCATAAGGGGCAATATAACATGACATTCTTTTGCACTAAGGGGTTGAGCATACAAACAAATAAGCGCATGGCAACCTCTGCTTCCCTCTGCAAAGGGCCTATCTTTTACTTTTATGTATTTACTTTCATGCAAGAGTCAAAGTTCTTCTCTCTATTCCTTTTATTTTTCTCTTTTGGCAAGCATCATGTGGTGAGGAAAGATCTAGGCACATATATCCAGTTGGATATGGGTAGCATGAGTTATTATTGTTGACATCACCCTTGAGGTGAATACGTTGGGAGGCAAAACTATAAGCCCCTATCTTTCTATGTGTCTGGTTGAAACGTTTTGCTCATGTGTATGCGGTGAGTGTTAGCAATCATAGAAGACTATATGATGGTTGAGTATGTGGAGCTCTTACTTAAACTCTGTTAAATAAGTTGAATTGCAATTGTTTGGTGACTGAGAACATAGGTTGTTGAGTTTCAAGAGAATTCATTGTTTGAACCTTAGCATGTGAATTGGTTGCTACTTTAACATCAGAAGTTTTATAAGAAAGAATTGTTGTTATGATGCTAGAAAAAAGTGATTGAAATTACTATTGATCAAACTTATGCACTTTGCTAGCATTCACACTTCATAAATTATTTCTTTTATCATTTACCTACTCGAGGATGAGTAGGAATTAAGCTTGGGGATGCTGATACGTCTCCAACGTATCTATAATTTATGAAGTATTCATGCTGTTATATTATCATTCTTGGATGTTTTACAATCATTTTATAGCAACTTTATATCATTTTTTTGGGACTAACCTATTGACCAAGTGCCCAGTGCCAGTTGCTATTTTTGCTTGTTTTTTACATCGCAGGAAATCAATATCAAACGGAGTCTAAACACCGCGAAACTTTTTGTGGATTTTTTATGGACCAGAAGACATCCAGTGGGCCAGAGAAGCACCTGGGGGGTGCCCCGAGGGGGGGCACAACCCACCAGGGCGAGCCTGGGGGCCTAGGCGCGCCCAGGTGGGTTGTGCCCACCTCGGTGGCCTCCCGCACCCACTCTTTGCCCTATAAATCACCAAATATTCCAAAAACCCTCGGGGTTAACCTAGATCAAAAGTTCCACCGCCGCAAGGCTCTGTAGCCACTGAAAACCAATCTAGACCCCGTTCCGGCACCCTGCCGGAGGGGGGAATCATCTCCAGTGGCCATCTTCATCATCCCGGCGGCCACCATGATGAGGAGGGAGTAGTCCACCCTCGGGGCTAAGGGTTTGTACCAGTAGCTATGTGTTTAATCTCTCTCTCTCATGATCTTGAGATGGCACGATCTTGATGTATCGCGGGCTTTGTTAATATAGTTGGATCATATGGTGTTTTCCCCTCTCTATCTTGTTGTGATGAATTGAGTTTTCCCTTTGAGATTTCGTTTTATCGGATTGAATACTTTTATGGATTTGAGAGCACTTGATCTATATCTTGGCACTCAACTCGCGGATTCCTGAGGTGACATTGGGGTAATCTATGCATAGGGGTTGATGCACGTTTTCGTCTTTGTTTCTCCGGTAGAAATCTTGGGGCACTCTTTGAGGTTCTTTGTGTTGGATTGAGTATTATGAATCTGAAATTGTTTGATGCATATCGTATAATCAACTCACGGATACTCGCGGTGACATTGGAGTATCTAGGTGACATTAGAGTTGGTTGATGTGTATCATATGGTGTTATTTTAGTACGAACTCTTGGTTAGATCGATCGGAAAGAATAGCTTGGTGTTATTTTAGTACGAACTCTAGGATAGATTGATCGGAAAGAATAGCTTTGAGGTTGTTTCGTACCCTACAAACAATTTCTTCTTATGTTCTCCACTAGATAGGAACTTTGGAGTGATTCTTCATCGCACGTTGAGGGATGGTTATATGATCCAATTAGATTAGCATTGTTGATAGATTGCACTAGCGAAAGTACGGACCCTAGGCCTCATTTTCAAGCATTGCAATACCGTTTGTGCTCTGTTTTATCACTTGCTACCTTGCTGTTTTTATTTATTCAGATTATAAAAATATATTTCTACCATCCATATTACACTTTTATCACCATCTCTTCGCCGAACTAGTGCATCTATACAATTTTCCATTGTATTGGGTGTGTTGGGGACACAAGAGACTTTTTGTTATTTGGTTGCAGGGTTGTTTGAGAGAGACCATCTTCATCCTACGCCTCCCACGGATTGATAAACCTTAGGTCATCCACTTGAGGGAAAATTGCTACTGTCCTACAAAACTCTGCGCTTGGAGGCCCAACACGAGTCTACAAGAATAAAGTTGCATAGTAGACATCAGCAATCAAAATGAAATGTCTCAAAGTCTTATCAATTAATATAGACTCGTGCTAAAAAAAATTACAAACCAAAAAACAATTATTACGTGATCTCTAAAACAAATGGTTTGATCGATTACATGAACAAACAACACAAAGGTTATTCAACGATGGAAAAAACATTTCACCTATGATTTACCAAGTGGGAATTTAATTTCCTTTTTTCCTTCGGGACCTTAACAATGCGGTTAGTCTCAGCTTGCTTCGTTTTGAAATCCACCAATACTTAATGGTTGTCTTGAGTACTGCTTGTGATTGTGTTGTTTGCTTCCTCAACATGTCAACTTCATCTCTAAGTGCAGAAGCAGAATCTCTTTCTACCAATAGTTTAGCCTCTAGAGCATCAGCAGTTGGCAATTCATGATGCACGATTGTGCCGGTGCCACTATTGTGGGATGATACAACGTCCATGGGGACCTCGCTCTTTGATCTTGGGCTAACCTGTTTTGCCATTAAAGTTCCGATTGGATTCCGAAAAGTTGAAGTTAGCAAAATATCTCAACTGGGAGTTAGAGCAGCAAACCAGTTAAATAAACAAGGAATTAAAGAGTTTCGATTGGATGCTGAAAAGTAGTTATTAACATCATTGTAACCGGTTGCAACAGCAAAGCAGTTAAACAAACAAGTTTTGCAAAAGGTACCTGTTGTGGCATTGGAGTTTCTCTTGGATCCTGAAAAGTTGAGTAGCCAGTAACATGATTAGAGCAACCGGTTGCAGCAGAAAAGCAGATAAACAAACAAGTTTTGCAAAAGGAACATGTCGTGGCATTGGAGTTTCTCTTGGATCCTGAAAAGTTGAGTAGTCGGTAACTTGATTAGAGCAACAAGTTACAGCAGCAAACCTGTTACACAAATATATTTTTGAAAATGTACCTGCTGTGCAATTGGACTTCCAATTGGATCCTGAAAACTTGAAGTTGGTAAGATGATTACAGCAACAAGTTACAGCAGCAAACCAGGTAAACAAGGAAGTTTCTGAAAACATACCTGTTGTGCCAACAAAGTTTCAGTTGGATCCTGCAAACTTGAATGTTAGCAATCATAAATAAAGTGTTGCAAGAGCCATAAGAAACTAACATCAAACTAGTAAAACTAACCAATTTTGGCAACATATTTAATTACACATGAACTAGTAAAACTAACAAGTTCTTGGCAACGTATTAAAGTAACAAGTCGGTACCATTTACCAGCAACACAGACATCTGTAAATTTCTTTGATGTAAGCAAAATGATTCTGACACGTATATATATATATATAAGTTAAAAAGATGGTGTCCCTCATATAAACCTGACAGTTGTCTATCTATGAACATGCAAACATTACTAGTGCTACAAGTGATAACAGCAAACCATTTAAACAAACAGGGTATCAGAACGTAAATTACACGTGAATTTTGCTGCACCCTAGAAGTACATATGACCAGCTATCTACGTGCTTAAGTAGCTATTTAAGTTCAGGCAAACAGGTAATTCTTAACAGTAAGTATCAAACACATAGATAGACGCAGTCTATAATAGGATTAACAGGCTATGGCATTATATAATCAGTAGCAAACTAAATTAAGCCAAGCAACGTAATTGAACAATTTTGCAATAAGTGGCTAACTAAAATTCCGAGAAGCAGGTAACTGAACTTACGCTAGCTCTTTGTACAGGCACACTGCAACTTCTTTTTCGCTTACAAGGTTCTACGAAGGAGTCCATGGCATCATTGCTTGGATACGCAGTCCCAATACTTCTTTCTTCCCACACTGCATTGGTAAGTCGAATGGTTAATCTGATAAGATGGTGCGTCCTTGATATGTTATATGAGGATGGATTGTCAGACTAGTTGTAGCAACACACATCACACTGGCTTTTACTGTATATTTCATGCGATTACATTTGGCATATCGAGATCTAAGCAATCTACAATAGGATGAAAAGACTGGCATCCTTAACATTATTGGCGAACTCAGTTCATAGAAACAAGCAATTCAACCATTTTGTGGGTAAATCAAAAGCGCCACTGGAATATTTTTTACTACCCCAATCATACATGCAAAAAGGGGCAACGCCACCATAGGGGCTGGTATGGGCGGCCGCCTCGGGTGGCTGGAAAGTGTGCACCTAGTTTGAGTCGTTCAGGTTGGCCCAGGATAGTTTTGTTCATCCCAGCGCACGAGTAGGCAATGTAAAAAATGAAGGAAAAACATTTCAATTTGGATGGGCCAATAATGTAAGTGCAAGGCAGGCCCTATAGCAGGCTCGCGGCCCAAACGAGCGCCTCCCATATCGATTGACAGCAGGAAAAATCCCAATTCGTTCGCTCCAGCCTCCAGTCTGGTTCGCTCCTAACCTAGCCGCCGCTGGACAGACTAACACAGCACTTCCTCGCGCCCTCGTTGGATGTCGGCCGTCGGGCTTCAAGTGAATGGAAGGACAAGAAGATGAAGATCCAACCCTGGGTGTAGCCTGCGTGGGAGGCAGCGGCGGCAGCACGGGCATGGCATCGAGCTTGCGCAAACGGACAGTCATAGCTTGCAAGAGCAGCATGCACAATGAGCAGGTACATCACATCCCTGATTATATCCAATTCAACTGTTCAATTTCTGGCCAATAGTTAAACCTGACGGTGTTGTAAAACTGCTTGTATGTAGGGAATCTATAAGAAAATTAAACCAATTTCTGCTTATTTTATAACTCCCCCAATCAATACTGAACTGACTGAACCTGATGTGTCTAATCAAGTTTCCAGTGCAAACATACAAGCTCATGTTGTTCTTGATCCTGAAGTGTCTAATGAACAGACTGCTAATGAAGGATTTGATGCAAACATTTTACATGCTCCTGGTGATGAACATATAGTGTCTAATGAGGGATCTAATGCAAGCATTTTGCAAGCTCCCATTGAAGGATTTAGTGTCTAATGATGATCTGCTATGTTGAGAGAGAGAGAGATTTGCAGGAATTGATGACAAGCAAATTATAGTACATTTTCATGGCTTGAGGAAACGTCGAGGCCATCTACCAGAAAGTCCCCGTATCATGACAACGTAGCATAAATACTTTTCTAATCTGTTGTTTGAAACTATTGGCATACTTGTGCAGGATAGATATATTGATATGCAGTTTGCGCACTGGTTATAGGTGCAATTACACTTCGATATTTTCAGCCAGAGAACGAATAATTCAAGCAAGTACAGTCCATGTTAGTAGTCCTTGTACACCATGTTGCATTTTGTGTTTTTTGGTGCTTACATCATTTAGTGTTTTATAATCTGGAACTAGTTTGGATCATTAGCTGGTTTTCAAAGTGCATGTAGCTTTACATTTATCAAGTTATGTTGATTTCTGGAGTGCAAGTGCCTTCATATTTTTTAAGTTAAATTTTCGCCCCTGGTAACTTGAATTCGCGGATCCGCCACTGCACACAAATCATACGCGCAGGCCAGTACGAATTAAATGAAATGCAGGGACTTACACTAGCTCGTTGTACAGGCTCACTGCAGCTCTGCTTGCGCTTGGGATGTTCCATGTACAAGTCCATGTTACCACTTGCTTGGATGTGCAGACCTTGTGCTCCTTGCATCCCCCTCTGCATTTTTGACACGGCGAATGGTTGATCAAATAAGAGGAACCGACCTTGCTGTTGTACCGGAGGATAGGTACTTACAAGGTTATACCGGTGTGCAGGATGTGTACCAGATCCCGTAGCGCCGTCATGCTTTGCTAAAAAATGGTTTTGCTTGTTTCAGATGATATCTCCAGAAGAAATAAGAGTTAAAATTAGAGTTGCATAGGCGTGTAAGTTAAGAGAGCAGTAAAAGGATATCCAAACATCGTCGGAACAGTGCACAAGGGAGTGATATGTGGATACCTAGTTCGGGCCGGCATTTGGGCATGCTCGCCTAGCTAGTGCGGGTCACTTCAGAGCCGTTGAGGGTGATGCGTTGGCGTTGGCTGGCCGCGCACGGATGCAGATCTTGAACGGCAGCGGAGCGCTACGATGCGGTGGACGAGACCGTTGGTGAAGCCCCAACGGCCTCGGGGCGTGGAGGTGCGACGATGTGCTCGGTGAAGTAGCCCCGGTGAGGTGGGAGACGGCGTCGGTGAAGCGCACCTGATGCGGT
Source organism: Thinopyrum elongatum (assembly GCA_011799875.1). Lineage (NCBI taxonomy): Eukaryota > Viridiplantae > Streptophyta > Magnoliopsida > Poales > Poaceae > Thinopyrum > Thinopyrum elongatum. The sequence goes on along the minus strand of CM022299.1, from coordinate 370,575,628 downwards.
GGAAGTCGGTGTTTGTGAGGCACGGCGGTTGCAGCGGCCGACATTGTCGGTGACCACCCGGTGCGGTGGACGAGGGCGTAGATGAGGTAGCTCCGGTGCGGTGGTGAAGCGCGACCGTCGTCTTCGTCGTCGTCGTCCAGCACAGAGGTGGGGAAAGAGACGAGACGAGGGGCGATTCAAACTTTGCTTGGGTTGGCGGCGAATTAGGGATTTGAGCGCTCTGGGCGCGGACGGGGACGGTGGAGAAGGGAGATTTTGCAGGGCTGGAATTGGGGCCGCCAGATATTTCAATCCAAAACGTGGAAGCGCGAACTTTTTTTGTCGTCATTCTTTTTTTAGGGGGCGGGGGGGAGGGAGGGAGGGGGGTGGGTGGCTGGGTGCTAGTGTCCGTACGACACACGCGACCACCACGACACGACCCTGGTCTGCCTGGTGCGCCTACATTTGAGAATGCAAATGAATCTTCTTTCATTTGCAAACGAATCTGTATGTATTACCATGCCCGTGTTTTCCTTGCAAATAATTAGTCATTCGAAACGAGATACTATAAATTAATTAATGAGGAGTTATTTGAATTAGAGTGTGTGTCACATAGCGATCTCCAATTCTAACGTGGATTTTGAATTTCACGGTATCCACACTACCTTTTTAATACAAATTCATATGTATAAGATGAACACCATGGTAGTGAGAAAACTTTGGATGGATTCAAACATATGACCTACAAAATAGCACAACAATCGAGTCAATGCCAACTTTTCCAAACCTAGTATGGCACGAATTCGAAATAATTACGGAAGCCATATGCATGGTCCTTAATTCAAATCTTACAATGTACACTAAATTGAAACGTTGATATTAAGTCTCGTACTATCTACATTCAAATGTTGTTTTTAGCCCCACCCCCCTCGGCACACACGCTACATACTTCCTATATCGATTAATCTTCCTCTCCTAACCACCTTAGAAAGCTATCGGTTTCCGACACACATTCATTCTTTCTCTCCATGTTTCGATCTCTAACTCTCTCAACTACACAACCCCCTTTTTCCACTCTGTTACCAAATGTATCTCTCTCACACACCCGCCATTGCACTCCATGCCGAGCTCTCTCTCTCTCTCTCTCCCTCCCACCCTCTCTCGCTAGATACATGCATTGCCTATCTAGACCCCCCCTCTCGTGCGCACGCACGCACATTGTCTATCTAGGTCACTCTCTCGAGACTGTCTCACTCTTTCTTCCGCACGGCGGCCCACACTCGCTCAATCTCGCTCTCTTTATCTAAGTCTCGATTAACCTTGCTTTCTCTCACACACAAATGATATATCTCCCTGTTCGGACCTTGATCGACACACTCTATACTCTCTCACATAGATTGTCTATCTAGGTCAGTCCATCCAAGCCGCCCCCACTCTTTCGACCTCATGGCGGGCCACGCTCGCTCAATCTCTCTCTCTCTCTCTCTCTCTCTCTCTCTCTATATATATATATATATATATATATATATATGTCTCGATTGACCTTGCTCTTTCTCAGGCACAAACGATATATCTCCATGTTTGAGCCCAATTTGACATATTCATATTGTATACTCTCTCACACACATATATCTTACAGCCCTCACCCTTCCCAAAAGCTCAATCAGACAATATCTCTCCAGAGCATATATATCTTTTCAACGAATGCCGGACCACACTCACTTTGTCTCTCTATCTATCCGTGTCTCGATTGACCTCGCTTTCTCACGCCGTATCTTCCACACATTGAAGCTACCTCTCCATCCCTCGCAGAGCCGGAGCTATTTACATTGCGAGGGGGACTCCAACCTTGGATTAATTTGTGAAGGCATTTATTCCGGTGGGTTTAGATTATATTTTCATAGCATTCGGCCCACAACTACTCCAAACACCGTTGCAACCCCCGCACCTCCCCCAATTGATTTCCCTCTGGCTCGGTCACCGCTCTCTCGCACGTCCTTTCTCACCTTTCACGTCGCACCATGGTATTTTTGCAAAAAACTCTGTTGTTCTCTTTAATTATTACAAATAAGCTACAAACTACACACCGATAGTCCACCTGTAATGGAACAAATTTCGACCCACAAATTAAAGCGCTACAAACTACACACCGAGGGGCCCACCTGTCATGGTACAAATTTGGACCCATATATAAATTAAAAATGAAAAAGGACGAGGATCGAACATGCGACCAGGGCCTTCAAGCCGCACGTCAATATGCAACATAGTAGCAACATTTGTTGTACCCCCCCCCCCTTTGTTGATATAATGTTTTTATATTACCACAGCCTATTTAATGGATAACATATTTTAATATTAATTTTAGTACATTAGTGGGACCGGCTCGTTAGCACGTACTATTTGCCTTCACTTACTGGTGGGTTCCATGTCTGCTCTTTCTCTCTCTCTCCTCACCTTCTACGATTAGACGCACGGGCAAACACGAAGAACGCGCGGGCGATGTTGCCGTTGACCATATCTGGACGCGTTCACAAGTTACGGCACCAGTTTCACGTACTAGTAGTATTATACATGTAACAAGTTTAGGAACAAAAGTGACCGTGACGGACAAGTTAGGCTAGTTGTAGTACTATTTATCTACTACTCCATCATAATTAAATGCGTGGATAAATAGATGTATCGCCTAGTACTCGAACAAGGGGACTGATCACGCCCTACAAGTATTTGGAATTGACTTCCCTAAAAATATATTTGGAATTGACGTGGTATTTAATATGAAATGTTTGCGATGAGAAGGAATACATGTGGCTTGATGACGTTTTATATTTAATTTGATACAGCTCTAGCAGAACATTCAATCGATCAAACCATAGATTTCATTCAGTCTGACTCCGACTTTACATTCATAGGACGATCGAACTAAAATAAATAGAAATGATAAATCCCAAATGTTCGGATTTTAAGCATGGCAATCCGAACGTTTTTCATGGCAAATTTAGATTACGTGGCGGCGGCGGGGGCGTCTTGCGGTGGGAAGCGGCTCCTCTGCCGTGCTCTGTGTGCCGTCGAGCCACTGACCGACGGCGATGGCGACGGCGGCGTCTTGCGCCATTGTTGGCGTACTCCTGGACGTTGGCCCTAGCTTCAAGGACGGCCAGAGTGTTTTGGACTTCGCTCTCCAGGAGCGAGTCAACTAGTGGGAGGAGGCGACTGGCATTGGTGCAAGGAAGCGGTCGACGGCGGTGATCCATGCCGCTGAGGGGGGCACTGGCACCCGCGCGGGGACAAGCGCTGGCAACGGCGCGGCCGAGACATTCGTGTGCACGGTCACCGGCACGGGCGCGCGCGTCAGTGCACGCGCAGGCGCATGCGCTGGCAGGTGCACGGGCACCGGCACGGGCGCTCGCCTCAGTGCACGCGTAGGCGCATGCGCTGGCAGGTGCACGGGCGCGTGAAAGTCGACGGGGACCTCGTGGAACACCGTGGCATCAAGCTCGGCGACAATGTGCGGCTCCCAGCCCATCAATGCCACGGGGATGGGCGCTGGCGCAGTCGGGGCGACGGGTGCCGGAACGGGAGCGGGGACAGGCGCGGCGTCTTCCCGCAAGGCCAGTGCAAGCTCGTCCCAAAGCGCCTTATGTTCTTGAGACTCCGGTTTGGTGTCTTCCTCAGGAAACTGGAAGACTAAGGGCAGACCATTGTGATGCGGCATGTCGTACGGTTAGGTCAGGCTAGTTGGAGGTAGACGACAGGAGAATCGGAGAGGAAGAGAGAAGATTGTAGCGATACCGGGTAGTGCGGGGGTGATTTTAAACTACGGCACCGACGCCATTAAAAGTGGGGGCAGTTGGGATGAAGGTGGCGGCCGTGCCTGGTCAAAGGACTCGCCTCCCGGTGAGCCTGCAGCGGCCTCCTCGCACGCCTCCCGGTCAGCCGGCGCAGCGATCTGCTCGCACGCCTCCCGTCGACTCACACACTTGCTCGGACGGCACCTGCCGATGAGAAGCGGGACTCGTGGCAGCACGTAAACGCCCACGGTTTGAATAGTGAAAGCGTTCGCATTAACATGACAGGTCTTTGTTCCAAAATACCTTGGCTCTTCATTTGTTTAACTTTTCATAAGCAGCTTGTCTCAAAATGAACAAAAAAATTACGACAGCATATTTGTGCCATATCACGAGACCATGCTCAGTTTCATGAATTTCACGTCACTTTTGGATTTTCTGAAATTTAAAATCCAGGATTCAAAACAATATCATAACCTGCATCATGCAATAAATTTTCAAGCGATACATCTTTACTATTGTAGATGTTAATATTTCTTAAGAAAGGATTTGGTCAAACATTTTGCTTAGTTAGACTTCAGACAAGTTATATATGCAGAGTAAAAGGATAATCCCTCCGTACCAGTGCATTGCCTGATATATTAACTCAAGTACTAGGCATGAACAAACGGGGCTCAATTCTGTGCTCATCCTGGTGTAGTACTCCTATTAGTACTAGGCAATGGAGTTGATGGGTGACCTTGGGTAGCGGCGACCGAGGGAGTTGAACCGTGCTCGGCACGGTAGGTAACGTTGTCTAGTTACTAAAGCATCCCTCCATTGTTCATTGGTAGTCATTATGGACCGGGGACATGAGGGGAATTTCCTAGGGCTGGAATTCTGGCCGCCAAATATTTCGACTCGAAACGCGGAGGCTCAAGTGGTTGGGGTTGGCTAATGTGTGTACCATGCACGCCACCAGAAGGACACGAGCCTAGGTTTTTTTTAGGATCAACACGAGACCGGGTTTGGCTGGTACGCCATTGGCTACTACCATTCGAGAATACGAAAGGAATCTTTTAAATTGCCGAACGAATCTATATGTATTACAATGCCCGTATTTTCCTTGCAAATTACTGGTCATTCCAAAAGGCACGGTAATTGATTTATGACGAGTTCTTGAATTAGAGTGAGTTTGTGATATAGTGATCTCAACGTGGATTTCACATTTCATGGTATCCCCAGTAAGTTTTTCATTGCAAATTCCAATTTAAAAGACGAACAGTATGGTGGTGAGAAAACTTTGTATGTATCAAGCATATGACCACACACACACACACGAATACAACAACAATCCAGTAAGTATATAGTGCATCTATTTTTCCAAACCATGCATGTATGACACGAATTCAAAAATACTCCCTCTGTTCCTAAATATTTGTCTTTTAGAGATTTCAACAAGTGACTACATATGGAGCAAAATGAGTGAATCTACACTCTAAAATATGTCTATATACATCCGTATGTGGCAGTCCATTTGAAATCTCTAAAAAGACAAATATTTAGGAACGAAGGGAGTAAAATGTAAGCCATGCATGGTCCTCAATTCAATAATTAAAATGAACAGGAAACTGAAACATGAATATTAAGTCTAGTACTACATACATGCGAATGTTGTGTTTAGGTCTCTCCATCGACCCCCCCCCCCACCCCCACGCACACACACACACACACTTCATGTATCGATTGATGTTCATTTCTTTGTTAATAGAGCTATTGGTATCCGACACACGCGCGCTCATTATTGCTCTTCAAGTTTCGATCTCCATTTATGTCATTCCCGCCCTCACACTCTCAACAAATGTATTTCTTACACACAACCTCGTCGTGCCCTCCATGACAAACACTCCCTCTCTCTCTCTCTCTCTCAAGACACATGTGTTGCCTTTGTAAAACACCTTCACCGTGCGCACACACACAAAGTCTATCTAGGCCACTCTCTCGGTAACTATCTCCCTCCAGCCCTCACCATAGCTTCGCTGCATAATATCTCGGTGTATCGTCTTTAACATTTGAGTGTACGCTAGGCCACACTCCCTCGATCTCTCCCTCTATAAATGACTCGATTAACCTCGCTTTTTCGCATCGTCTCTCTCACACATAGACGCTCGCACTACACCTCTTGCATAGGCGGAGCTATGTAGATTGTCCGGGTTTACCCCTCGACCTTAGATAAAATTGTGGAGCTCTGTTTATGATTGTTTAGATTATATATTTTTTAACATTATATTTGTCCTGTAACACCCCCTGTCATTAGCTACAGTAATCACTTTTGATAATGACATGTCAGCAAGCTTAATAGTGCATAATCATCATTAGCAGCATATTGCATTTCAACTCCTAAGTCAAATTCAAATTTAAATGAAAGTGGAAAATAAAAGTTATCCAACATAGAAACTGAAATGTTCAATAAATAACAAATATTGCAGAGACTATTCTAAAATTGAAACCAACAATTAATAAAATAATTAGGTGGCTCAAACATTATCAAAACAGTAAGGATTAATGCATTTTAATTATTATAAAAATTGTGTGAACTCAAATTGTCTTCAAACTAATTTTTGGTAGTAGTAGGTAATGCCTAGTATTTATTGGAGCAATTGCCATGTTTTATAAAAATCATTTGGTGGCCTAACTATTTACTAAACAGGTGATATGATTAAATAAAAAGAAAAAGGCAAAAGATAACAAAACAGAGAAAAAGAAAAAGGAAAAATCCCCCCCCCGGCCCAACTGGGCCACAGCCCAGCCGGCCGGCCCAGCTCCCGGCCCACCCCCGCGCCTATATGGCCTCCCCCCGGAGACCCCGAACCCTAACCCCCACTCACCCCCTCGCTCACTTCCCCCCCCCCCCCCCCCCCCGATCCAGAACCGGATCGGGATCGGCCCCCGACGCCCTGCGCTCGCGCCGCTCGACGCCGCCGCCCCGTCGCCACCGCCACCTCGCCGGACTGCGCTACCCCGCCTCGCCGTCGCCGGCTCCACCGAGCCCCGCCGCCCTCTTCTCTGCATCGGGGGTGAGGAACCCCCCGGCCTCCTCTTCCCTCTGGCCGCGCTCCGGCTCGCCCGTCGCGCGCTCGCCCAACCCCGCACCGCGCCCGCGCGCGGCCTCGCCCGTGCTCGCTCGCCCTGGCCACTCCGCCCCGCACCTCGCTCATCGTCGCTCGCCGCGCCTCTGTCGCCGGCCCGCGCATGCTCGCGCCGCCTCGAGCCCCCGCGCCTGCCGTTGCTGCCGCCGCCCGCGCGCACGCTCGCGCACACCGCCGTCGCCGCGCCCTCGCCACGCCCCCGCGTGCCCGCGCACGTGCCGCACAGCGCCTGTCGCCCGCCTCTGGCCCCTGGGCCACTGCCCGGTGGGGCCCCGCCGCCCCTGTGCCACTGGCCCGTGGGGCCGAACCCCCCTGTGACACTGACGAACGGGCCCAGCCCCTAAAAAAAATAAAAAAATAAAAATAAAAAAAATTAAATTAATTAATTAATTAATTAAGTTAATTAATCCTGATTAGGTTAATCCAATTTAGTTAATTAGTTTAATTAAATATTAATTAATTAGTTAACCACTAATTAACCTAACAGTCTATGACATGTGGGACCCACATGTCAGGACACCTGCTGATGTCATGCTGACGTCAGCATAACACTGTTTCGGATAATGTTAATTTAAATAATTAATTAAATTCCAGAAATTAATAAAAACTTTAGAAAATCATATTAAATAATCCGTAACTCCGATGAAAATACTTTATATATGAAACTTGCTCAAAATTCCGATACGAACCCGAATACGCCCTTCGTATTCCTGTCAGATGCCTCTAGCTATAAGAACATTAAACTTTTAGACCGATTTCGATAAATGAATAGTGCCCATCTTTAATTAAATAAATCCAAATAAATTCCTAAATTAACTAAATCATTTAGTTAGGCAGTAGAACACCCCGGCATATCATTTAGGCATGTCATACATATTGTTTGCATTATTGCCGTGAATTTATTGTTTCTCTCCTCCTCCTTCTCTCTCTTGATAGACGCTGAGACCGACGACGCTGCACCTGGGTACGACTACACTACCGACGAGCAGCCCGTTGACGACCCCTCTCTCTTGCCAGAGCAACCAGGCAAGCCCCCCCTTTGAGCATCCAGATATCGCCCATTCTATTCTCCTGCTTGCATTAGATTTTGCTACTGTTAATGTATGCTCCTATTCTGATGCATAGCCTGCTGTTGTAACCTGTTCATTGCTACCTTACCTGCCTATGATAAACTGTTTAGTATAGATTGGTAGTGAACCATCAGTGACCCCACCACCTTACCCTTGTTGCCCCTGCTTGATCATCGACGACTCGATCAACGTGATCGTCGACCAGAGACCAACACCTCACTTCACACCCCCTTAGTTGTACGACTCTGCGTAGTAACTATCGAGTGCCGAGGGTGATACCTCGTAACGCACTCCCGATGAATACTCTGCAGTGTAGCTGTTCGGTCGTGGTCATCGAGGGTGATTCCTCCTTCTCCACTTCCGATACGACTTTGTCGTGCGACCCCTCAGTGTGAACCTCGAGGGTGATACCTCATACGTTCACCCTGATGATTTCGTCGAGTGGAATCCGCCGAGGGTGATTCCTCGGGTTTTCCCCTTGATGTTATGACCACACGATTACTTGACCTTTGTTACAGGCGGGTCCACCCTGGTGGGTACCCGCTGGGGATCTATGATTTTCGGGTGTGCCGGAAGGGCACTCGAGTGTGATATTGTGGCGGAGCATCAGAGACTCTGATTGTCTCCGCGTGATACTAATTGAGCCTATTGGATTTGGGTGTGTGATCTGAGTGGGTCGACGTGCCCTATACGCACTACCACCACGCGGGATAATGGTTATGGGACCCTCTGTGAAGTACGTTTCTCCCGAAAGCTCGTCTGACGTCACGATTCACCGTGCGGGCTGATTGTCGGGATTGGGCTGGATACTTCACTGACGAGTTCAGTGTCGCGCCTGCACCCCGGCCAGTCTCGCAACGCGCAGGGTGCCCAGGGCGATGGCCCAAGACCTTTGGGTGCATAGGTTAGTCCGGCGTGCTGACATCTCTGTCGAGCCTAGGTGGAGCGCTGCTTCGTGTTGATCTTCCGAGGACGGGCATTACCCAGCAAGTGTGTCCGGCCAGAGTTGATCGAGCGTGTTGGGTAACAGTAGTGCACCCCTGCAGGGATGAATCTTCTATCGATAGCCGGTCCTACGGTAAAGGACGCTCAGTTTGTGTATCCCGATCTACTACTTAAACTGGATACTTGTTACTTAATTGAAGCTTCGGGATCGCTTTCTCGCTTGGGAGTCGAGGAAGGATCTTTAAGCTGTACTTCAACATGTTCGCTAAATAAAATGCTATTCTACTCTCTTCTACTGCTGCAAGATGATGGCCTTGTGAAGATGTTTGAAGATGCTAGTCTTCGATAGGACTAGGCCTTCTCTCTATTCTGGCATTTCTGCAGCCCAGTCCACTCATACAGCCTTCTCCATTGATAATGTTGCATATGTAGTATAGATCCTTGCTTGCTGAGTACTTCGGATGAGTACTCACGGTTGCTTTACTTTCTCTTTTCCCATATACCCCACCTTGATGATACATCAGACGATGGAGTCCAGGAGCCAGATGCCACCACCGGAGCGTACTACCAGGAGGGTCCAGAGGGTACTTACTACTGGATTGAGCCAGCTGACCAGGAGTAGGATCGGAGGCTCCCAGGCAGGAGGCCAACGCCTTTCGATCTAGTGTCACTGTTTGTGCTAGCCTTCTTAAGGCAAAACTTGTCTAACTATGTCTGTACTCAGATAATATTTGTATGACTGACTTATGTATTCGGATCTTTGGATCCCTGGTCTGTAATATTGTGGACCTCCGTTTAAATTGTGTTAGAGTTGTGTTGTGATATCTTCCCGTGAGTCCCTGTGCTTGATCGTACACGTTTGCATGTATGATTAGTGTACGATTGAGTCGGGGGCGCCACAAGTCCCCACCCTCCCAAACACCGATTGGTTGTGCACTCCCCTCCCCGGGAGAATATCAGGTGCCCCCACACCTTAGATGCTATATGCTGATACGAGTTCCTTGGAGCTTGTAGATCTGAGATATAGCAGCTCACAGGATGTCTTAATATTTTTACAGGAAACCTTAATGAGTTTGAGAATTGCACACAATTTGTACAAAAAACTACTCAGATGCCCTTGGATCCCATATCCAACGACCTCGAAGCTTGTATCACCGTAGCATCTAAGATGAAGGAGGACCTCATATTCTCCTGTATGTAAGAATATCATGTGCTACCACACCTTAGATGCTTTGGTGATACAAGCTCTTCGGAGCCGTTGGGTCTGTGATCCAACAACTCCTTGGTGGTTCGAATGTTTTTTTGCAGAAAAGCCCCCAAAGAGTTCGGCCACTGCTTACAAGCACAAAGACTGCTCAGATGCCATTGGATCTCACATCGAACGACCTCGAAGCTCGTATCACCGTAGCATCCAAGCTGCGAGAGCACCTGATGTTTTCTCGCATGGGAGAATATGAGGTGCTCCCGCACCGTAGATTCTATGGTGATACGAGTTCCCGAGAGATCTAACGGCTCACAGTAGGAGGTTTGAATGTTTTTGCAATATAGGCCTCAAAGAGTTTGGGAATTGCGCAGAAAGTACAAGTACTACGCATGTGGCATCTGATCACAGATCATACGACCTAGATGCTCGTATCACCGTAGCGGCTAATTAAGCTACTGGGAGCACCTAATATGAGCTACTGAGAGCCGTTGGATCCAAGATGCAGCGACATACACGAGGCCTGAATGTTTTATTTGCAAAAAAAACCATGGAGAGTTTGGAAATTGCGCATAATTACAAAGACTACTCCCAAGCCATTGGATCTCAGATCCAACGACGTAAAAACTCGTATCACCATAGCATCTAAGCTGCGGGGTGGATGTGATATTCTATGTCGTTGTCATTTTTGTTCCTAAACTTGCAAAATACGTGTAACTGGTGCCGTTACTTGTCTAACCGCGCAAAGTGTTTGTGCAAAAAAACCAGCCTACACTGAAATATCGGAACAACACACGGGGGTCCCACTTATCATTGATCAAATTTGGACGTAAAACTAACAAATCTAAAAGACGAGATTCGAACTGGCAACCTGGACTACAAAGCGTAAGTCGATAACCTGAAACAGCAACGGTTGTTGGCTTTGTCGCATAACTTGATTTTATACAGTATTACGTTGAGTCGAGTAGAGGGAGTGGCTCGTCAACACGTGCATGACCGTTGACTTACTTACTGGTGGGTCCCATGGCTGCGATCTCTCTCTCCTCTCCATCGTCTAACCTTTAGACGCACGGGCACACACGAAGAGCGGCGCGAGCTTGCCATGGTGTTATTATCTCTACTCCTATAAAAGACTCAGTTGGTGATGATGGTGTGTCTGCCATCCGTCATTTCTGACCATTAGATCTGCATCTAACGGTTGTGAGGTAAGTTGTGGCATTTTTGCAACAATAGCCCACTTCTCTGCTCCAATTTGCAGAAAACCCCTTATTATCTTATAAGCAACCACATCCCTCCCTCACCTCATCAAAACAGTTTGAGAAATATATTTTGAGTGAAAAGTAATATATTTTTAGTGGTATATATGTATATCAAAACAAGAGTGTTTTCTTTCAAGTTTGTGAACAAGTACTATTCTACTTTGGATCCGTTGCAACGCACGGGCACATTGCTAGTAACTAAAAAAATGCTTGGAAAATAGAAGAATCGCCTAGAACAAGAGACGTTGTGGCTGGTCGAGACGGAGCTAACCACACCTATCCTCCGTGCCACGTTAGCATGATGAAGCTGTGTGGCTAGTGGGGTGTTTTCGACCGACTGGCTGGGTCCCGAGGTCGAACCATAGGTAGTATGTCTGATACAATATATTTTTACACGCACATTTTTCCTCCGTGCCGAGACGTGGCACACCCTACCGTGCGGTTTCTGGGTCCTCCCGGGTGGTGCACGCATATTTTCTTCCTTGCCGAGACATGGGACGCCCTACCGCGCGTTTTCTGGGTCCTCCTCGGTCGTAGCGCCGAAGCAATTAAATGAGTCATCAAATCACAAAAGCCCACCTTTCCCGCCGAGTACATCAGTGAAGCACAGTGGCTAGCTAGTTGGGCTAGTGCGACCGATTAGCTAGGCCGCCGCCAGATTTGTTTTTTTACCCCTTTTTTTCTCTCCTTGCCGGCAGGTAAATTTAAATATCCACCGTGGCGTTGCTCTGGTCTTTGGGTGCGGCAAGCATGGCAGGATTTTTTTTGATTGACGGGAGCAGGCATGGCAGCAATTAGTCATGATGACTCCGCCTGTAAAACCCACTGCTCCCTGATGTGAAAAGTCGTCGACTGGTGTTTTCCCATGGTGAAAACCAAAAGATTCACCCCACTCCTCGGCTGGCTCCCTGGTTCCATGGCGTTTCCCATGGTGTTTTCCCATGGTGAAAACCAAAAGATTCACCCCGCTCCTCCGCCGCCCCATTGCTTCTACCTGGTTCCATGGCGGCGCACCAGATCATGGAGTCTGAGGTGAGGCGCCTGACACAGGAGCTCTAGGCCAAGGATGCGGAGCTCAGGGCCAAGGACGTGGAGCTCCATGAGCTCAAGGAGGAGAGGAGTACCATGTTCCTCCTTTATGTGCGGGAGTTCACGGAGCTTCAAAAGCGGCAGGCGTCCACCACAAAGATGCTCGAGGCGTCGGCGGCGTTGTTGCAGAAAGCGGGAGATATGATAGGCGGTCAGGCGAGCCGGCTGGAGCGCGAGTGGGCCGATCGTGACGAGGTCCAGGATCGCCTCAACCACTTGGTGGACCATGTTGCCACGCATGTGTTGCGGCTGCGCGATGCCTACCATTGTGCCAGCGCGACCATGCCGACCGTCAGGCTAAACCCGTTCGACCACCCCGTCGACTTCAACGAGCTGCGGCTTCCTGACCTGGTCTCCTTCTTCACCTATATCTCCGAGGAGCTGAGCCGTCTCCGCGTGATGGTGGGGGCGGAGCTGGACAAGGAGGGGTTGCGGGCTACCTTCGCCGTTGCCACGCGAATCCTCTTAGGGCTTCATCACCGGAATCCATTCGTGCCATTGGACGCTGTCTTTGACGAGCTGGCTCCCGTCGACCGGGAGCGGGCTCTGCGGGCGGTGGCACCCTGCATCACCAACATCGTGCGCCTCGAGAAGCAGAGGGACTTTGGTGGTGTTTAGGCGTCCTATGCATGGGCATGTCCATGTCTCGGCACAACATGACCGTTGGATCAAACTCAGATGGTGCAGATCAGTCACTGTAGCACAAAGCGTGTGGGTGTGTTTGGTTGCATTCTCATCTCAATATAGTTGTTCCCTCTTCGTGCATGCTCATCTCAGCACCCCTCTTCATGCATGCTCCTAGTGTATTTGTGTTAACCTACTAGTGTGGACTCATGCACCCTTCATGCACTCTGCCAAACACCCAAAAGTGGGTCGAGAAGGGAACTTTTGCTCCCATCCCATGCACCCTTCATACACCCTGCCTAACACTGATTCTTGCTTCATATGGTTCATGTTCCGTGGAGTACTGTAGCACCGTACTCTCCGTGCGTTGTAGACCTAGTTCTATTAATATTGATCTCACCGTTCATTCTCGACTGGACAGTCAAAAAAGGGGTATGTTACATTACTGTTCATATAGTTGACATCCGCACAACATCATTTTTTGATATCGTCATATCTTACTACATTAGCAACAAGATTATGTAGTAGTGACGTATGAACCACTGCACATGCCTAGTAGTAGGAGTACTTGTAAGTTCAAGTGGCTGCCGTGTTTCGCACTCCTCCGTCGTAAGAGTGGAACGCTTGCTGTAATCATTTTTTTCTTCAGAAACAGTGGGCACGCTCTACCGTGCGGATCCTCCTCGACGGTCGTCGGGAACCTTGCTACTCACTTTCGCCGACGTGTGGGACAGCCAGCATCGGGATCCACTTGCCATGTACTAAATTACTTCGTACTAGAGTGCACAACTACACGGTAGACTACCCCGGTCGAAGCGCCGCAGTAATGCCCAATGAGCCGTCAAATCACAAAACCCCCACCTTTCCAGCAGTAAGTTGGACGGATGAAGCAACCATCATTTCACTCTTCTCCCTCAGCTTCCTCTCTTGAAGAAAACCCCAACTCGCTTCTCCCTCATCTCGTTCCTCATTTCTTCAAGAAAACCCCGACGCGCTTCTACCATTGTTCTTCTCTCCCAAAGAAGGAAAGGTGAGCGCATCAATGGTGTTGATTCTGGCCAAGGCCCGGTCTTGCAACCCGGAGACTGATCCTATAACTCCCTCTCTGTTCTTCTTTTGGGTTTGTGATTATGGTTTCTTTTCTTTTATTTCTATTTGACAGTTTCTTGATGGACCCTGGAGCACCGGCCGAAGTGATGTCTATGGCTCTGGCCAAAACCCTCGAGGCTCAGGGTACGAAGAAGCGCAAGCACCCCGCCGAGACTACCGCAGACAAGCTCAAGGCCATCGCCCTATCCAAGCCCCCCTCTCCGGGATCCCTCATTAAGCAAGTCCAGGTAATATCTCTTCTTGACGATCTTTTTGGCGATCTTGATCGTGAGTTTTCATCTAACACGCAGTACTAGTACTAGTAGTACAACTTTCTAGGTGATCTTGCATGTGATTTTTGTGTGCCAAATGACGGTTCTAAATTGCTCTTTTGACCAAAACATGCGAGAGGTTGACATACATATGATTATTGCACATAACACTGATTTCTTATAGATTAGTTTCAACTACTTTATGAACATCAATGCTAGCTGTAGGAAATGCAAGATTTTAGCTCTCATGCCTTTGAAGAGAGTATATTAGCCTTAGTAACTTGTGTTATGGATATTGCAAGTAATCCCTCTGCTCTCATGCCTTTGAAGACATGTTCTAGTGTCTTTGTTCATTCATTTCTGTGCGTATATGTAGTCTTATATGGAGTAAAATATCGAAAATCATCTTATATTTCTGAACGGAGGTAGTAATAAAATATTTGGTTTCTGTTTGAATTAGAACCAGGTCCGCGGTGGAGATGAAGTTCTCAAAGTCATGCCGTGTGAACTGGAAGACCTGAGGATGAGTTCTACTACTAAACTATCCAGCTGCTGTGTCCTTGTCACCATGTGTCGTGAACTAGTGTTTTCCTGTAGCATTGTTGTCAGGCATGTTCTCGAGGGTGTACTTCACCACAACAATTTCCTAGTTGTGCCTTCAATTATGAAGGGTGTGGTTCTTGTAAAGCTTCCCAACAAATCTGATGCGGATTGTCTTCATCGTCATGTTTATGAGTGGAAAGACCACTCTGTTAGGTTCTCCAAGGTTGACGAGCTGGCGATGGTGCCAGTAGAAATCTCTCACGAAGTCCATGGCCTAGTCAGTTATGTGGGGTACATACCATAGGTCGGTGGCAAGAAATAGTCTGTAGAGTTTAATTAGTGCAACTTTGCTTGTCTATAGTAAGTACTATTGTTCAGTACTTGATTTGTGTGTCTGAACCCTGTATTGTTTAGTACTGCCGCTTTTGTTGTGTGGTGAGTCCTGAGAACAATCTATGTTAATGTCTGTCCACTCAATTCAGTCTGTATATTTTGAAGTATCTAGATCATCTTTTTTGTGAGGACGGTTTATCAATTATGGTTACACTCCAATATCTGTATGCATTGCAGGGTTTATCACACCCACCAGGATTTCCAGTCCCATGGATGTTCGGCCCATACGATTTGTCATGACCTTTGGACTATCCTGCTTGTGGGAGTAAGCGGGGGCCCTGCATGCCACCCGTAATTGGACGATCAACCTTCTGTTTAGAACTTGAACATAGTGATTTCCTGATAAGGATTCATTCGTGTCACATCAAGTAAATCTTATTGATTTACTGTCATGTTTTCTTACTTTTGCTACAATTTTACGATGCAGGTTTTGCCATGTCACATTCGTTATAGAATAAACCGTTTGGTTTGCTCTATGATGGTTATTTTTGCAGGTTTCACTTCTTATGTCGTGTCAGAAACAAAGGCACTGTCCATCACTTATATTACCGGACACAATTGGATTAGTCTGTTGTTTGAGTGCAATCTGAAGCCCTATGATGAACTGTGGTTTGGTTTAACAAACACGCCACAATTAGTCCTTCTGGCGTTTAAAAGAAGTGAAGAAAAAGACTGGATCAAGGTCATGGAGCCTAGTGAAGTTAGAAAGCTGAAGTATGAAATCATATCAGACCAGAGACGATCGCTGCTATCTCGCACATCCGTACCACCTTCAGCATCGGATCGAGCACCGGCACCTTCTCAGACGGCACTGGCTCTAGCACTGACAGCGGCAGCAGCTTAGTCTGATCTACCAGAGGATTGGGCACCGACCGTGTCAGCGGATCAGGCTGATCTACCGGAGGATCGGGCACCGACACGGGCACCTGCTCCGACACTGGCATCAGCTCCACAAGGAGCACCATCTCCGGTAGTAGCAGTGGCACTACCGGTCGCACCGACATGGGCACCAGCAACGGCTCCGGCACCTGCACCAACACTTGAAGTTGCACTTGCATCTGCTCCAGCCCGTGCAGCGGCAACGGAACCAGCAGTTGCACTGGCAACAGACTGGGCTGCAGTTCGCACTACATATACCAAAGTCCTTACAAAAACCGACATCTCCACCTTCTTGGTAAGCATTGGCCGCCCAAGTGCTTCGTTCTTTTTTCTTTCCATGTTGTTTCACATGATTCACTGTGTTGATCTAACTGTTTGTGTATGTCTTCTTGTTTGCAAACAGAGAATTCCTAGAGCAATGAGGGAGTCGTTCAATAATCCGGGCGACCGTGGCCAAGTTTCTCTTACCATGCGCAGCCTTGGTGTGAATGAACCTACTCAATATACTGTAAGTACAAAGGATGGTCGCATGATGATTGATGCTAAAGGATGGTCAAGGTTCAAAACTCTATCAAATCTTGCGGCAGGGGATGATGTCAAAATCGAACTTTCTCGGCAAGGAGAGCTGGTCCAAATCAACTTTGAAATTCTTCAGTAGCAGCACACAACTGCTGAACTGATCTATCCTCCGAGAGCTTTTGATGTAATAATATGGCATGGTGAAACAAGTGTCCTGTGTGTATAAGTAGTACGATAGTATTATTTATCACGTAGGATATCGTGAAAGAATTGCAACTCTGATTGCTGGTTAGGAACTGTCGTTCGATTTCATTCTAACAGCTGTCGTGCTTTATTTAATTTTCTGTATTCGCCTTGCGACAGCATCTAAAAGCAGCGCTGTACCGATTGCTTGCAATATGAAATGTGCTGAGTTAGAACACATGGGCCCCCAAACATGCAGGCCCACCGGCCTGTGGCCCAAAGTCCAGAACTGTGAGCCTGTCTGAGTATTATATTCTCAGCTGAACCCCCATATTATGTTATATATATTCCCCTTGATTTTTCTTATGTATAAAGTTGTGATATAAAAGATTTTTATATTTCTTTACAGAGGGAGTATCTCTCTGTCAAAAATATATTTATGTGTAACTAGTTACTCCTGCCTTTCTACTTCCTTTCGCTGATATGTGGGGCATCCAGCAACGGGGTCCACGTGCCATGCACCAAATTAGAGTGCACAACTGCACGGTAGGCTCACCCCGGTCGTAGCGCCGCAGTAATGCCCAATGAGCCGTCAAATCACAAAAACCCCCACCTTTCCAGCTTTAGCAGTAAGCTGGATGGACGAAGTAGTAATATTTCACTGGGCCTAAATCCCCTTCTCCCTCGTCTGCTTGTTCAGAGAAAACCCCCTCTCGGCGATTGCGTAGGGTTTTCTCATGGAGAACCAGGTACGAATTCTTCATCCATCCCTGATAAATCCTAGTCCCTTGGTCGCGGGTAATCCTAGGATGGCAGCCGCTACCGTTGATGCATTTTTCTTCCTACTGAATCTAGTGTGCTTCATTTGCAGTGCCCAAAGTGCGAGAACCCTACAGGTTTCTGCGCCCTCGGCGAGACGCCATACTTGTTCCTTCTCATCCTAACACAGGATTTTAAAACGCGCACAGTATGTTCCTAGAATCCTCTTTTCTATCCGGGAGGGTGGGGGGTTTTTGAACATGATGTCGTCTAATTTGGAAATTTGGATTGCTATATTTGGATAAAAGGTACTAGTACCATGGTCAACACTGACATGAAGGAGGAAATTATTTCTAGATTTGGATAGCGAATACATTGTGTTCTCATATTATTTTTTCCTGCAGTGCATTCCTTGCTCTGCCAGAACACATGTACTCAAGATGGTCAGCCTTGCCATAACTGAATACACCAGTTTAATGGTCACATTGAAGACAAGCCATGGATATAAGTTCCGAGTTGGGTTTATGAACCAAGAAGATCGCTGCTTTTTATGGCCGAATTTGGATAAACTTTCTCAAGTGTTACGGACTGAAAGTTGGCGCACGAATGTTGATGGAAATAGCGGAACCTGGTCTCATCTTCACTGTGATCTTCCACCCCAACGTCGTTCCAGTAGTTCATCCATGTTAGTTTTGTATCAGGTTCTTGCATGTTGCCTCGATTACTTCTTAATCCACCTATTTTGTCTAACTAGTCACAATTTAACTTTAGAAGTAGCAATGATTTGTGATTCCCTTCTCTCACGAAGATGCTACTTCTAACTAATATTTCTTATAATTGGTGGCACGTGTAGGTTATTTCAAAGTTAAGCACGTACTCGTTTGTTATTCTATAAGAACTTGACTATTACTGATGGCACTGAAGTTGACTGGGACGACATCCACCAGTTCCTACACTTTATTGATCGTCTTGAGGTCCTTGTGGGGCGTTTCAATGGTGGAAGGCCACGTGGGATATGTGTGCCACTACTGCACACGTTGAACAGGTCCAACTGTGTCGAGAAACTTATGGTACGAGCTGTTTGCTGTTATATATGTTCTTCATAAACTCTTGCTTATACACAGTTTTACAGCTGTGATCTTCTTGAAACAGAAACTGCCCAGTTCTATTGTTCCTATACAGATGCCTGACCATGGTCGGGTCAGACTTGCGCTTGGTCACAACATGATGTTTATGTCGACCTACTCCATTTCCCTTGGAGGTGAAAAGATACTTATTCATGGGTGGTCTCAAATAATGAAGGCCCATCCATCTTGGAGAATAGGACAGAAGGTTATGCTCATGCTTTTCCATGGCTCTAAAGCGAATATCCTGTTTATTTACCACATTGCGAGATGAAGCCGCTTTCAGAAGGTTGTGGATGCGCGGGGTGGCGCCTGGGCCTTGTCCTGGGGCTTGGTGGCAACCTGTATAAGTACTCATACTGCTTTCAGCTATGGTTGTTAAGTGCCCCTGCTAGTTTCAGTTAAGGTTGTTAAGTACTCCTGCTGCTTTTACAATCTGTCGTGTTTCTTTAGTCATGTCTTCCTCGAGCCGCCAAAACCAAACCAGCGTCGGCGGGGCCGCCTGCTTCCGCCTCCCACGGCTGGCTGCACCTCAGCGCACGCATCGCCGCCCCACCGTCTCCTAAATCATTAATGCTAATGTCCGAGGCCTCGCCGTCGTCCTCCACGCGCTTTGGTGCGCTCGCCGCGGCGCCACCCTCTCGCGTTGTCAACATGGTCAACAAACAAGAGGAATCGGGGGAGGACTGTACGTGGAGAGGATGACAGTAGGGGCCCACCATGTCCATGGCTGTACGCAAGCAAGTTCCTCATTTTTTGTTATATACTCCATTGTCAGCGTATAGAAAAAGAAAATGCTTCCTCCTAGTGGTTTGCTGACATCTGGGACCAACGACATTGTCAGCGTATAGTCAATAGACAAGAGAACAGCACAAGATCGGCTGACACCTGGGATGTAGCTGCTCAAGCAGTATTTTTTTGTTATTGTTGAGACGGAGCAGGGTTTCAACTGGGTTGTGGCCCGTCTAGCCCAGGCTTCTATTTTACGTTCACCACATGACCAGCCCAGCTATTTTTTCTTTGTGAAAATGAGCCCAATGTATTTTTTCTCAAGAATACCCAATCCAGGCCTACTTATTTTTCTACGCCCTGCTGGGCTGCAACTCTTTCAAGACGGCTGCAAATCTTGAAAGTAATATGAAATGGGCTGTAAATATAAAAAACAGACGACAAATTGGCAATTACTTTCAAATTTCTGAATTTTTTCACATTTTCAGATTCCAATTTCACTGGGCTTTAACCTAATTTAAGTACATCTTCAAAGTACTTTAAATCTGGCTCGACATTGCGGAATTAAAAATAGTTTGGACCCCATCGAAATATGCGAAATTTCGTTTAAATTTTTAACCCTGGCCCTGGCCAACAAAAAAAATGGACTGCAATAAATTGCATAAGAAGTTGCAATGAGCTGTAAATTATTTTAAAAATAGGGAATGGTCTGACTTGTGGGCCTATTAAGTTGACGCGTATGCAAGATTTTTTTACTTATTATATACGTCAACAAACAATTCTAGCAGACGTGACTGTTGGATGTCAATCCAACGGCCGTCGTGCTTCTTCAATCTCTGATCTTCTTGCTCCAGCCGCCAAATCTAGCACCGGCGGGACCGCCTGCTCCCGCCTCCCGTGGCCAGCTGTGCTGCCGCGCAGGCCTCACCGCCCCCTACTACTCCCACCGCTGGCCTGGCCATCCCTCTACTCACCCACATCCCTCCATTGTTGTGGCTTCGCCGCCTCCGGGTCATTCCCTTCCTGGGTCTCGCCGTCGTCCATCGCGTTGGTGTTCTCGGCACGGCGTGGTCAATGTTGTCAACAAACGACAACATTGGAAGAGGGATGTACATGGCGAGGCTGACAGTTGGGACCCACATGGTCCATGGCCGCACGCAAGCAAGTACCTCCTTATTACGCCAAAACTAATGAATCCTCCCGATGACAGCTGGGACCCACCAGCTATATCTTGGCACGGAAGGAAGTGCCTCCTTATTAAGCGAAAAATAACGAGTGCTCCCCATGACAGCTGGGGCCCACCAGATTTGGAGGCTGACTTGTGGCCCTACTAAGTTGACGCGTACGCAGGGCTTTGTCAACTTAGTCAACAAACGATTCTATCACCAGTGACCATTGGATTGTTAACATCCAACGGTCGTCTTGCTTCTTCAACCTCTGATTTGCTTGCTCCAGCCGTCCAAACCACCGCGTGCTCCTGCCTCCCGTGGCCGGCTGTGCTGCCGCGTAGGCCTCACCGCCCCCTACTACTCCCACCGCTGGCAGGCCATCCCTCTACTCACCCACACCCCCTATTATTCTACGGTGACGGCAGCCTCACACCGCAGCCGAACCAGTCAACCCTCGTACTACCCTCCGCGTGTTCCCAGGCTCCACGTCATTCCCTGCCTCACCGTCGTCCACCGCCTGGTGTTGTCCGCGTGGCGTGGTCAACATGGTCAACGAACGACAGCCATCGGAAGAGGACTGTACGTGGTGAGGCTGACAAATGGACCCACCAGCTACATCTTCGCACACAAGGAAGTGCCTCCTTATTACGCGCAAAAAAAAGAATTCTCCCCCTGTCAGCTCGGACCCACCATTAATATCTTCGCACGCAAGGAAGTGCCTCCTTATCCTCCCTGACAGCCGGGACCCACCCGGTCGAAGCGTACGTAGCGTTGTCATTCTGGTCGCAAACGTGTACGTACATACTGGTCCATCGGTCTTTCTGCCACGATGAACCGTGGCCCAGTAAGGAGCGGTAGCTGTTCAGGCAGTCCCGTCTATATTGTGTACACGTACGTACAGCCACGCTGCAAGAAAGTAAATACGGCTACGTACGTACATACGGGCAGGGTCTCGAACACGTACAGCGATGGCGTCCTGTTCATCGGCAGCCAACCGACTGGGTCGGAACGGAGAAACAACGCCGTGTTCATCGGGAGGCAACAGACTGGGTCGGAATGCGTCGTGTTCATCGGGAGCTAACCGGCTTGGACGGAACAGCCAAAACAGGGTCTGGCGTACCGCAAAACAGAGGAAACGGACTTGTGTTCGAGCTCCTACGGTCGAAACGGGGTGTTGTTGATCGGGAGGGGTGTGGCGTACCGCAAAACGGAGGAAACAGACTTGTGTTGGAGCGCCTACGGTCGAAACGGGGTCCTGTTCATCGGGAGGGATGTGGCGTACCGCAAAACGGGACTCCACGGGCTACTGTTCATCCACCGTCGACTTCCTCCAGCCTCCACCTGGTACTGTACATCCACCGTTGACTTCCTCCTGCCTCCACTAGCTACTGTTCATCCACGGGGGTCCTGTTCATCCAGCCTCCACCGGCTACTGTTCAACCAGCCCTCCACGGGGTCCTATTCAACCAGCCTCCACCGGCTCCTGTTCAACCAGCCCTCCACGGGGTCCCTCCATCGGCTATTGTTCATCCACCCCCACCTCCTCGATCGGGGTCCTGTTCATCCAGCGGCAATGACCTCTACTACCACGGGATCTTGTTCATCCAACCCCCACCAGGAACTGTTCATTCAACCCCCACCGGGGACTGTTCATCAAGAGGCAGCTTCGATCAGCTTTAGTTAGTAGCAGTAGCGAAGGAATCGCTCGGGTTCAGTTAACAGCCAGGGATCGATCGCTCGGGTTCAGTAACGTAGCTAGTGCAATCGCTCGAGTTCAGTAAGCGAACGCGTCGCTCGGGTTCAGTTAGAGCCCAACGCCTCGCACACACGCGCGTACGTGTACGAGAGAAACGCGCAATCCCTCCGTGCATCGCTCAGCCCCGACCACCCACCGTAACCGGGAACTCCCTGAAATTTTCCTCGCCCTCGCTTCTACCACGATTTTTTCCGTCATGGACGGCCCAAAGAATGTCATGCAGGTGCATCCCCGGCCCGCCCAGGACAAAAAGCCCATTTTCTGTCATGATTTTTTGTCATAGAAGTAGGAGCCCACCACATCTATGATGATACGTGCTTTTGTCACAATTATCATCATAAAAGTGTCATAAGCATGACAGGAAAAAAATCCGTTCGGCCCAAAATGTCACGGATGTGTCTTTTTTTTTGTAGTGTTGTATGTGAACGTAGAGTCTATCACACCCGATCATCACGTGGTGCTTCAAAACGATGAACTTTCACAACGGTGCACACTTGGGGAGAATACAATTTTATCTTGAAATTTTAGTGAGGGATCACCTTATAATGCTACCGTCGTCCTAAGCAAAATAAGATGCATAAAAGGATTAACATCACATGCATATCATAAGTGACATGATATGGCCATCATCTTGTGCTTTCGATCTCCATCTTCAAAGCACCGACATGATCTCCATCGTCGCCGGCATGACATCATGATCTCCATCATCATGTCGTCATCGGGGTTGTCACACCAACCATGCTTCTACAACTATTGCTACCGCTTAGCGATAAAGTAAAACATTACACAGCGCTTAATGATTGACATGTAGGTCATACAATAATTAAAGACAACCCTATGGCTCCTGCCGGTTGCCGTATTCATCAACGTGCAAGTCGTGATAAACTATACAAAACATGATCATCTCATACATCAAATATATCTCATCATGTCTTTGGCCATATCATATCACAACATACCCTGCAAAAACAAGTTAGACATCCTTTAATTGTTGTTGCATGTTTTACGTGGCTGCTATGGGTATCTAGCAAGAATGATTCTTACCTACACAAAGCCACAACGGTGATATGCAAGTTGCTATTTAACATTTTACAAGGACCGCCTTTGTCGAATCCGATTCAACTAAGGTGGGAGAGACAGACACCCGCCAGCCATCTTTATGCAACAAGTTGCATGTCAGTCGATGGAACCGGTCTCATGTACGTGGACATGTAAAGTTGGTCCGAGCCGCCTCATCCCACAATACCGCTGAATCAAGAAAAGACCAAGGAAGGAAGCAATCTGAATATCAACGCCCACAAACTCCTTTGTGTTCTACTCGTGATGTCATCTACGCATAGACCTAGCTCATGATGCCACTGTTGGGGAACGTTGCATGGGAAACAAAAAATTTCCTACGCTCACCAAGATCAATCTAGGAGATGACCATCTACGACAGGAGAGATTGGATCTACATACCCTTGTAGATCGCTAAGCGGAAGCGTTAAGAAACACGGTGGATGTAGTCGAACGTCTTCGCGATTCACGATCCGTCCCGCGAACTCCCAATCCAAGTGCCGAATGGACGACGCCTCCGTGTTCAACACACGTACGGCTTGATGACGCCTTCACCTCCTCAATCCAGCGAGCGATGGTGAAGTAGTAGCTCGAGCCCTCTGGCAGCACGACGGTGTGATGGCGGTGGTGGTGGAGAAATCTCAGCAGGGCTTCGCCAAGCCTCACGAAGAAGAAGGACTACGAGGGCGAGGTAGGGCAGCTTCATGGCATAGATGGGGTGCAGCTACCCTCCATCTACCCCTCTATATATAGGGGGAAGGTAGGAGGAGGGGGCGTCCTAGGGTTTCCCCTAGGGGGGCGGCGGCCACCACAGATGGGGGCGCCCCTAGGGAAACCCTAGGGTGGTCTGCCCCCCAAGCCAGGTGGAGGCAGCCCTAGAGGGGCACCCCACCTCCTCTGGTGATCATGGGATGGGGTGAGGGGGGCGCACAGCCCCTTAGTGGGCTGGTGTGCTCCCTCCCCTTGGCCCATGAGGCCCCCGAAACCCGTTTCGGTTCTCCTGGTCACAACCCGGTACCCCTGGAACACTTCCGGACTCCGATTCCCTTCGTCCTATATATCGATCTTCACCTCCGGATCATTCCGGAGTTCCTCGTCATGTCCGGGATCTCATCCGGGACTCCGAACAACCTTTGCTCACCACCAAAACAACTCAACTATACTTATATCGTCACCAAACGTTAAGTGTGTAGACCCTGCGGGTTCGAGAACTATGCAGACATGACCGAGACACCTCTACGGTCAATAACCAATAGCGGGACCTGGATGCCCATATTGATTCCTACATATTCTACGAAGATCTTTATCGGTCGAACCTCGAGGTCAAGGATTCAGCTAATCCCGTATGTAGTTCCCTTGTCCATCGGTATGTTACTTGCCCAAGATTCGATCGTTGGTATCACCATACCTAGTTCAATCTCATTACTGGCAAGTCTCTTTACTCGTTCCGTAATACAAGATCCTGCGACTAACTCCTTAGTCACATTTCTTGCAAGCTTCTTGTGATGTTGTATTACCGAGAGGGCCAGAGATACCTCTCCGTCATACGGAGTGACAAATCCCAGTCTTTGATCCATGCCAACTCAACAGACACCCTCGGAGACACCTGTAGAGCACCTTTATAGTCACCCAGTTACATTGCGATGTTTGGTACACACAAGGTACTCCTCCGGTGTCAGTGAGTTGCATGATCTCATGGTCATAGGAACATATACTTGACATGCAGAAAACGATAGCAATAAACTTGATACGATCATATGCTACGTTTATGGTTTGGGTCTTGTCCATCACATCATTCTCCCAATGATGTGATCTCATTATCAAATGACAACTCAAGTTTATGGCTAGGAAACTATAGCCATCTTTGATCAACGAGCTAGTCCGGTAGAGGCTTACTAGGGACATGTTGTTGTCTATGTATCCACACATGTATTCGAGTTTCCGGTTAATACAATTATAGCATGGATAATAAACGATTGTCATGAACAAGGAAATCTAATAATAACCACTTTATTACTGCCTCTAGGGCATATTTCCAACAGAAACGGGAGTGACTTTTCAGCAGTTCATGTGGGGTGCTAGTCTGCCGGGCCTCGGGAGTTGCCAGGTAATGATAATGGGCTGGGCTATTTCTCAGATTTTGAAGTACATCGGTTTATCGAGTAACCGAGGCCTATAACCGAGAATCCTGATCTAATTTTGGTTCTACAGAAGTTATGACCGAAGTAACAACCAAAGTAATCGGTTTCGGTGAGTTCGGTGTCGGTCCCGGTTCTTTCGGTTCGGTATTCCGGTCTTCGGTTTATATGCCCACCCCTAATTATGGGACTGAAGGAGTAGCTCATATCCTGGCTAGGAATAGTTTTGAAAAGTTTGAAACCAATGTGTGGGATAGTGACCCACCTAGTCTTATCATGCCAGCAATCAGTTTTTTAAGTTCAATAAAGCTAGTCGAATGGCATTCCCTTAAAAAAAACTTCAAATGAACAGGAAATTGCTTTTGGAGGCCTCCAAATGAAAATTTCCAAATTCATATTTATATATTTAAAAAAATCTAAAAAAATACAGATATAGACGAAGGCATAATGCATAAGAGTGTAATTTTTCAGGATGAAATACGTTGAAATCAGGGTGGTGCAAAAAAAACAAATCTATGGTTTTTTAATACATGATACTATTCATCCTCCCGGACCATGAATTTGTATTTTTTGTACAGGTTGCATTTCAACATATTTCATCCGAAATTTTACACACATACACCTCACATCTGTATTTATTGGGCAATGATAGGCGCCGGTGCGCCGACCCAAATTTGGGTCGGTCGCTGCGCAGCCGTTCGATCCGGACGCGTCCAACTGTTGGATTGGCTCTCCTCCCCCGTGTCGCCTTCTTCCCCCATGCTCACCATCCCACAGAGCATCGCCCCCCTCTTGTCGCTTCCATACGTGAAAGGGTATCGTCTGCTCCGTCGTCGTCGCCATGGCCGACAAGCACCGGCAAGATCTCGACCCTTGTGACTGCCGGGATTGCAACCAGCGCACGCGCACCATGGATGCTCTCTAACACTGAGCGGTCCAGCGCAGTCGCCATGCTTGCAGCATCTTGCGTGTCACCGGCTCTAGCTCGCCGTCATTGTCTACTAGGACTACGGTATCCTAGTGAAACTCAGCGAACAGAAATCTCAGGATGGTCAGTTGAAGCAAAACAAAAATCTGCTTCCAGCAAAATCACCATAGCAACAGACTCAAAGAAGTCTGATTGTAACAAAATAGCTAATCAGTTCCGGCAAAAAAATTAAGCCCATTCCAGCAAAAACACCATAGCAACAAACTCAAAGAAGTCTAATTGTAGCAAAAAAACTAGTCAGTTCCAGCAAAAAAATAAGCTCCTTCTAGCAAAAATACTGATGTCTACTACACAACTTGTTCTTGTAGACTCGTGTTGGGCCTCCAAGCGCAGAGTTTTGTAGGACAGTAGCAAATTTCCCTCAAGTGGATCACCTAAGGTTTATCAATCCGTGGGAGGTGTAGGATGAAGATGGTCTCTCTCAAACAACCCTGCAACCAAATAATAAAAAGTATCTTGTGCCCCCAACACACCAAATACAATGGTAAATTGTATAGGTGCACTAGTTCGGCGAAAAGATGGTGATACAAGTGTAGTAATGATAGTAGATATTAATTTTTGTAATAGGAACAATAAAAAATAGTAAGATAGCAATTGATAAACTGGAGCACAAACGGTATTGCAATGCTTGAAAATGAGGCCTAGGGTCCGTACTTTCGCTAGTGCAATCTCTCAACAATGTTAATATAATTGGATCATATAACTATCCCTCAACGTGCGATGAAGAATCACTCCAAAGTTCCTATCTAGCGGAGAACATAAGAAGAAATTGTTTGTAGGGTCTGAAACCACCTTAAAGTTATTCTTTCCGATCAATCTTTCCAAGAGTTCGTACTAAAATAAAACCAAGCTATCCTTTTCGATCGACCTATCCAAGAGTTCGTACTAAAATAACACCATATGATACACATCAACCAACTCTAATGTCACCTAGATACTCCAATGTCACCACGAGTATTTGTGAGTTGATTATACGATATGCATCAAACAATTTCAGATTTATAATGCTCAATCCAACACAAAGAACCTCAAAGAGTGCCCCAAGATTTATACCGGAGAAACAAAGACGAGAACGTGCATCAACCCCTATGCATAGATTACCCCAATGTCACCTCGGAAATCCGTGAGTTGAGTGCCAAGACATAGATCAAGTTCTCTCAAATCCATAAAAGTATTCAATCCGATAAAAACAAAATCTCAAAGGGAAAACTCAATTCATCGCAACAAGATAGAGAGGGGAAAACACCATATGATCCAACTATATTAACAAAGCTCGCGATACATCAAGATCGTGCCAACTCAAGAACACGAGAGAGAGAGAGATTAAACACATAGCTATTGGTACAAACCCTCAGCCCCGAGGGTGGACTACTTCCTCCTCATCATGGTGGTCATAGGGATGATGAAGATGTCCTCCGGTGATGATTTTCCCCTCCGACAGGGTGCCAGAATGGGCTCCCCATTGGTTTTTCGTGGCTACAGAGGCTTGCGGAGGCGGAACTTCCGATCTAGGGTTATTTCTGGGGGGTTTCTGTATTTATAGGATTTTTTGGCGTTGGTTTCACGCGAAGATGGGCCTCGAGGTGACCACAACCTGCACACGGGCAGGGGCCCAGGCGTGCCCTGGTGGGTTGTGCTCACCTCCTTCACCTTCTGGTCCTCCCACGAAGCTTCTAGTGCCTCTTTTGTTCCAAAAAAATCGTCAAAAAGTTTCATTGCATTTGGAGAACTTTTATTTCTGCACAAAAAACAACACCATGGTAGTTCTGCTGAAAACAGCGTCAGTCCGGGTTAGTTCCATGCAAATCATACCAAAACCATATAAAATTGTTGTAAACATGGCATGAATACTTCATAAATTATAGATACGTTGGAGACGTATCAGCATCCCCAAGCTTAATTCCTACTCGTCCTCGAGTAGGTGAATGATAAAAGAAATAATTTATGAAGTGTGAATGCTAGCATAGTGCATAAGTTTGATCAATGATAATTTCAATCACTTTTCCTAGCATCATAACAACAACTCTTTCTCATAAAACTCATCATGATAAAGTAGCAATTGAAAGCGGAATTTTTGTTGTGGAATGCTACCTATCATATTCATCATATAATCTTTCTTTTGTAGCATGGACATTTGGACTTGAATGATTCAAAGCAATAGTCTATAATTTGACATGAAGACATCAATACTCAAGCATACTAACAAGCAACCATGTCTTTCAAAATATCAACGCTAAAGAAAGCTATCCCTAGCCCATTATGCTCAATCATTGATCCATTCATGAAACACACTCGAACATTAGCCACATCCAATGCACATGTATGATCATAGTGCTCCCTAGTTGGTGCTTTATAAGAGAAGATGGAGACTCAAATAAAAATAAAAATTGCATAAAGTAAATAGATAGGCCCTTCGCAGAGGGAAGCAGAGATTTGTAGAGGTGCGAGAGCTCAAAGCTTAAATTGAGAGATGAAAATATTTTGAGAGGCATACTTTTCCCGTCAACGAAAACGACCGAGAATTCCCAACACTTTCCATGCTAGATACATCATAGGCGGTTCCCAAACAGAAAATAAAGTTTATTCCTTTTGACACCATTCTTTCACAATCCATGGCTAGCCGTATCCACAGGTGCCTTCCATACCAATGATGACCCACAAGTATAGGGGATCTATCGTAGTCCTTTCGATAAGTAAGAGTGTCGAACCCAACGAGGAGCAGAAGGAAATGACAAGCGGTTTTCAGCAAGGTATTCTCTGCAAGCACTGAAATTATCGGTAACAGATAGTTTTGTGATAAGATAATTCATAACGGGTAACAAGTAACAAGTGTAACAAAGGTGCAACAAGGTGGCCCAATCCTTTTTGTAGCAAAGGACAAGCCTGGACAAACTCTTATGTAAAGCAAAGCGCTCCCGAGGACACATGGGAATTACTGTCAAGTTAGTTTTCATCATGCTCATACGATTCGCGTTCGTTACTTTGATAATTTGATATATGGGTGGACCGGTGCTTGGGTGCTGTCCTTACTTGGACAAGCCTCCCACTTATGATTAACCACTCGCAAGCATCCGCAACTATGAAAGAAGAATTAAGATAAATCTAACCATAGCATGAAACATATGGATCCAAATCAGCCCCTTACGAAGCAACGCATAAACTAGAGTTTAAGCTTCTGTCACTCTAGCAACCCATCATCTATTTATTACTTCCCAATGCCTTCCCCTAGGCCCAAATCATGGTGAAGTGTCATGTAGTCGATGTTCACATAACACCACTAGAGGAAAGACAACATACATCTCATCAAAATATCGAACGAATACCAAGTTCACATGATTACTTATAACAAGACTTCTCCCATGTCCCCAAGAACAAACGTAACTACTCACAAAGCATATTCATGTTCATAATCAGAGGAGTAATAAATATCATTAAGGATGATCTTCCATCGAATAAACCAACTAGCATCAACTACAAGGAGTAATCAACACTACTAGCAACCCACAGGTACCAATCTAAGGATTTTGAGACAAAGATCGGATACAAGAGATGAACTAGGGTTTGAGAGGGGACGGTGCTGGTGAAGATGTTGATGGAGATTGACCCCCTCTCGATGAGAGGATCGTTGGTGATGACGATGGCTTTGATTTCCCCCTCCCAGAGGGAAGTTTCCCCGGCAGAACAGCTCCGCCGGAGCCCTAGATTGGTTCTGCCCAAGTTCCGCCTCGAGACGGTGGCGCTTCGTCCCGAAAGCTCTCTCTTGATTTTTTTTCCAGGTAAAAACCCTTCATATAGCAAAAGATGGACACCAGAGACCTGCCAGGGGGCCCATGTGACGCCCTCGGCTTAATCGTGCACTAATCATACACGCAAATGCACACGATCAAGCCTAAGGACTCACTTGAAGATATCACAACACAACTCTAAAACATAAATAAAGTCATACAAGCTTTATATTACAAGCCAGGGGCCTCGAGGGCTCGAATACATAAGCTCGCATACAAGCGTCAGCGAAAGCATCAGATATCTGAGTACAAATATAAAAAATAAAACAAAAAAGCCTTTAAGAAGGTGAGGCAAAAGAAAACACTACGATCGAAAAGGCGCAGGCCTCCCGCCTGGGACCCTCCTATCCTACTTCTGGTTGTTGGCAAGCTCGAAGTAGTAACCACCCTCGGGGTAGTAGTAGTGATCGTCGACAGGGCAGCTGACTCCGGGACTCCGTCATCTGGTTGCATCAAATGGGTATGGGGAAAAAGAGGAAGCAAAGCAACGTGAGTACTCATCCGAAGTACTCAGCAAGCAAGGATCTACACTACATATGCAACATTATCAAAGAAAGGCTGTATATGTGGACTGGGCTGCAGAAATGCCAGAATAGAGAGAAGGCCTAGTCCTATCGAAGACTAGCATCTTCAGCGGTCTTTCAGCATTATAAGAGTGTAGATTAGTACAGTATAAAGTAATAGTAGTAATAAGTATCAACCTCGGCCAGAGATCCTTTCTCGACTCCCTGCGAGAAAGCAATCCCAGAGCCATACTATCCATTTCTCATCACAAGTATCCAGTTCTAGTTGTATCGATCGGGATACAACTCCGAGCGTCCGTTACAGAGGATCCGGCTATGCATAGATTAGTTCTTCCCTGCAAGGGTGCACCAACTTACCCACCACGCTCGATTAACTCTGGCCGGACACCCTTTTCTGGGTCATGCCCGGCCTCGGCCAAACGATACGCCGTAGTCCTACCTAGGCTCAGCAGAGAGGTCCCCGTCGGTCTATATCCTAAGTGCTCAGGGGTCTTGGGCCATCGCCCTGTGCACTCCAGGTCGTTGCGAGCAGGGCGAATCTCGGTACCACCACTACAGGATGGCGCCGGTCCAGTCGTGCCGCGATGCTGAACTGGACGTCTGACAGAGCTTTCGGAAGAAACGTATGACGCAGAGTGCCCATAACTTATTCCCGCGTGATGGTTAGTGCTATCGGGCCAGAGGCCCACTCGGATCAAATATCCAAATCGTTAGTGTGTTGGTAGCATGCGGTAACGAGCAGAGACTCACGGCCGATGTGACCCCGTCGCCCCGTCTCGAGGACTTGCGGCAAGGGCTAAGAATGCCTGACCACGCCTCGTAATTATATCTCTCGGGCACCCTCCAGGTCAACCCGTCTCCACATCACTCGCGGGTACCCCTCAGGGTCGACCCGCCTTTCCAGGTAACAGTTGTAAAGTCCAAGTAACCGTGTGTCCATAACATCAAGGGAATCCAAGGTATCACCCTCATTGGATTCCTACTCGATGTATCCGTCAAGGTGAACTCGGAGGAATCACCCTCGATGGGTTCACACTTGAGGTGTTGCACGACAGCGTTGTTATCGGAAGTGGTGAAGAAGGAATCACCCTCGATGGCCACGACCAAATAGCTACTCTACAGAGTTAACATCAGAAGTGCTAAATGAGGTATCACCCTCGGCACTCGATAGTAACGCTGCAGTGTCGTACAACTAAGGGGGTGATGTGCTGTGCCGGGGCCTGGTCATCTGATAATCCAGCGGGGCAACTGAGACAAGTGGGGGTCACTGGGGTCTCTATCCAGCCTATACTAAGCAGTTTAGGATAAGCAATTAATTATCAAAAGCAGGTTACAAAAATCAGGCTATGCATCAGAATAGGTAAAGCAGTAGCAGCAGCAATTCTAATGCAAGCATAAGAGAGAAGAAAATAGGCGATATAGGCATGTTCAAAAGGGGGGGGTGCTTGCCTGGTTGCTTTGCAAACACCAAGGGGTCCTCGACGAGGTAGACGATCATCGGGTCATCATCGTTCTCGGGGTCTATCGAGAGAGAAGAGGGGGAAGAAACAATAAATTAAGGCAGACAAATGCAATCACAGAAGCATAGCATGACAGCAGGTTATTCGAGAGGTGCCCTAATGCAGTACTATGCAAGTTAGTGGGAGCGGGAAATTATCTAGGAGTTTTCTCCCAGCTCCGGGTGATTATCGGACAGATGAAACGGAGGGGAAAGTTCCATGTTCATCATGCTAGAGGCATGTGACGGGTATGAGGAGGGCATATTCGGATTCGTCTCGACGTTCTGAGCAACTTTCATGTAGAAAACTTTTTCATCCGAGTTACAAATTATTTTATATGATTTTTCAAAGTTTAAGCTATTTTCAGGATTTATTGAAATTTGGCCAAGTCTGAGAATTGCTCAGTTTTAAACATCACTTAGCTGTTTTCCGGAGGCTATAGCTATTGTTCTGTACATCCTATGATTTTGTGCCTTATATCAATCGTGAGCATTTTCTGTGAACTACATGTTAGTACCATTTACATCCATGATAGAGTTCATTCGCTTGATCGTCAACAGCTCTAAAGTAGCTATGAAAATAAAGCAGTTTTTCGGTTTTTCTGTTAATAGAACATAGAACTTTGTGATTTTCGTAGGAATTAATCCACGCATTATCTGAAACAGGTCCAATGGAACAAAATGAAGCTTGTTACATCTACTTTCCGTTCATATAATTTTTACCCATGTTAGGACTTGTCTTATCGCTGTTTAGAGGGCTAGTCAGTGTAATATCAGAAAAGCTAGCTACTGCTACAGTAACCAAATGTTACTGTAGCAGTGCAGCATAGCAGCGGGCAGCGGCTGCGGGCGCGCGCGTGCGGCAGCGGGCAGCGGCTGCGGGCGCGCGCGTGCGGCAGCGGCAGCGGTGGCGAGCAGCGCGGCTGCAGGCAGCAGAGCAGCAGCAGGGGCACGGCCACGCGCGCCAAGCAGCTGCGCAGCAAGTGGAGCTGCAGCGGCAACGCAGCAGCAGGCAGCATGCAGCGGCATGCGAACAGGCGCTGGGCGCGGCAGGGCTAGCGGGGCGGCTTCATGGCGAGCAGCCGTCAGCGGTGGAGGCAAGCGGCAGCGGTAGTACCTGGCAGCAGCAGCGCAGCAGTAGCTACAGCAGCTACGCGGCAACAGCAATAGCAGAACATCCTCGAGCATCAGGAGCATGTGAGCGTGCGTGCGCGGACGAGTTCCGGCCATGGTGAGCGGCGGCGAGCGTGGGACAGCGTCTACGGCGAAGGATTCGAAGGGGAAACAGGGGGGAATCGAACGAGGTGCTCACTGCGAGCACGTAGGCGAGGTCGGGGAGGCCGGAGGCGGGCCGGATTCGCGGCAACGATGGCGGACGCCGGCGATGTACGCAGTGGAGACGGGCTCGATGGCGAGCGTACGGGGCGGCCCTGCTCGAATCGAGGCTTGCGGTCGATGAGGAAGAGGACGGCGGTGCTCCTGGACTTAGCGCGGCGACAAGGGATGGCCGGTGGCCACGGGATCGATGACGGCGCGTCGATGGAGGAGCTAGGGCGGGTGCGAGGGCGAGAGTGACGGCGCGTGGGAGGGAGAAAGGAGGCTAGGGTTTGTCAGTGGGGTTGGGCGCTCGGCCTTATACACCGAGGGGACCGGGGGATGGCCGACACATCGGCATCGGCGACCACGGCGGCGTGGATGGCCGCCACGCCATGCCTTTGCCTCCGCTGTGTACATCCCCACTATACATAGATAGGGGAAAGGCCTGGTGGGCTGGGCCATGTGCACTGTGGTCACAAATGGCCCAAAGACACAGTAGGATTTTAGTCTTTTCCTTTTTACTTTTCTGCTTACTCATTTCACCACTATTTCACATTTTAATTTATTACCAAATGAGGTTTGTTCAACATGAAACTTGTCACAAAAATAGTGGTCATTATTTTGGAGAGGCCCACAAAGTTTCAAGTGGTTTGGGAAAAGTAAGACTACTTGTTGGAATTTTATACGACCAAATTAAATGTTGCTGGTCCACCAAAATATTTCTAGGGCCAAAATAAAATTCCAATTTGATTTGATTCTTCATGAAAATTTACTTGAGGGTTATTTGCAATATCTTGAACATTTTTGACTCTCTGTTTGGAGAAATAATAATTTGACTTGGAATTTAAGTTTGATTTTGAGGTTGGATTGGAACAAAGTGAGGATTATCAACTTAACCATGATGACATGGCATCATTAGGCATGAGATTACTGTAGCATGACTCTCGGGGTGTTACAGCCCACAAGCCGTGGGGGCGCGCCCCCAGGCTTGTGGCCACCTGGTGGGTCCCCCTCTAGTATTTCTTCGCCCAATATTTTTTATATAATCCAAAATAATTCTCCGTAAATTTTCAAGACTTTTAGAGTTGTGCAGAATAGGTCTCTCAGATTTGCTCCTTTCCGGTCCAGAATTCCAGCTGCCGGCATTCTCCCTCTTTGTGTAAACCTTGTAAAATAAGAGAGAAAAGGAATAAGTATTGTACCATAATGTGTAATAACAACCCTCAATGCAATAAATATCAATATAAAAGCATGATGCAAAATGGACGTATCAACCAACACTTTCCAAGGAATTTATTATTGAACAACATATTTTTTTTTTGCATTTCGGGACTGGGCATCCCTATTACCTTTGTCACACTCTCGTGCAATGACAAGTGAATAAACACTCATCTTGAGAATAATGCATTTAGCATGGAAAATATTGGCCACCCCCTACCGCTTCATGAGCGGTACGGGCACACGAAAAGAAAATTTATTTTGAAAATTAGAGTTGGCACATACAAATTTACTTGGAACGGCACGGAAATACCGCATATAGGTAGGTATGGTGGACTCATTTGGCACAACTTGGTTTAAGGAGTTTAGATGCACAAGCAGTATTCCCGCTTAGTACAAATGAAGGCTAGCAAATAGATTGAGAAGCGACCAACCAAGAAACGAAAACGATCATAAACGAGCATTAAACATAACTAACACCGAATAATGCACCACAAGTAGGATATAACTTCATTGCATAACTATTGACTTTTGTGCTTGCATAGGGAATCACAAAACTTAACACCAATATTCCTACTAAAGCACAATTACTCACCAATATGACTCACATATTATTATCTCCATATCGCAAAACTATTGCAAGAAATCAAACTTATCATATCCAATGATCTATATGAAAGTTTTTATTATATCCCTCTTGGATATCTATCACTTTGGGACTAATTTCATAGCTTGTGCAAATTGTCATCACTATTATCAACTCTCAAAATAATATAAGTGAAGCATGAGAGTGTTCGACAAACTACTCCAAAAAGATATAAGTGAAGATCAAATGAGTAGTTAAGTAAATGGGTAGCTATTTGAGGACTCTCTTTTATTTAAAAACTTTCAGATCTAAGTATTTTATTAAAACAGCAAGAAAAACAAAAAAAAATGACATTCCAACAATAGCACACTCATGTGAAGAAGCAAAAACTTAGGCTCAACTGATACTAACCGATAATTTGTTGATGAAGAAAGGTGGGATGCCTACCGGGGCATCCCCAAGCTTAGATGCTTGAGACGTCTTGAAATGTTAACTTGGGATGCCTTGGGCATCCCCAATCTTGAGCTCTTGTGTCTTCTTCATTCCTCTCATAACACGGTTTCCCTAAATCTCAAAAACTTCATCCACACAAAACTCAACAAGAACTCGTGAGATAAGTTAGTATAAATCAACGTAATAACCTTATCATTCTCTACTGTAGCAAACCACTAAAATTATTATTTAACATTGGATACTAAATGCCTCTGCATATTTAATACTCCTATCCTCAAATAGAATCATTAAACAAGCAAGCATATGCAAACATAACAGCAATCTATCTAAACAGGATAGTCTGTAAAGAGTGCAATTACACTCATACTTCCCTAAGTCCAAAAATTCTGAAAAATTACCACACTGTATAAAATTTATCATAGTTTATTGTGAAAAAAATTCAACATTTTATCACATTCTGACTTTTCTGGAGAATTTTTGCAACAGTGATAAACTTTCTGTTTTTAAACAGCAACTCATATACTTGCAAAATAAGCATGGTGAAGGCTATCCTTGCCATTTTTATTGAAATAAAAGATGCAAAACATTACTATAAATAACATCAAGAAAATCCTAATAAAATAATATGATGCTCCAAGCAAAACACATATCATGTGACGAATGAAAATATAGCTCCAAGTGAGGTTAGCGATAATGTTGAAGACGAAAGAGGGATGCCTTCCGGGAGATCCCCAGACTTAGTTGCTTGGATCTTTCTTGAATATTACCTTGGGGTGCCTTGGGCATCCCCAAGCTTAGGGTCTTGTCACTCCTTATTCTCCTCATATCGATATCTCACCCAAAACTTAAAACTTCAATCACACAAAACTTAACGGAACTTCGTGAGATCGGTTAGTATGATAAAAACAAATCATTCACTTTGGTACTGTCAAAATAAGATTCATAATTGTTCTTACACAATTCCCACTGTACCCTACAATTTCCACAATTTATATTGAGCAATATAAGCCATAGAAACCATAAAACAAACAAACTATGCATTGAAAACAGAATCTGTCAAAAACAGAACAATTCATAAAGATATGAATTAATGTCATACTTATATAACTCCAAAAATTCTTAAAAATTAGGACAGCGTATACAATTCATATATCCATCAACTGTAAA
Source organism: Thinopyrum elongatum (assembly GCA_011799875.1). Lineage (NCBI taxonomy): Eukaryota > Viridiplantae > Streptophyta > Magnoliopsida > Poales > Poaceae > Thinopyrum > Thinopyrum elongatum. The sequence continues at coordinate 370,538,403 of CM022299.1, read as the reverse complement.
AAATTCAGAATATTTTCATGTTCCAGTAAAATATAGAAATTTATGGACTGGATGCAAAAGTTTCTGTTTTTGCACAGAATCAAGTCAACTATCATCCACACTATCCCAAAGGCTTTACTTGGCACTTTATTGAAACAAAACCTATAAAACATGATTAATACAGTATCCTAATCATGTGAACACACAAAAACAGTAGGTAGAAGTATTGGGTTGTCTCCCAACAAGCGCTTTTCTTTAATGCCTTTTTAGCTAGGCATGATGATTTCAATGATGCTCACATAAAAGATAAGAATTGAAACACAAAGAGAGCATCATGAAGCATATGACTAGCACATTTAAGCCTAACCCACTTCCTATGCATAGGGATTTTGTGAGCAAACAGTTTATGGGAGCAAGAATCAACTAGCATAGGAAGGCAAAACAAGCATGACTTCAAAACTTTCAACACATAGAGAGAAAAATTGATGTTCTTGAAATATGTAAAAGCATATGTTCCTCTCTCATAATAATTTTTAGTAGCATCATGAATGAATTCAACAATATATCTACCACATAAAGCATTCTTTTCATGATCCACAAGCATAGAATTTTTATTACTCTCCACATAAACAAATTTCTTCTCATTCATAATAGTGGGTGCAAACTCAACAAAATAACTATCATGAGATACTTGATTGACATAATCAAATTGAATGTTACAATCATGATGACAAGTTTCATGGTTATCATTATTCTTTATAACATATATGTCATCACCATAATCATCATAGATAGCAACTTTATTTTCATAATCAATTGAAACCTCTTCCAAAATAGTGGATTCATCACTAAATAAAATCATGACCTCTCCACATCCACTTTCATCGATATAATCATCATAAATGGGAGGCATGCTTTCATCATAATAAACTTGCTCATCAAAACTTGGGGGACAAAAAAAATATCATCTTCATCAAACATATGACTTTGCATATCATTAGCATCATGGATATTCAAAGAATTCATACTAACAACATTGCAATCATGCTCATCATTCATGGATTTTATGCCAAACATTTTATTGAATTCTTCTTCTACCAATTGAGCACAATTTTTCTTTCCATCATTTTCAAGAAAGACATTATAAAGATGAACAATATGAGACCACCCCAAATCTATTTTTTTTGTGGTTTTCCTTTATAAACCTAACTAGTGATAAACAAGAAACTAAAAGATTCGATTGCAAGATCTAAAGATATACCTTCAAGCACTCACCTTCCCGGCAACGGCGCCAGAAAAGAGCTTGATGTCTACTACACAACTTGTTCTTGCAGACTCGTGTTGGGCCTCCAAGCGCAGAGTTTTGTAGGACAGTAGCAAATTTTGCTCAAGTGGATGACCTAAGATTTATCAATCCGTGGGAGGTGTAGGATGAAGATGGTCTCTCTCAAACAACCCTGCAACCAAATAATAAAAAGTCTCTTGTGTCCCCAACACACCAAATACAATGGTAAATTATATAGGTGCACTAGTTCGGCGAAAAGATGGTGATACAAGTGTAGTAATGATAGTAGATATTAATTTTTGTAATAGGAATAATAAAAAATAGTAAGGTAGCAATTGATAAAATGGAGCACAAACGGTATTGCAATGCTTGAAAATGAGGCCTAGGGTCCGTACTTTCGCTAGTGCAATCTCTCAACAATGCTAATATAATTGGATCATATAACTATCCCTCAACGTGCGATGAAGAATCACTCCAAAGTTCCTATCTAGCGGAGAACATAAGAAGAAATTGTTTGTAGGGTACGAAACCACCTTAAAGTTATTCTTTCCGATCAATCTTTCCAAGAGTTCATACTAAAATAAAACCAAGCTATCCTTTCCGATCGACCTATCCAAGAGTTTGTACTAAAATAACACCATATGATACACATCAACCAACTCTAATGTCACCTAGATACTACAATGTCACCGCGAGTATTCGTGAGTTGATTATACGATATGCATCAAACAATTTCAGATTTATAATGCTCAATCCAACACAAAGAACCTCAAAGAGTGCCCCAAGATTTATACCGGAGAAACAAAGACGAGAACGTGCATCAACCCCTATGCATAGATTACCCCAATGTCACCTCGGAAATCCGCGAGTTGAGTGCCAAGACATAGATCAAGTGCTCTCAAATCCATACAAGTATTCAATCCGATAAAAACAAAATCTCAAAGGGAAAACTCAATTCATCGTAACAAGATAGAGAGGGGAAAACACCATATGATCCAACTATATTAAGAAAGCTCGCGATACATCAAGATCGTGCCAACTCAAGAACATGAGAGAGAGAGATTAAACACATAGCTACTGGTACAAACCCTCAGCCCCGAGGGTGGACTACTCCCTCCTCATCATGGTGGCCATAGGGATGATGAAGATGGCTCCGGTGACAATTTCCCCATCCGGCAGGGTGCCGGAATGGGCTCCCGATTGGTTTTTTGTGGCTACAGAGGCTTGCAGCGGCGGAACTTCCGATCTAGGATTATTTCTGGGGGTTTATGTATTTATAGGATTTTTTGACGTTGGTTTCACGCAAAGATGGGCCTCGAGGTGACCACAACCCATCTGCACAAGGGCAAGGGCATAGGCGCGCCCTGGTGGGTTGTGCTCACCTCCTTCACCTTCTGTTCCTCCCACGAAGCTTCTAGTGCCTCTTTTGTTCCAAAAAAATCGTCAAAAAATTTCGTTGCATTTGGAGAACTTTTACTTTTGCACAAAAAATAACACCACGGTAGTTCTGCTGAAAACAACGTCAGTCTGGGTTAGTTTCATGCAAATCATACCAAGACCATATAAAACTGTTGTAAACATGGTATGAATACTTTATAAATTATAGATACGTTGGAGACGTATCAAATACCATAGCAGCAAACTCAAAGAAGCTTGATTGTAGCAAAAAGCTAGTCAGTTCCAACAAAAAATTAAGCCCGTTCTAGCAAAAAAAACACGTCGCTTGTGAAGATTTTGTCTGGTTCCAGCACCAGTGGACGCTGGTTTCAGCACGTTCCTCACCAGTTGCAGCAGATGCTGATGCCGGTTCTAGGAAAGTGCTTCTGGTCCTTATAAAAAAAGCGATATTGCCAATTCCAGCAATTGGTGACCGTGCTGGTAGCAATCACCGGTGCCGGTTCCAACATTTTGGTGGACGCCACCGTTTCGCCCCATGTCGGGTGCTGTAACCTTGCCGGTGTCGGGTTTGCTGCATCGCCGCCGTAGCTCTGTTACTGCTCGTCGCAGCAAAAAACCGGCATCGCCGCCACGTCGCCCGCACGGTGGTTCATCCCCAAAAGTTGCAGCCGTGTCGATTTTCTGCATCCTCTGCCGCAGCTTCGTTGTTGCTCGCCGCGACAAAAACAACTCACCGCCGCGCCCCCCGCGTGGTGGTTAGCCCCCCAAGCTGCAACGCATCTCCCACTGGCCGTCGTTGTTGCGGCAGCAGGCGGTGGAGGTTGTGGTGGGGAAAAAGAAAAGGTAGTGGTGGAAAATGGATGGGTGCTGCTCGTGAAAGGAAAAAATGTTGTTCGAAGCGGTGCGTGGGCCCACGCGGTGATTGCGGGCGCGGTGAGACCGGCCCAAACTTGGGCCGGCAGTCCGTCGCAAAATGTTTTCCTTCTTTGTTTGTACAATTTTTTTTCAGATTTTTCTGAAACCGAAATTTGTGAAGTTTGAATCTTGATTTTTTTTCAAAAAGGCTTAGATCCAAAATGCCATACTCTGAATGAACTCTTCTAGCTAAAGAAATCAATTCCGTGTTCGTTATTTATATTCGTAGAGAATACGAGGGGCAATTTGCGAAAAGGTTTTTCGCTTGTGCACGTCTTTCCATCGAAACCCTAGCAGACGAGCTCTCCATCTCTCCCAATACGGCCCCGCCGCCTCGCTGAGCAGACTCCAAGCGGAGGCGAAGGTGAAGGCGAAGGCAGACGAAACCATCGGCCATGGATCTGCAGATCGTGGGACGGCACGCGTTGCTCTTTGACGACGACGCGGCGGCGGAGGTCGTAAACACCGGCGGTTCCCTCGTCCCCTGGTCCGCCGCCGGCGCGGCCGATCTCCTCCTTGACCGCCACGACGTCCGCCACCTCCTCGACCGCGTCCCTCCTCGTCCAAACCGCGCCTACTCCGTGGCCCTCCTCTCCACCCCCTCCCCCGACGGCGTGTCCGAGGCCGAGCTTGACCGCGAGCGCTTCCTCGACCTCACCGCTGACGTCGGCACCGAAGACGCGTCTCCTTCAGGTATAAACCCCTCTACCCTCTGTGCTTATTGTATATGATGCTACTCTCTGTCGTCAACAGCTGTTTTTACCATTTTTAGTCTGCGGACTTTTAGCATTCTAAGAGGGGTCTAGGGAGATTGAACCATCGTATCTTATAGAAGGTTGATGCCAAATAATGTTTTCTTTTCAAATGTCCCCATTTGCTATTTGCCTATGATGTCAGAAGAGAGTTGGTCTGTATGAGCTGAAGTTTGGGTGGCTCAGTTGGAGTAAATGTTGAATTTGGTACGCTATGACACTGAGAGCATCTCAACAGACGCACGGTAGCGCGGCACGCAAATTTTTTTTTTGCAGCGCTGAAATAGTGTTTTTGCGCTGGAGGTTTACCAGACGCACAAAAACACGGTGCCCAACCCGGTGGCCCCACATGCAGCTGCACGCGCGCACAAGCCGGCGCCCCAAATTTGCAGCCCCGCAGCCCGCATGCGCTAATTTTACAGCTCCGTTTTTGTGCATGCTCTATTTTACAGCTTCTGCTGGAGCGCTGTTTTTGGTCGCGCGCGTGCTATATAGGCATCTTTTCCAGCGTGCGGCTTATATAGCGCCTCTGTTGGAGACGCTCTGAGATATGTCCGGAGAAATATCTGTGAAATGCTAAGAGTGTAAAATAACTCGGTGGTCTCTTGCTATTCTTTGTCTGTAACAAAGTTAATATTGGTTCCTATAGTAGCTGTACTGTCTACCACCTATATGAGCAACAGTAGTTGGTATAAATTTTTGCAGTTTTACCTAATGAAACTGGCACATGTGGCAAAGGTAGTGGTGCTAGTTGAACTCCTATTATATTTCTTGTCATATTTTTTTGTAAGTTTGCAGGAAGGATGCTTGATTTTATTTGATGAGCATCTTTAATCTGTTCAAAGTAAGGGACTTTCTTCGATTTCTCCTGAGATGTATCTTTGGATCTGCATTTTTCTTCTCCACTCAATCTTAGTTTCTGTGTCTTGATTGTTATGTAACAATACCCAAACTGGCATCTTTTCTTTCTGCAGGAAACGGGACAGATACTGGGCAGGCCGGTTATAATGCCGTCGCTTTCTCATATGGGGGACCTGCTGGTTCTGATGATCCGAATGATTCAGTCTCTTCTTATCGCCCATCTTTTCCTGTGCCAGAAAGCCTGTTGAATAAGCTGGTGAGTGTGCAAAGCCTATTGTCTGCTCTCATCATATATGCATTCTGTCATATTATTTTTCCACTTCATACATTTTTATTAATCTTCTTCAGTTGATCCAGCAATAATTGTCCAAGGTGCATATGTTCTTCTAAGGATTAAATGTCTATTTCAGATGGTTGGAGCAGAGATGAAGTTCCTACTAGTGATCCACATTGTTTCCTTACGATCTATCTTGACGTAAGGAATAGGCAGGTGGGATTAGAATGATGTAAATGGTACATATAATAAAAGAAGAGAATACTGCAACGGGATAGCTGTTCTTAATTTTACTATGCTGTACCAGTTCTGTACTTCTCCAGTTGTGTTTAAGTCATATGGTTGCGATTTTCTGCTCTCATACCATTACTGAGACACTTTTCTTGTCATAATTTTTAATTTGCAGCCTCCCTCCGAGAAGGTGCATCAGATAATTGCAAGAACTGCTCTATTTGTCAGTGAGCATGGGGGACAATCAGAGATTGTGTTAAGGGTGAAGCAGGGAAGTAATCCAACGTTTGGATTCTTGATGCCTGACCATCATCTCCACAGCTACTTCCGCTACATTGTTGATCATCCTCAGCTGTTGAAAGATGGCTCTGATGCTGACACCAATAAAGGCAACAAAATTGTTATGGGTGAGAGTGAGAATGCTGCCTCGTCAAGCGGAGCTTTATCATTGCTTGGGGCCGTCTACGAGTCTGGAGATGAGGATGAAGGTGTGCTTCCAGCTAGTTCAAAAGGCAAGGATCCTGGAAATGACGCTTTGCATGACAATGTCCACAAAGGCTCATCATTCCTTGTACATGACAACGAAGTGAAAAAAGATCAGACAGTAACAATAGAAGCAGCGAATTTAGTAAAGGATAAACCTATTTTCACCAAGAAGAACCCAACAATTGCTGGAAACAGCATTGTTGCTGCCCAGCGGGAGAAGGTTAAAGATGCCATGCCAGTGTTAACTACTTCTACCAAGTCTGACAACTCTAAATTAGGTGTGTCTGACACAAAAGAAATGATACTGGAACCACCATCCTTTTTGAAGGGCACAATGGAGAAAATAGTCGAGTTTATTCTCAGGAACGGGAAGGAGTTTGAACAAAAGCTCATTGAGCAAGACAGGATGACAGGGAGGTTTCCATTTCTTCTGCCGTCTAAACCATATCACTCGTACTATCTCAAGATGCTTCAGGAAACCCAAGAGGTAATTTGGATCACACTCATCTTTTATTTTTTAGGACGTAATATTTGCATAACTTTCCCTTTCCTGACCTGTTTGATAGAAGTCAATTTTTTAGACATTTGTCAGATAGTTTAATTGGGCTTAGGCATTTGCAATCTGTACTCCTTCCCTTCACACCCATATTTTGCGGAGTTCTATTTGACTAAACATTTGCCAGAATTCACACCATTAATCGGTCGTTTCATCATTCATGCTTTGTTTAAAAGAGTGAGCTGTGAACCAACGGGCATGTTCATTTAAAAGTTGCAGTCGCCGCCAATGCTGTAATGAAATAAATATAAGCTTTGGCCTAACGTTCTTCAGTTTCTGAGGTTTATTTTTTGTTTCCTTTGTTCTTCTGGATCACTCGCTTTTGTCTGGCTACTGCTTTGTCTTCCATTCTCTGTGACACACTGACACTTAAAGTTTCGACGTCTTGTAGAATGAGTATTAAGTTATTTACCCATGCTTGAACTTCTGATTACCTTTCATGTTAAAATTGCCTGTTTTTTTTTTCTTTCTTAAGTGCACATGATGTCTTACACTTGATCTCTGAACTTCAGGTAAGTTCATGTGGACACTATATCAATCCTGATGCACAATTTGTTCTTATTTATTCAATTCCAATCGATACACAGATATTTTATTCAACTGTGTATATGATTTGATTGATGTCATGGTTTTCTTCTTAGCTTGGAAAGTTTTTTAAAATTCTGGTGCACTTCATTTTTTTATTGACTATTTGGTGCACTTCATTTTCCTTACACATGTGCTTACAAAAACACATGTGTAAGGTGCACTTACAAAAGCACATGTGTAAGGTGCACTTCATTTTCCTTACACATGTGTTTTAAACTATAAGTTACGTTGGTTTGATTGTTTCTTCTATATGTGCTGTTTTATATTTTCTGTCGAATGTATTACCATCATCGGGTTTTAGTGAATATTCATCTTATATGCTTATGGCCTGTTTATGCCAAGATTGCTTGTTTCCTTGGTCTTTACTTCCAAGTGCACATGATGTCCTACACTTGATCTCTGAACTTCAGGTAAGTTCTTATGTGGACACTATGAATCACTGATGCACTGCCTTTTTCCTCTTTGTTCATATTTCCAGCCAAGTACTGAAGTATTTGGTTTAACTGTATTGCATCACTATGTTTTCTGGCATTGCCTATAAGCATTGATTTATGGTTTTCTTGTTATTTCCGAAGTTTAATACTGGAACTGTTTCTAAATTTCTAAGATACAAGACTTTCTTTGGATATCGTGGCTCGCACCAATGCAAATTGTAACCGCTCTTTACTGTGTTTCCTGAATTTGCTGTGCAGTCCAAGTCCCGTGGTGGTTCTACAGAGCACAAAGACAGAAGGAGCTCTTCAGAGCGCCAAGACAGGAGGAGTTCTTCAGAGCGCAGAGACAGGAGGAGTTCAGAACGTAAAGACAGAAGGTCTATGGAGCGCAAAGATAGAAGTTCTTCAGACCTCCGAGACAGTGGCCACGACAAGGAAGTAACTAAAAGCAAGGGACGGGGAAGTGCTAACAAGGACTCAAGCACTTCTGATAGAAGCTATGCGGAACCATCACAGAAGCAGCTTTCTGACAAACAAGGGGAGGGGAAGTTCCAGTTGGTCACTGGTGGGGCCAAGAAGGAACTTCCTCGGACGGTCACTGCAGATGAAGCTGCTGCTATTGTTATGGCGGCTACTCGTGGACTGGGGCCTGCCAATCCTCAACCTAACATGCTAAAAGACACGAGTGACATTCGCCATATACAGGGCTCAGGTGCAGGGTCCAAACCTGCTTCAAATAGTGAGCCTGGCACATCAGTCACAAGTAGTGATCAGCTAAAGAAGGAAGGTATTGGAATTATCGATGATGATTGGATCACAGATACAATTGCAAAAGCAGTTGCTGTTGCCGCCTCTAAAGAGGCAGATTCTTCTGAAGCTTCCATGACAAATGAGCAGAAGCTGAAGGCTGAGAGGCTTCGGCGTGCAAAGATGTTCACTTCAATTATTAAGGGTGGTGGCAACAAGAGCGATCTGGTGACAAGTGAGATAACTAATGAATCTGCAAGGGCCGCTCCTGCTAATTCGAACCTCCCCGTGACTCCAGAACCTTTGGCTACTGAACGGGAAGGTAGCTCTGTGCGTTTTGAACGTGAAGGTTCGAATATGATCAAGCAGGAGAAAGACTCTGATGACGAGCAGAACAGGGCACGCAAGTACAGAAAGCATCATCCAGAATCCGATGAGGGCAAAGATGATTTGGAGGAGGAAAGTTATAAACACTCAAGGAAGAGGCATCGTTCGGAGCGTTCAAGAGGCCATAGTAAGGATGCACACAAACGTAATCACAAGCAGGACTCCAAGGAAAGGGAGTATAGGCACGATCATAGCTCTTCGGAAGATGAGCTACGCAGTTCCAAGTCAAGGCATCGGCATAGGGACGCTCATCACTACGCTGAAGATGACGAGCATAGGAGGCACCGCAGGAGCCATCGCTCTGGTTCCAAAAGGAAACACAAGGATGACGGAGATCTCAATGAGCAAACTCTTGGCTGTGCTGAAGCCTCCCAAAGCACGCTCGAGCACAGGCATGGATCAGAGCAGCCCCCTAGCGACACTGCTCAATCTTCGCAGCCGGCAACTCAGGTCCCAGATGAGCTGAAGGCGAAAATTAGGGCGATGCTATTAGAGACACTGTAATACATTGTGTGATGTGATGTAACACTGTACTATCATGTTCTTTTCATTCGGCGGCTTATTTGTTACAGTCCAGTTCCAATATTTTGTTCAAGCATTTGCCTTGTTAAAATATCCCATTGCCTGGCACTGTGGTCTGCATTAGCGCCTACTTCCGTCTGCTGGCGCACACAGAAGCATTATAGCATAGCATGATTACTGCCAATCTTTTTACTGTTTTCAAATGATGCTCCCTCCATCCCAAAATGTAAGATCAAATGTAAGATCTTTTTTGACACTACGATAGTTTTGGGCCGGAGGGAGTATATCTTGCTTGAAGTGGTTATATATCTTTGGCTCTTTAGCTGCGAAACATTACCACTTTTCAGGATTGAAGGACATCAGGAGTAAAGTTAGATTACCAGTTGATGTGAATTTTAACTACTCGAGGAAGTTTCCTGAAGAAAATGTTGCACCGTTAACATATTGTTTAGTATACATTCTAGGGAACTATACCTACCAAGGGAGTGGGGGTAGCGCCTGTGTTCTATCTTGTTGATCGAAAGAAACAACAGGGAAAGCAAATTTTACTGGAAAACATTTTTCACTCAACTGTGATTTAGGGACTGCCAGACATAGCTTCAAGTTGTTACGATCTCAAACGTAGTCTGCTTCTATCCGAACACCATATCCAGCGTGTTTGTTTTGTTCGTATGCTGACGGCACCAGATCGAATACTGTTTTTTTTTTGAGATCGAATACTGATTTTGTTACAACCCAGCACTCGGTATTTATTTTGTGCCGATCCTCCAATACCTGAAACGCTTATTATTTTCCATTTCAAAAAAAGAGAAACGCTTGTTATTTCGGAAAAGGTTTTAAATCAACCGACTGATTTTAAGTCGTGCGTCATCCGCCCGCTGCGCCGTCCGATGAGCCATCGTGATTTCACTTGCACGCGCTGTGTTCACACCAGGATGACGGATGACTGCCTTTCCTTCGATCAGTGCTCGCACGCGTACGTATATCATCGTTTCGACTCTTTAGAGCATCTACGGCCGGACTCGGCAAATCCGGTTCCTCAAAGGCCCGCGGACGTGTCCGGACGCGACCGCGGCACTGATCGGACACGTCTCAAATTAGCCACTTTGCATTCGTCTCTCTCAAATTTCATCCCCTAGATTCATACAAAGTATGCAAAGGAATCCTACGTACTACATCTATAGACTACCCTAGCTACTCTTTGTCGTCGGAGATGTCCACGACGACGGTGCCGGGCGCCGGCTGGACGGGCGCGTAGGAGGGCTCCGACTCATCCTCCTCCTGCTCGACCTCATCCATGTAGGCGAATATCTCCGCCTCCTCCGCGGCCTCTTGCGCCTTCATCTCATGCCGGCGACGGCGTCTTGCCTCCGCAGCCGACTCCGACCGGAGGGAATCGAGGATGGACTACTGCTCCGCCTGTAGATCCCCGTCGCCAGCGTCCCCCACATTCTTCTCCTCCGACTCATCCTCCTCCTCCTCCTCCTCGTCCTCCTCGTCGTCCACCACCTCCTCCTCCAACTCCTCCTCCGGATCCACTGCATCCGGAGGTAGCCCCGCGGCGATCCGGGCTTCGCGCCTAGCCCGGATCTGCGCTCCAGTGTCAGAAAGGGCTCGCTCCTCACCCGGCGGCGTGGGGGCATGGCTACTAGGCGGACGGGTGGTGTAACACCCCCTGTATTAAGCTACAGTGATCACCCTTTTGATGAGGCCATGTCATCATGATTAATAGTGCATAATCATCATTAGCATCATATTGCATTTCAACTCCTAAGTCAAATTCAAATTTAAATGAAAGTGGAATATAAAAGTTGTCCAACATAGAAACTAAAATGTCAGATAAATAACAAATATTCCAGAGGCTATTCTAAAATTGAAACCAACATCATTGGAATTGGATAAGTGACTCGAACAACCTCAAACAGTGGATAAAGATAATATTTAATAACCATTTATTAAATCTGAAATAAAAATGGAATTATATTTTGTCCAAACTAATTTTAGGTGTTAGGGAATAATGCACTGGTATTTATGAAATAGGTCACACTTTTTACAAAAACCATTTGGGGCCTAAACATTTAACAGTGGAGAAAAGAGAATAAAGAAAAGGAAAAAGTAACAGAAAAGGATAAAGGAGCAACCCCCCCCCCCCAGGCCCAACTGGGCCGAAGCCCAGCCGGCCGGCCCACCTGCGTCGCCCTGGCCTATAAGGCCCCCCGGCCGAACCCTAGCCCCCTCCCGATCCACATTCCCCCCCCGGTCGCCCCCTCCTCGGCTGGATCTGGATCGGGGCAATCCCCCGATCCCGTCCGCCCCGTCGCCGACGCCGCTCGCCGACGCCGCCCCGTCGCCGCCTCCCCCTCATCAGACCACGCCGCAGCACCGCCGCCTCCCCGTCTTCCTCCCGGAGCCCGCGCTCCCCGCCGGCCTGCACCTCGTCCCGTCGCCGTCGTCGCCGACCGACCTCGTCCCCGACGTGCCCTCGCTCGGGCCGAGCCCAGCGCGCTCGCCACCCCGACGCGCCCGAGCGCCCCTCTCCGCCTCGTCTCCGACGCCGTCGCGGACCGCCGTCGCTTGGCCCTCGCCGCCTCGCCGGACTCCACCGACGCCGGCCTCCCGTCGACCCGTCGTCTCCGGCCTCCACCCCGAGCCCCTCCTCGCGCTCGACGCCGACGCCCCGCCTCGACCCCGTCGCCGACCCCCCCTCCACGAGCTCGAGCCCGCTGCCCCGTCCCTGCAAATCTCGGTGAGGCCCCAGGCCTCCCCCTCCCCTGCCCCGTGCACGCGCACGCGCGCCGCCCCGCATCCACGCTCACCGCGCGCCCTCGCAGCACACGCCGCCCGCCCGCACGCCGCACGCCGGCGCCGGCCCCCAGCGCTCCTCCCCGCGGCCGCCTCTCCACCGGCCACGGCCGGCGCGCCCCGCTCCGGCCTCTGGCCCTCACCGCCACCCCCGGCCGGCCACCGCACCCTGGCCTCGGCCAGTGCGTGCGCGCGCGCCCACGCGTGCCTGGCCGCGCCCGCGCGCCCGCCCGCGCCCGTGTGGCCATTCGGGCCACAGACAGGTGGGGCCTAATGCCCCTGACCCACTGACCGAACGGGCCCACGGCCCAGAAACGATTTAAAAAAAATAAAGATAAAAAAATAAATAATTAAAATAATTAATTAATTAATTAGTTAATTAATTAGTTAATTAATCCTTATTAGGTTAATCTAATTAACTAATTAGTGTTAATTAAACAGTAATTAGTAATTAACTTAATTAACTGCTGACGTCAGCATGATGTCATGCTGACGTCATCAATCACTGTTTCGGATAATGTTGAATTAAATAATTAATTAAAATTTCAGAAATTGATAAAAACTTTAGAAAATCATATCTTTTAAACCGTAACTCCGATGAAAATATTTTATACATGAAACTTGCTCAGAACGACGATACGAACCCGGATACGCCCTCTGTATTCCCGTCAGACGCCCGCAACTATAAGAACGTTGAACAATTAGACCGATTTCGATAAATGAATAGTGTCCAACCCTAATTAAATAAATCCGAATAAATTCCTAAATTAACTAAATCGCTTGGTTAGGCTGTATATCACCCTGGCCCTGCGTTTAGACATGTCCTGCATCCCTGTTGCATCATTGCCGTGTGTTTACTGTTTCTTCCCCCTCTTCTCTTCGGTAGACTACGAGACCGACGCAGCTGCTGGTGCCCCGACCGACTACGTTGTTGACGACCCCTACTTGCCAGAGCAACCAGGCAAGCCCCCCCCCTTGATCACCAGATATCGCCTATTCTTCTCTATACTGCTTGCATTAGAGTAGTGTAGCCTGTTATTGCTTTCGGTTAATCCTATTCTGCTGCATAGCCTGTCATTGTTGCTACTGTTGTTGATACCTTACCTGCAATCCTAAATGCCTAGTGTAGGATGCTAGTTTGTCATCAGTGGCCCTACATTCTCGTCTGTCTGCTATGCTACATTATTGGGCCGTGCTCGCCACGGGTGGCGATTGCGGATATGTATACTACTTATTACATGTGACATCAGATGGATACTAAAGTCGGGTCGGCTCGAGGAGCACCCGCAGGTGATTCACGAATGGGGGCTGAAAGGATTGGCCTTCTCGACGGCCCCCTAAGTGACTCTTTGTTGTGGAGCGGCAGGGCAGGTTGTGACCACCTAGGAGAGAGGTGGGCCTGGCCCTGGTCGTCGTCCGCGGTGATCTCATAATAACACGTTTAACGAGATTGGATATTTGATCTGAGTCTGGCCACTGGCCTATACGCACTAACCAACTACGCGGGAGTAGTTATGGGTATCCCGGCGTCGTGGTATCAGCTGAAGCCTTCTTGACGTCAGCGACTGAGCGGCGCGCGCCGTGTTGGACCGCGTTAACGTAACCGCCGTGATCGTGTGGGTTGCTAGGTCTGCTCGCGGCCGCGTACGCAACGTGCAGGAGCGCACTGGGCGATGGGCCCAGACCCCAGAGTGCCTAGGATTAGTCCGGCGTGCTGACCTCTCTGTTGAGCCCAGGTGGGGCTGCGACGTGTGGATCTTCCGAGGCCGGGCATGACCCAGGAAAGTGTGTCCGGCCAAAGGGGATCGAGCGTGTTGGGGAATATGTGGTGCACCCCTGCAGGGAAGTTTATCTATTCGAATAGCCGTGTCCCTCGGTAAAAGGACGACCCGGAGTTGTATTCCGACCTCATGACAACTAGAAATGGATACTTAATAAAACACACCCTTACAAGTGACAGATATAACCCGGTGGTCGCTCTCTCGCATGGTGGCGACGAGAGGATCGACGGGTAGGATTATGCTATACGTTGTTGCTTGGTTAACTTCCAACTAATCTCTTCTATTGCTTCAAGATGGAGGCTGCCAGAAGCGTAGTCTTCGACAGGACTAGCTATCCCCCTCTTATTCTGGCATTCTGCAGTTCAGTCCATCGATATTGCCTCTTTACACATATACCATGCATATGTAGTATAGATCCTTGCTTGCGAGTACTTTGGATGAGTACTCACGGTTGCTTTCCCCCTCCTTTCCCCCTTTCCCTTCTTGCTGGTTGTCGCAACCAGATGTTGGAGCCCAGGAGCCAGACGCCACCTACGACGACTACTACCACCAGGGCGGAGCCTACTACTACGTCCAGGACGCCGACGACCAGGAGTAGTTAGGAGGATCCCAGGCAGGAGGCCCTGCGCCTGTTCGATCTGTTGTATCCCTGTTTGTGCTAGCCATCTTATGGCACCTTGTTTAACCTATGTCTGTACTCAGATATTGTTGCTTCCGCTGACTCGTCTATGATCGAGCATTTGTATTCGAGCCCTCGTGGCCCCTGGCTTGTATTATGATGCTTGTATGACTTATTTATGTTTTAGAGTTGTGTTGTGATATCTTCCCGTGAGTCCCTGATCTTGATCGTACACGTTTGCGTGCATGATTAGTGTACGATTGAATCGGGGGCGTCACAGGTGGAGTGGAAAGTGGCGGCGGCGGCGGACAGAAGGAGGGAAATGTGGATGGATGGTAGGGTTTCGGTGCCGCCGGTCGACTTAAATAGCCGGACAATGCACTACGCGGCCCGCCGGAGCTGCGCCACCGGTCCGACGGAGGAGACGAGCTTCGGACCGCCGGGTTTGAGGGCGTTTCCGGCTTGGACCCCTTCGTCAGTCCGACGTGGCGGGCGCGCCCGGGCGCCCCCATATCCACCCCATATTTGGGCTGGATATGGGGGGTGCCGGTCAGCCCGGGCGTTTGAGGGCCATTTGAGAGGCCCGTCTGGGTCAAAAAATTGTGACCGGGCGGCCCGTCTGGACGTATGAGGCTGGTTTGAGAGGTCCGATTGTAGATGCTCTTAGCTCTTCACATGATACTTCAGCGCAATCATGTCGCTAGTTTTTTTTTTCAAGAAGTCATATAAGCTAGTAGCTACTACTCGCCATTGTTGCAAAAGAAACAACACCATTGTTATTGTCATTAGCAGCCAAATCATGCATAGACATAGGTAATTAATAGTCAAATCGTGTATTTTTTTCAAAAGCACATCGGATCCACCGGTGCGCCAATACGAACCGGTGTTGCAAAGACGTCGCCGTACTGCTAGCCGGTGCAACCACTACCGTGTTACGAGGGGGCCCGCTATGATGTAAGGTGTGTTTGCAAGGCTTTGGTGCTACAGGAGTGCCGTCGTGCCGCAAGCCAATTTGACGTGGGACATTGCTAGGATTGTTGTTGATGCTGCAAGCCATGCTACGATGGTCGTGTTGCAAGTTGATGCTATATGGAGCGCCTCCGTACTGAAGAGTGTCGTCGGTGCTGCAAGTCTGCAAGTCAATGTTGTGAGTGTCGTCACCATGCTGCAAGCCGTTGCTACGTGGGGCACCGTCGTGCTGCCCATGCTGCAAGACGATAGTGCGAGGGTCGTCGACATGCTGCAAGCTAATGCTACATGCAACACCGCCATGCTGCATAAGTGTCATCGTACCATGATTCGATGTTGCGAAGGACGTCTTCTGTTACGGGGAGCGCCGACTTGCTCCGAGGCATGCTACAAGCCGGTGTTGCATGCCATGTTGTGGGAGTGTTGCTAGTGATACGGGTCCATCACCAGTACGTGTTGCAAGCCATTGCTACCTGGGGCACCATTGTGTCGAAGGAGTGTTGTCTGTGCAGCAATCCGATGCTGTGAGGGTCATCGTCATGCTGCAAGCAGATGCTACATGTGGCCCGCCATGCTGCAAAAGTGTCATCGGTGTTGCAACATCATCGAAGCAGCAAGGCTGCCATTATAGCATTGTTGCGGTCGTCAACGCATGTTGTCGAAGCATACCGTGGTCGTTCGAAGAATGCCGTCGTGACATCGCCACGGCCATCGAAGCATGTCGTCACAACATCATTGAAGCATCAAGGCTGCCATTGTAGCATCGCCGCGATCGTTGACTCATGTTGTCGAAGCATACCGTGACCGTTCAAAAGAATGCATCGCTACATCATCGCAGACGTTGGAGCATGTCATCGCAACATTGTTGAAGCAGTTAGGCCCCCTGGCAGCATTGCCACGGTCGTCGACACATGCTATCGAAGCACACCATGGTTGTTCCAAGAACGTCGTCACGACATCACCGCGGCCGTCGAAGCACATCGTCACAACATCATCGGAAGTACCAAGGCTGCCATTGTAGCATCTCCGCGATCGTTGACACATGCCATCAAAGCACACCACAGCCGTTCGAAAGAACGCCATCGCGACATCATCACGGACATCGAAGCATGTCATCTCAACATTGTTGAAGCAGTCAGGGCGCCTGGTAGCATCACCACGGTCGTCGAAGCAGTCAGGCCGCCGTCGTAGCACGCCTCGTAACAGCACCGTGGCCGTCGAAGCAGTCGGACCACCGTCACAACACGCCTCGTAACATCACCAGTCAAGCCGCCATCATAGCACGCCTCGTAACAACACTGTGGTCGTCGAAGCAGTCAGGCCACCGTCGCAACACGCCTCATAACATCACCATGGTCCTCGAAGCAGTCGGACCGCCATCACAGAGACCACAATCAAGCATTTGTAGCACTAAGGGACGCATGTGGCTACACCCTCAAGTAAACACATGGCATGATCCTAAAAAAAAAGAGTAAACACATGGCATAGGTACCAGTTGCGTGGTCCCGACTCCCGATGTTGTTTACTTGAGCGTGTTGGCATAGGTACCAGTTACTTGTGGACGCACGTTTTTCTTTTTTCTTTTTTGAGACAGCACGGGATGTTAGTGAGGAGCTTGGACGGGATCTCACTGGGCTGATCCAACGAACCTGTCCGTCACTATCGTACGGGTCGGGGGGGGGGGTTTATTTTTGCCAGTTTTCAGCCGGTTGATTTGTAGTGTTGGCCACTATTATTTAAGCCATTGCTTGATTTGTTGCCAAAGTTTTGCTACAATACCTGCGCTAGCGCTACAACAACTCAAAACCCTAGTAGCGTCCAGCGCTACCGGGCAACGGGCATGGCCATGGCGGCGGAACCGGACGAGCACGATTTTATCAGCCTCCTCCCCGACGAGATCCTAGGCACCATCATCTCCCTCCTGCCCACCGACGATGGCGCGTGCACCACCGCCCTCTCCCGTCGCTGGCGCCACCTCTGGGGAGAGGTCGGCTCCGGCGGCGCACGCGTACCATCCTGATGCGTCGTAGACCTCCAGGCGATAGCCAGCCTCCCCCGTTCCCCGCGGCGGACATGAGGGCCGAGCTCCTCAATGTCGCAGCCATGGCGTGGCGGCTACCACGCTGCCGGGAAGGGGATGCAAGCCACCGCGCTGCCGCAAGGAGGAGGCGCTGACCACCGCGCCGCCGGCGAGGAGAAGGGGCAGGCACCGCGGCCTTTCTAGAGAAGTGGAGCCCATTCTACAGGCTCTGCATTTCGCCGCGCATTCTATAAATTGTGCAGCTCGTGTCTGAGGTATGAATCGTGCCCACTCCTCTTCCATTCCAGTTCTTTCTACAAGCTCCTGTTTCGTTTATCTCCTGAAGACAGAAACTAATGTGAGTTTTCCCGAGAAGAGTTGTCGTCCTGCTAATTGCTGGATTTTTAGAAGATAATCAACAGGGGGTGTTCGTTAGTGTAGTACTTTTGGGAACTGGAACGTATCTATTAGCTGCAGGAGATGAATCCCCTAGAATTTGTGTCCTGCTAATTGGCACAAATGTGGGTAGATGTTTGCCATGGCACATTTGCTGCAACATTTTTTTGTAGGGTGCCATTTTTGTGGTTTTGTTCGGGAGCACATGGCAAGTTACAGACTAAACTGTCGCCACCAGCCCCCAGCCCCTTAAAAAAGGATGTTCTGAAAATTGTTTCCAGTGATGGCAAGTTGATATGCACCCCCACTGCAAAATTGCCATGTTTTTTTGCTTTGCAAACAGCAATATTGCCATGGCAAATCCATACATTTGCCATCTTTACAAAAGATCTATTCCGTTCAATCATATTATAGCAGTAGAAATGTCATGGCAATATTCAACACATAGTTACCATGGGTAAATTCAGTCTGTAGTTTCTGCTTTGCCAATGTTTAATACTTAGACGATGGCAATTTTTAAGTACTTATGCCATGCAATTTTTGATATTCATATCAATGGAACTTTTAATACTTTTACCCATGACAATTTTAATAATCAGAACATGGCAATTTTAAACAGTTTCTTCATGGAATTTTTCATTAATTACCTCATGGCATTTTTAGTAGTTACATCATGGAAAGTTTGTTAATTAGTCCATGGAAACTTTATCAACGCCATGGCAAAGCTAAATTTTAATTTTTTTTGTACATTTATTTCATATGTAGCATTGTTTTTTTCCCCATGTCTCATGCACATTTTTTATAACACATGGCAATTTTTTGTGCTCCTAAGTTCCTGCATGCGTGGTAAATGTGGATTCACAAGGTTAGCAAACGATTGATCTATGGCAAAAAAATCCATGGCAAAAGTGTGTTTCATCTTTTTGCTATGTCACCAATATAGTTCGTGCCATATCACTGATGACCCACAAGTATAGGGGATCTATCGTAGTCCTTTCGATAAGTAAGAGTGTCGAACCCAACGAGGAGCAGAAGGAAATGACAAGCGGTTTTCAACAAGGTATTTTCTGCAAGCACTGAAATTATCAGTAATAGATAGTTTTGTGATAAGATAATTCTTAATGGGTAACAAGTAACAAGTGTAACAAAAGTGCAGCAAGGTGGCCCAATCCTTTTTGTAGCAAAGGACAAACCTGGACAAACTCTTATATAAAGCAAAACGCTCCCGAGGACACATGGGAATTGTTGTCAAGTTAGTTTTCATCATGCTCATATGATTCGTGTTCGTTACTTTGATAATTTGATATGTGGGTGGACCGGTGCTTGGGTGCTGTCCTTACTTGGACAAGCCTCCACTTATGATTAACCCCTCTCGCAAGCATCCGCAACTACGAAAGAAGAATTAAGATAAATCTAACCATAACATGAAACATGTGGATCCAAATCGGCCCCTTACGAAGTAACGCATAAACTAGGGTTTAAGCTTCTGTCAATCTAGCATCCCATCATCTACTTATTACTTTCCAATGCCTTCCCTTAGGCCCAAATCATGGTGAAGTGTCATGTAGTCGACGTTCACATAACACCACTAGAGGAAAGACAACATACATCTCATCAACATATCGAACGAATACCAAATTCACATGATTACTTATAACAAGACTTCTTCCATGTCCTCAGGAACAAATGTAACTACTCACAAAGCATATTCTTGTTCATAATCAGAGGGGTAATAAATGTCATCAAGGATTTGAACATATGATCTTCCACCGAATAAACCAACTAGCATCAACTACAAGGAGTAATCAACACTACTAGCAACCAACATGTACCAATCTGAGGTTTTGAGACAAAGATTGGATACAAGAGATGAACTAGGGTTTGATAGGAGATGGTGCTGGTGAAGATGACGATGGAGATTGACCCCCTCTCAATGAGAGGATCGTTGGTGATGACGATGGCTTTGATTTCCCCCTTCGGGAGGGAAGTTTCCCCGGCAGAACAGCTCCGCCAGAGCCCTAGATTGCTTCTGCCCAGGTTCCGCCTCGAGACGGCGGCGCTTCGTCCCGAAAGCTTCATTATGAATTTTTCCAGGTAAAAACCCTTCATATAGCAGAAGATGGACACCGGAGACTGATAACCCACAAGTATAGGGGATCGTTTGTAGCCTTTTTTGATAAATAAGAGTGTCGAACCCAACGAGGAGCTAAAGTCAGAACAAATATTCCCTCAAGTTCTATCGACCACCGATACAACTCTACGCACACTTGACGTTTGCTTTACCTAGAACAAGAATAAAACTAGAAGTACTTTGTACGTGTGATAGGTTTGCAAGATAATAAAGAACGTGAAAATAAAAGTTAGGTGCTGTTTAGATAAAGAAACAATTAAGTTTAGTAAAACTAGTGTGGATTAGTGGTGGTATGATTTGCGGAATTGTCCCTTAGCAATTGACTACGTTGCTCGGCCGATAGCAAGTTTTTATGTGGGAGAGGCCACTGCTAGCATCATACTTTTCAATCAAAGAAGCAATTTCATAAGCACCCTTAAAAGCGACAAATTCTTCAATTTGTTCAATATCATAGTAATTATAAATACCCTTGGCATAAGAAGATAATATTCCATTATCACTAAACTCACATTGGTAGGGAAGGTGTTTCTTAGGGTCTTCAGAACAACAAGTAAAATCATATAATTCACATAAATTCCAAGCATAGCATTGCATAGTATTAATTTGATGCCGTAAAAGTTTCCCTTTTTGAGATAAGCGGTGTCGCACAAAATAAACATGCTCATTTAATGATTTTCCTTCAACTAAGCTAGTTGGGGTTTCAGCGCGAGCACATAGGGATCGAAGATGATCCAAGTAGAAAGCTTCAGTAGTATGATAGATTTTGGGTGGTTCTTCAACCATTGGCTTAGTAGGTACAACTAATTTTTTTGGTATTTTGCGTTTCCTACCCATAACTAAAGATAGAAAACAAGAGCACAAAACAAAATCTACTTAGTGATAAAGCAAACAAGCACACACGAGAATATTCACCCCACGCTATTGCTCCCCGGCAACGGCGCCAGAAAAAGGTCTTGATAACCCACAAGTATAGGGGATCGTTTGTAGCCTTTTTCGATAAATAAGAGTGTCGAACCCAACGAGGAGCTAAAGGCAGAACAAATATTCCCTCAAGTTCTATCGACCACCGATACAACTCTACGCACACTTGACGTTTGCTTTACCTAGAACAAGAATAAAACTAGAAGTACTTTATACGTGTGATAGGTTTGCAAGATAATAAAGAACGTGAAAATAAAAGTTAGGTGCTGTTTAGATAAAGAAACAATTAAGTTTAGTAAAACGAGTGTGGATTAGTGGTGGTATGATTTGCGGAATTGTCCCTTAGCAATTGACTACGTTGCTCGGCCGATAGCAAGTTTTTATGTGGGAGAGGCCACTGCTAGCATCATACTTTTCAATCAAAGAAGCAATTTCATAAGCACCCTTAAAAGCGACAAATTCTTCAATTTGTTCAATATCATAGTAATTATAAATACCCTTGGCATAAGAAGATAATATTCCATTATCACTAAACTCACATTGGTAGGGAAGGTGTTTCTTAGGGTCTTCAGAACAACAAGTAAAATCATATAATTCACATAAATTCCAAGCATAGCATTGCATAGTATTAATTTGATGCCGTAAAAGTTTCCCTTTTTGAGATAAGCGGTGTCGCACAAAATAAACATGCTCATTTAATGATTTTCCTTCAACTAAGCTAGTTGGGGTTTCAGCGCGAGCACATAGGGATCGAAGATGATCCAAGTAGAAAGCTTCAGTAGTGTGATAGATTTTGGGTGGTTCTTCAACCATTGGCTTAGTAGGTACAACTAAATTTTTTGGTATTTTGCGTTTCCTACCCATAACTAAAGATAGAAAGCAAGAGCACAAAACAAAATCTACTTAGTGATAAAGCAAACAAGCACACACGAGAATATTCACCCCACGCTATTGCTCCCCGGCAACGGCGCCAGAAAAAGGTCTTGATAACCCACAAGTATAGGGGATCGTTTGTAGCCTTTTTCGATAAATAAGAGTGTCGAACCCAACGAGGAGCTAAAGGCAGAACAAATATTCCCTCAAGTTCTATCGACCACCAATACAACTCTACGAACACTTGACGTTTGCTTTACCTAGAACAAGAATAAAACTAGAAGTACTTTGTAGGTGTGATAGGTTTGCAAGATAATAAAGAACATGAAAATAAAAGTTAGGGGCTGTTTAGATAAAGAAACAATTAAGTTTAGTAAAACGAGTGTGGATTAGTGGTGGTAGGATTTGCGGAATTGTCCCTTAGCAATTGACTACGTTGCTCGGCCGATAGCAAGTTTTTATGTGGGAGAGGCCACTGCTAGCATGTCGTCCCTTACTTGGAATTCTATGCACTTATGATTGGAACTATTAGCAAGTATCCGCAACTACTAACGTTCATTAAGGTAAAACACCCAACCATAGCATTAAGATATATATTGGTCCCCCTTCAATCCCGTACGTATCAATTTCTATGTTTAGGCTGAAGCTGCTGTCACCCTTGCCCTCCAATGCATAGTCCTATCAACATACAACCAACCCTATGGTGTGATCCACATGCGCGCTCATATGATGGGCACCAAAGGACAACAACATAACCACAAGCAAATTAAACCAACCATAGCAATTCACCAATTACCGATAGGACAACAAAAATCTACTCAGACATCATATGATGGCAACATATCATTGGATAATAGTATAAAGCATAAAGCACCATGTTCAAGTAGAGGGTATAGCGGGTTGCAGGAGAGTGGACTGCTGAATATAGATGGAGGAAGGTGATGGAGTTGTTGGAGTAGATCACCGTCACATGATGATTGCCCCGACGGCGTTCCGGCGCCACCGAGATAGAGGGGGAGAGAGCTCCCCTCCTTCTTCTTCTGCCTTGGCCTCCCCCCTGTGACGACCCCGGCTTAATCGTGCACTAACCATACACGCAAATGCACACGATTAAGCCTAAGGACTCACTTGAAAATATCACAACACAACTCTAAAAGATAAATAAATTCATACAAGCTTAATATTACAAGCCAGGGCCTCGAGGGCTCGAATACATAGCTCGATGGCATACAATCATAAGTGGAAGCATCAGATATCTGAGTACAGATATATTACAGAAAGAGAGATAAGCCTTCACAGAGGCGGGGCAAAATAAAACTCTACGATGGAAAGGCGTGGGCCTCCTGCCCTAGACCCTCTGAATCCTACTCCTGGTCGTCGGTTGGCTCCTCGTAGTAGTAGTACTCTCCGGGCTGGTAGTAGTAGTGGTCGTCGACTGGGGCATCTGGCTCAGGGGCTCCGTCGTCTGGATGTGACAAAGGAATAAAGGGAAAAAAAAGGAAAATAAAGCAAACGTGAGTACTCATCTGAAGTACTCAGCAAGCAAGGATCTACACTACATATGCAACATTTTCAAAGGGGGCTGTATATGTGGACTGGGCTGCAGAAATGCCAGAATAGAGGGGGAAAGCCTAGTCCTATCAAAGACTAGCATCTTCAGCATCTTCAACAGTCTTGCAGCATTAGAAGAGAGCAGAATAACATAATGTAAAGTATAGTAGTAATGTCATCAACCTCGG
This sequence comes from Thinopyrum elongatum, assembly GCA_011799875.1. Lineage (NCBI taxonomy): Eukaryota > Viridiplantae > Streptophyta > Magnoliopsida > Poales > Poaceae > Thinopyrum > Thinopyrum elongatum. The sequence continues at coordinate 370,514,737 of CM022299.1, read as the reverse complement.
CCAGAGATTCTTCCTCGACTCCCTGCGAGAAATCAATCCCAGAGCCATACTATCCAGTTTATCTCAATTCATCAGTTCTAGTTGTACCGATCGGGATACAACTCCGAGTGTCCGTTACCGTAGGACAGGCTATCGATAGAAATTTCTTCCCTGCAGGGGTGCACCAACTTACCCACCATGCTCGCTTAACTCCGGCCGGACACACTTTTCTGGGTCATGCCCGGCCTCGGCTAAGCAACACGCCGCAACCCGACCTAGGCTTATAAGAGAGGTCAGCACGCCGGACTAAACCTATGCCCCCAGGGGTCTTGGGCCATCGCCCCGGGAACTCCTGCATGTTACGGGGCCACCGAGAGCAGACCTAGCAACCCCTTATACAAGCGCGGTTGCGTTCCCAGTCCAACTCGGCATGCGCCACTCCTTACTGACGTCAAATAAGCTTCGGCTGATGTATACGACGCAGAACGCCCATACTATGCCCACGTGATGGTTAGTGCTATCAGGCCAGAGGCCCCTCGGATCAAATATCCAAACTGTTAGTGAATTAGGAGCACGCGGAAACGAGCAGAGACTCACGATCGATGTGACCCCGTCGCCCCGTCTCGAGGACTAGCGGCAAGGGCTAAGAATGCCCGGCCACGCCTCGTAGTTATCTCGCGGGCACCTCTCAGGTCAACCCGACTCCACATCACTTCGCATTCATGCTCGCGCGGGTACCCCTCAGGGCCGACCCATCTTTAGTATCATGTTATCATGGTTCAGTGTTCAGTCATAGTAACCAAGTCTCCGTGTGTCTGACACCAAGGGGGAACCCTGAGGAATCACCCTCGATGGAATTCCCGCTCGATGCTATCGTCAAGGTGAACGAATGAGGAATCACCCTCGAGGTCCACACTTGAGAAGTTGCACGACGACGTCGTTATCGGGGGTGGTGTAGGAGGAATCACCCTCGCTTACCACGACTGAATAACTAACCTACAAGGTTATCATCAGAAGTGCTGACGAGGTATCACCCTCGGCACTCGATAGTAACCCAGTAGAGTCGAGCATCTTAGGGGAAGTGACGTGCGGTGCCAGGGTCTGATCTTCGATCCCGTTGCTCGGGTCTTCTGAGAGTCCAGCGGGGCAGTCGGGACAAGTGGGTCTCTGATAAGGCTCTACCCATCCTATACTAAACAGGTTAGGAGAACAGGCAGTTATCAAAAGTAGGCTACAATAAAGCAGGCTATGCAGCAGATATAGGAAACAGTAGCAGCAGTAATTTCTAATGCAAGCATAAGAGAGAAGAGAGTGAGCGATATCGGAATGCTCAAAATGGGGGTGCTTGCGTGTCTGCTCGACGGCAAGGGCAGGGTCGTCGGGGACGTAGTCGTACTCCGGAGTGGCATCTGCCTCAGGAGCTACGGCAACGTCGGGGTCTACCGAAAGAGAAGAGGGGGAGGAAACAAGTAAATATAATGCAATCAGATGCAACACAGTGCGTGCGATGCTACGATGCAGTGCAGGGTTGCCTAAATATGCCTCTAAGTCATTTTAGTTATTTTGAGAATTAATCTGGGATTTATTAACCGGTGTGTGTGCACTATTCATCTACCGGAATCGAGCTCGGAGTTACAAGTTCTCCTACGTAGGAGGTTCCGACAAGGAAACAGACGGCACGACCAGACTCGTCTCGTCGTTCTGAGCAACTTTCATGTTTTAACTTTTTCGATCTGAGCTACGGTTTAAAAGTTATTAATTTTTGAAGTTTAAATGATTTTCTAGAATTATTTTTATTAACAGAATTGAATTTTGACGTCAGCATGACGTGTTGCTGACATCAGCAGGTCAACAGTGACGCTGACCTGGTCAAACCTGACATGTGGGTCCAGTGGGACCCACATGTCAGCCTCTGTTATACTAACAGTGAGTTAAATTAACTAACAGGGTTAATTAGGAGGTGGGCCCAGCCTGTCAGTGAGACAATTAGTATAACTAATTAACTTTTAATTTAATTAAACATTATTAGCTTAATTAACCATGGGGGCCCACATGTCAGTGGCTAGGCTGTGCCCAGTCAGCACAGTTGACCAGTCAACTGGGTCAACTGGACCCGCGGGGCCCAGCTGCCAGTGACTTAGGGGGCCCACCTGTCGGGCCACATCGGCGACGCGTCGGCGCCGGCGCCGGAATAGCGTCGGCGACCTTTCCAGCGGCGGAAGATCGCCGGACTTGGCCGGAAATCCGCTTCAGAGGGCCAAATCGCACGCGGTCACTTGCGTTCATGAGCTAACGCTCGCGCGCGTCGAGTGGTGCTAGCGCTTTCGACGGAGGTGACCTAAAACGACGGCGGCGTCCACATCGGCGGCGACTGAAGCTCGGTCGTGCTCGGGTTCGAGCATGGAAGCTCGCCCGAGCCAAGCTGATGCTTGCGAGCGATGCGCAAGACCACCAGGAGCTCGGTGGTGCCACTAACGCGGCGTGAGATGCACTGCAGCGATGGCTATGAGCTCGCCGGCGGCGACCAGGGTGCGGCCATGGCGGTAAGGTGGCTACGGCGAAGAACACAGCGCGAGGAGAGAAGAGTAGGGAGGGAGGAGCTCACCGCGCGGCTAAGTAAAGCCCGTGGAAGCTTAGGAGCTGCCGAGGCGCTGCCGGAGTCGAGGAAGTTGGCGGCGACCGAAGGGGAAGAAGACCGTGGGCGGCGGCTCGAGGTCGCTCCGGCTCGTGCGCGTCGACGAGGAAGTTCAGGACGGCGCCGCGCAGCTTCTGGACAGCAAACGACGGCTCGAGAAGGACGGTGGCCGCGGCAACGGCGAGCGGCGACGATGGCGGCGTTCGGTCGAGGGGAATCTGAGGGGAAAAGGAACGGCGCGAGCGAGGGAGAGGACGGGGGAGTGACCGAGGGAGCCAGGGGGGATGGAGGAGCTCGACCTTATCCTCCCCTCGTCCCTGTTTCGTCGGTGGCTCTGGCGTGTCGGCGCCGGAGCGGCGCGCGCGCGCTCGACCAGAGGGAGGACGACAGCGCGAGGAAGAGAGAGGGTTGGGCCAGATGGGCCGGCTGTCGGGGCACTGTGCACTAAGGCCCAGTGCACAATGCCTCGTCTTATTTTTCTGTTTTCTGTTTTACATTTTCTTTTATTTCTTTTCTGTTTCGAAATAGTAAGCACACTTTAGCACTTTTGTAAAATATGGAACTTGGTCCAAATAATGCAATGCAATATTACCCATCACCGAAAACTTATTTGGACAGATTTGGATTTCATTTGAATTTGAAATGGATTTAATATTGCTGTTTTGGTGATGTTTCAAATTGTTTAAGTCACTTAATTAATCCTAGTATTATTGGTGATATTTTTATGTGTGCTCTTGGAATATTTGCTAATTAGTGAACATTTTTCCAAAGGTGTTTGAGCAAATTTATTTTGCACTTTTGAATTTGAGTTGATTTTCATAATGGAGTTTGAATTATTTTGGTTAACCACTATGACTAGGGAATGGCTCATGTTGCGCTAGTGACACGAGGGTAAAACGCTCGAGTTGGCTTGCTGACTCGAGGAGGGAAAGGCTCCATTTGCTTTAGTGAATGACTGCAAATGATATGACTTGGCAATATTAGCAGTTGATCACAGTGGTAGTTACACAGGGGTGTTACAAGTTCTCCTCCTCTAAAAGAAATTCTCGTCCCGAGAATTTAGGAGGTAGAAGGAAAGAGGTCGGGATATTCTTCCCGAAGATGATCCTCGCGTTCCCAAGTGGCTTCATCTTCAGTGTGGTTTGACCACTGCACTTTTAGGAACTTGGTCGTCTTCTGACGAGTTCGACGTTCAGCTTCATCAAGGATGCGGATTGGGTGCTCCTTATAAGATAAGTCATCTTGCAACTGAAGCATCTCGTGATCCACTACGCGGTGCGGAGATTCCTTGAAGCATTTGCGAAGTTGCGACACGTGGAAGACATCATGAATATGAGAGAATTGTGGTGGCAACTCCAATTTATAAGCCACCTGTCCACGTCTGGCAACAATGCGAAAGGGACCAATATAGCGAGGAGCTAGCTTGCCCTTGATTCCAAAACGACGGGTGCCCTTCATAGGAGTGACACGCAGATAAGCTTGATCACCTGGTTGATAAGTCAGACCCCATCGTTTGCGATCATAGTTGCTCTTCTGGCGGTCTTGAGCTGCTTTGAGATTTTCCCGGACAATTCTGACTTGTTCTTCAGCGTGTTGGATAATGTCTGGACCCACGAGAGGTCGTTCCCCAGTTTCTGACCAATTCAGAGGGGTTCAACATTTACGTCCATAGAGAACTTCGAAGGGGGCCATTTTCAAGCTGGCTTGATAGCTGTTATTATAAGAGAATTCGGCATACGGGAGAGATTCCTCCCACTTCTTACTGAATGATATAACAGAAGCTCGAAGCATGTCTTCAAGCACTTGATTAACGCGCTCAACTTGACCTTGGGATTGGGGATGATAAGCTGAACTCCACGTAATGTGAGTTCCCATAGCTTCTTGAAAACTTTCCCAGAACTTGGACGTGAAAAGACCACCATGGTCCGAACTGATCTCCTTCGGAATATCGTGGAGTGAAACGATTCTGGAGATATACAGCTCTGCTAGTTGACTAGTAGTGATAGTCTCCTTGATAAGCAGAAAATGAGCAACCTTGGAAAGTTGATCGACGACGACAAGAATACCGTCGTGACCTTTCTGAGACTTGGGAAGACCAGTGATGAAATCCATCTGCACTTTATCCCATTTCCACAAAGGAATAGGGAGCAGTTGAAGAATTCCAGCAGGTTTTTGATGTTCTGCTTTCATGCGACGACATACGTCACATTCGGCAACGTATCGAGCAATGTCCTGCTTCATTCTGGACCACCAGTACCTCTGTCGAAGATCGCAATACATCTTGGTGCTACCCGGATGGATAGACAGCGGTGTATCATGAGCCTCCTTCATGACCTCGTCAGTCATAAGCTCGAAGCGAGGTACTACGATGCGGTCTCTGAAATATAATGTTCCATCTTCAGCAACTGAGAAATCCCGGTACTTGTCAAGGTGAAGCTCTTTCTTCATCAAGTCAATTTCAGCATCTTTGGCTTGCGCTTCCTTAACAGCCTTTTGAAGGTCTGGCTGTACCACAAGGTTATTAAGAGAACCTTGGGGAACAATTCGCAGATTCAGCTGATTCAATTCTGCATAGAGACGAGGTTGAGCTCGCCTAACCATGAGGTTGTTGCAATATGACTTGCGGCTCAGGGCATCAGCCATCACATTAGCCTTGCCCGGGGTATATGAAATACCACAGTCATAGTCCGTAATTGTTTCTAACCATCGTTGCTGACGGAGATTAAGATCCGGTTGAGTGAACAAGTATTTCAGACTCTGATGATCGGTATAAATCTCACACCGATTACCCAGAAGATAATGACGCCATAACTTTAATGCATAGATCACTGCAGCAAGTTCAAGATCATGCACTGGATAATTATCTTCATGCGGACGCAGTTGACGTGAAGCATACGCAATTACTCTTCGTTCTTGCATTAGGACACAGCCTAATCCCCGACGAGAGGCGTCGTAGTATATGACAAAGTCCTTGCGAGAATCAGGAGGAGCAAGCACTGGAGCAGAAGTAAGCTTGTCCTTGAGGGTCTGGAAACTTTCCTGACATTTGTCTGTCCACTCAAACTTAACGCCTTTGTGGAGCAGATTAGTCAGGGGCTTGGCGATCTTGGAGAAGTTCTCGATGAATCGACGGCAATAACTGGCTAGGCCGAGGAAGCTTCGGACTTGCTTGGCATTTTTCGGAGGAGTCCAGTCAAGGATAGCCTGAACACGCTCCGGGTTAACGGCAATACCGTCCTTGGAAATCACATGTCCAAGGTAGGTCACTTCGGAAAGCCAGAATTCACATTTGGAGTACTTGGCATATAACTTGTGCTCTCGAAGCCTCTCCAGAACAAGGCGAAGATGTTCCGCATGTTCTTCCTTATTCTTCGAATATACTAGGATATCATCCAGGTACACCACGACGAATTTGTCGAGGTAGTCCATGAATATATAATTCATCAGACGTGAGAACGTAGCTGGAGCGTTTGTCAGACCAAATGACATGACAGTATATTCATAGTGTTGGGGAACATAGTAATTCAAATTTTTTCCTACGATCACGCAAGATCTGTCTAGGAGAAGCATAGCAACGAGCAGGAGAGTGTGTCCACGTACCCTCGTAGACCGAAAGCGGAAGCGTTTAGTAACACGGTTGATGTAGTCGAACGTCTTCGCGATCCAACCGATCCAAGTACCGAATGTATGGCACCTCCGTGATCTGCACACGTTCAGCTCGGTGACGTCCCTCGTACTCTTGATCCAGCTGAGACCGAGGGAGAGTTTCATCAGCACGACGGTGTGGTGACGGTGATGATGAAGTGATTCCGGCAGGGCTTCGCCTAAGTTCTCCGAAAATATGACCGAGGTGGAAATCTGTGGAGGGGGGCACCGCACACGGCTAAAAACAATTAACTTGTGTGTCCTAGGGTGCCCCCCTCCCCACGTATATAAAGGAGGGAGGGGGAGGCCGGCCGGCCCTCATAGGCGCGCCAATGGGGGAGGAATCCTCCTCCTAGTAGGAGTAGGACTCCCCCCTTTCCTAGTCCTACTAGGAGAAGAAGGAAGAAGGGGAAAAGAGAAGGAAGGAGGGGGCGCCGCCCCTCCCCCTAGTCCAATTCGGACTAGGCCCATGGGGGGGGCCCGCGGCCAGCCCTTGGCTGCCCCTCTCTCTTTCCCCTAGGCCCAATATGGCCCATTACTTCTCCGGTGGTTCCGATAACCCTTCCGGCACTCCGATAAATATCCGGAACCTTCCGGAACCTTTTCGGAGGCCAAATACTATCTTCCAATATATCAATCTTTACCTCTCGGACATTTTGAGACTCCTCGTCATGTCCGTGATCACATCCGGGACTCCGAACTACCTTCGGTACATCAAAACACATAAACTCATAATACCGATCGTCATCGAACGTTAAGCGTGCGGACCCTACGGGTTCGAGAACTATGTAGACATGACCGAGACTCATCTCCGGTCAATAACCAATAGCGGAACCTGGATGCTCATATTAGCTCCCACATATTCTACGAAGATCTTTATCGGTCAAACCGCATAACAACATACGTTGTACCCTTTGTCATCGGTATGTTACTTGCCCGAGATTCGATCGTCGGTATCTCAATACCTAGTTCAATCTCGTTACCGGCAAGTCTCTTTACTCGTTCCGTAATGTATCATCCCGTAACTAACTCATTAGTCACATTGCTTGCAAGGCTTCATATGATGTGCATTACCGAGAGGGCCCAGAGATACCTCTCCGACAATCGGAGTGACAAATCCTAATCTTGATCTATGCCAACTCAACAAACACTATCGGAGACACCTGTAGAGCATCTTTATAATCACTCAGTTACGTTGTGACGTTTGATAGCACACAAGGTGTTCCTTCAGTATTAGGGAGTTGCATAATCTCATAGTCAGAGGAACATGTATAAGTCATGAAGAAAGCAATAGCAACAAACTAAACGATCATCGTGCTAAGCTAACGGATGGGTCTTGTCAATCACATCATTCTCTAATGATGTGATCCCATTCATCAAATGACAACTCATGTCTATGGCTAGGAAACTTAACCATCTTTGATTAACGAGCTAGTCAAGTAGAGGCATACTAGTGACACTTTGTTTGTCTATGTATTCACACATGTATTAAGTTTCCGGTTAATACAATTCTAGCATGAATAATAAACATTTATCATGATATAAGGAAATATAAATAACAACTTTATTATTGCCTCTAGGGCATATTTCCTTCAGTCTCCCACTTGCACTAGAGTCAATAATCTAGATTACACAGTAATGATTCTAACACCCATGGAGTCTTGGTGCTGATCATGTTTTGCTCGTGAGAGAGGCTTAGTCAACGGGTCTGCAACATTCAGATCCATATGTATCTTGCAAATCTCTATGTCTCCCTCCTTGACTTGATCGCGGATGGAATTGAAGCGTCTCTTGATGTGCTTTGTTCTCTTGTGAAATCTGGATTCCTTTGCCAAGGCAATTGCACCACCAGTATTGTCACAAAAGATTTTCATTGGACCCGATGCACTAGGTATGACACCTAGATCGGATATGAACTCCTTCATCCAGACTCCTTCATTTGCTGCTTCCGAAGCAGTTATGTACTCCGCTTCACACGTAGATCCCGCCACGACGCTTTGCTTAGTACTGCACCAACTGACAGCTCCACCGTTCAATATAAATACGTATCCGGTTTGTGACTTAGAGTCATCCGGATCAGTGTCAAAACTTGCATCGACGTAACCACTTACGACGAGCTCTTTGTCACCTCCATAAACAAGAAACATATCCTTAGTCCTTTTCAGGTATTTCAGGATGTTCTTGACCGCTATACAGTGATCCACTCCTGGATTACTTTGGTACCTCCCTGCTAAACTTATAGCAAGGCACACATCAGGTATGGTACACAGCATTGCATACATGATAGAACCTATGGCTGAGGCATAGGGAATGACTTTCATTTTCTCTCTATCTTCTGCAGTGGTCGGGCATTGAGTCTTACTCAACTTCACACCTTGTAACACAGGCAAGAACCCTTTCTTTGCTTGAACCATTTTGAACTTTTTCAAAACTTTATCAAGGTATGTGCTTTGTGAAAGTCCAATTAAGCGTCTTGATCTATCTCTATAGATCTTGATGGCCAATATATAAGCAGCTTCACCGAGGTCTTTCATTGAAAAACTTTTATTCAAGTATCCTTTTATGCTATCCAGAAATTCTATATCATTTCCAATCAACAATATGCCATCCACATATAATATTAGAAATGCTACAGAGCTCCCACTCACTTTCTTGTAAATACAGGCTTCTCCAAAAGTCTGTATAAAACCATATGCTTTGATCACACTATCAAAGCGTTTATTCCAACTCCGAGATGCTTGCACCAGTCCATAAATGGATAGCTGGAGCTTGCACACTTTGTTAGCATCCTTTGGATCGATAAAACCTTCGGGTTGCATCATATACAACTCTTCTTCCAGAAATCCATTCAGGAATGCAGTTTTTACATCCATTTGCCAAATTTCATAATCATAAAATGCGGCAATTGCTAACATGATTCGGACGGACTTAAGCATCGCTATGGGTGAGAAGGTCTCATCGTAGTCAACTCCTTGAACTTGTCGAAAACCTTTTGCAACAAGTCGAGCTTTGTAGACAGTAACATTACCGTCGGCGTCAGTCTTCTTCTTGAAGATCCACTTACTCTCTATGGCTTGCCGATCATCGGGCAAATCAACCAAAGTCCACACTTTGTTCTCATACATGGATCCCATCTCAGATTTCATGGCCTCAAGCCATTTTGCGGAATCTGGGCTCATCATCGCTTCCTCATAGTTCATAGGTTCATCATGGTCAAGTAACATGACCTCCAAAACAGGATTACCGTACCACTCTGGTGCGGATCTTAGTCTGGTTGACCTACGAGGTTCGGTAGTAACTTGATCTGAAGTTTCATGATCATCATCATTAGCTTCCTCACTAATTGGCGTAGGTATCACTGGAACTGATTTCTGTGATGAACTACTTTCCAATTCAAGAGAAGGTACCACTACCTCATCAAGTTCTACTTTCCTCCCACTCACTTCTTTCGAGAGAAACTCCTTCTCTAGAAAGGATCCATTCTTAGCAACGAATATTTTGCCTTCGGATCTGTGATAGAAGGTGTACCCAACAGTCTCCTTTGGGTATCCTATGAAGACACATTTCTCCGATTTGGGTTCGAGCTTATCAGGTTGAAGCTTTTTCACATAAGCATCGCAGCCCCAAACTTTAAGGAATGACAACTTGGGTTTCTTGCCAAACCACAGTTCATAAGGTGTCGTCTCAACGGATTTAGATGGTGCCCTATTTAACGTGAATGCAGCCGTCTCTAAAGCATAACCCCAAAACGATAGCGGTAAATCAGTAAGAGACATCATAGATCGCACCATATCTAATAAAGTGCGGTTACGATGTTCGGACACACCATTACGCTATGGTGTTCCGGGTGGCGTGAGTTGTGAAACTATTCCTCATTGTTTCAAATGAAGACCAAACTCGTAACTCAAATATTCTCCTCCACGATCGGATCGCAGAAACTTTATTTTCTTGTTACGATGATTTTCCACTTCACACTGAAATTCTTTGAACTTTTCAAATGTTTCAGACTTATGTTTCATCAAGTAGATATACCCATATCTGCTCAAATCATCTGTGAAGGTCAGAAAATAATGATACCCGCCGCGAGCCTCAATATTCATCAGACCGCATACATCAGTATGTATTATTTCCAATAAATCTGTTGCTCGCTCCATTGTTCCGGAGAACGGAGTTTTAGTCATCTTGCCCATGAGGCACGGTTCGCAAGTACCAAGTGATTCATAATCAAGTGATTCCAAAAGTCCACCAGTATGGAGTTTCTTCATGCGCTTTACACCAATATGACCCAAACGGCAGTGCCACAAATAAGTTGCACTATCATTATCAACTCTGCATCTTTTGGCTTTAACATTATGAATATGTGTATCACTACTATTGAGATTCAACAAAAATAGACCACTCTTCAAGGGTGCATGACCATAAAAGATATTACTCATATAAATAGAACAACCATTATTCTCCGATTTAAATGAATAACCGTCTCGCATCAAACAAGATCCAGATATAATGTTCATGCTTAATGCTGGCACCAAATAACAATTATTCAGGTCTAAAACTAATCCCGAAGGTAGATGTAGAGGTAGCGCGCCGACGGCGATCACATCGACTTTGGAACCATTTCCCACACGCATCGTCACCTCGTCCTTAGCCAATCTTCGCTTAATCCGTAGTCCTTGTTTCGAGTTGCAAATATTAGCAACAGAACCAGTATCAAATACCCAGGCACTACTGCGAGCATTAGTAAGGTACACATCAATAACATGTATATCACATATACCTTTGTTCACCTTGCCATCCTTTTTATCCGCCAAATACTTGGGGCAGTTCCGCTTCCAGTGACCAATCCCTTTGTAGTAGAAGCACTCAGTATCAGGCTTAGGTCCAGACTTGGGCTTCTTCACTTGAGCAGCAACTTGCTTGCCGTTCTTCTTGAAGTTCCCCTTCTTCCCTTTGCCCTTTTTCTTGAAACTGGTGGCCTTGTTGACCATCAACACTTGATGCTCCTTTTTGATTTCTACCTCCGCAGCCTTTAGCATTGCGAAGAGCTCGGGAATTGTCTTATCCATCCCTTGCATATTATAGTTCATCACGAAGCTTTTGTAGCTTGGTGGCAGTGATTGAAGAACTCTGTCAATGACACTATCAACCGGAAGATTAACTCCCAGCTGAGTCAAGTGATTATGATACCCAGACATTTTGAGTATATGCTCACTGACAGAACTATTCTCCTCCATCTTGCAGCTATAGAACTTATTGGAGACTTCATATCTCTCAATCCGGGCATTTGCTTGAAATATTAACTTCAACTCCTGGAACATCTCATATGCTCCATGACGTTCAAAACGTCGTTGAAGTCCCGGTTCTAAGCCGTAAAGCATGGCACACTGAACTATCGAGTAGTCATCAGCTTTGCTCTGCCAGGCGTTCACAACGTCCGGCGTTGCTCCTGCAGCGGGTCTTGCACCTAGCGGTGCTTCCAGGACGTAATTCTTCTGTGCAACAATGAGGATAATCCTCAAGTTACGGACCCAGTTCGTGTAGTTGCTACCATCATCTTTCAACTTGGCTTTCTCTAGGAACGCATTAAAATTCAAAGGAACAGTAGCACGGGCCATTGATCTACAACAACATAGACATGCAAAATACTATCAGGTACTAAGTTCATGATAAATTAAAGTTCAATTAATCATATTACTTAAGAACTCCGACTTAGATAGACATCCCTCTAATCATCTAAGTGATCACGTGATCCAAATCAACTAAACCATGTCCGATCAACACGTGAGATGGAGTAGTTTTCAATGGTGAACATCACTATGTTGATCATATCTACTATATGATTCACGCTCGACCTTTCGGTCTCAGTGTTCCGAGGCCGTATCTGCATATGCTAGGCTCGTCAAGTTTAACCCGAGTATTCTGCGTGTGCAAAACTGGCTTGCACCCGTTGTATGTGAACGTAGAGCTTATCACACCCGATCATCACGTGGTGTCTCGGCACGACGAACTGTAGCAACGGTGCATACTCAGGGAGAACACTTGTACCTTGAAATTTAGTGATAGATCATCTTATAATGCTACCACCGTACTAAGCAAAATAAGATGCATAAAAGGATTAACATCACATGCAATTCAATATGTGACATGATATGGCCATCATCATCTTGTTCTCTTGATCTCCATCATCGAAGCACCGTCATGATCTCCATCGTCACCGGCGCCCCAGCATGATCTCCATTGTCACCGGTGCTCCAACATGATCTCCATCGTAGCATCATTGTCGTCTCGCCAACTTATTGCTTTTACGACTATCGCTACCGCTTAGTGATAAAGTAAAACAATTACATGGCGATTGCATTGCATACAATAAAGCGACAACCATATGGCTCCTGCCGATTGCCGATAACTCTGTTACAAAACATGATCATCTCATACAACAAATTATATCACATCATGTCTTGACCATATCACATCACAGCAAGCCCTGCAAAAACAAGTTAGACGTTCTCTACTTTGTTGTTGCAAGTTTTACATGGCTGCTACGGGCTGAGCAAGAACTGTTCTTACCTACGCATCAAAACCACAACGATTTTTCATCAAGTGTGCTGTTTTAACCATCAACAAGGACCGGGCGTAGTCACACTTGATTAAACTAAAGTTGGAGAAACTGACACCCACTAGCCACCTGTGTGTGAAGCACGTCGGTAGAACCAGTCTCGCGTAAGCGTACGCGTAATGTCGGTCTGAGCCGCTTCATCCAACAATACTGCCGAATCAAAGTATGACATGCTGGTAAGCAGTATGACTATTATCGCCCACAACTCTTTGTGTTCCACTCGTGCATATAACATCTATGCATAGACCTGGCTCGGATGCCACTGTTGGGGAACGTAGTAATTCAAAAAAATTCCTACGATCACGCAAGATCTATCTAGGAGAAGCATAGCAACGAGCGGGAGAGTGTGTCCACGTACCCTCGTAGACCGAAAGCGGAAGCGTTTAGTAACGCGGTTGATGTAGTCGAACGTCTTCGCGATCCAACCGATCCAAGTACCGAACATATGGCACCTCCGCGATCTGCACACGTTCAGCTCGGTGACGTCCCTCGTACTCTTGATCCAGCTGAGGCCGAGGGAGAGTTTCGTCAGCACGACGGCGTGGTGACGGTGATGATGAAGTGATTCCGGCAGGGCTTCGCCTAAGCTCTCCAAAAATATGACCGAGGTGGAAATCTGTGGAGGGGGGCACCGCACACGGCTAAAAACAATTAACTTGTGTGTCCTAGGGTGCCCCCCTCCCCACGTATATAAAGGAGGGAGGGGGAGGCCGGCCGGCCCTCATAGGCGCGCCAAGGGGGGAGGAATCCTCCTCCTAGTAGGAGTAGGACTCCCCCCTTTCCTAGTCCTACTAGGAGAAGAAGGAAGGAGGGGAAAAGAGAAGGAAGGAGGGGGCGCCGCCCCTCCCCCTAGTCCAATTAGGACTAGGCCCATGGGGGGGCGCGCGGCCAGCCCTTGGCTGCCCCTCTCTCTTTCCCCTAGGCCCAATATGGCCCATTACTTCTCCGGTGGTTCCGATAACCCTTCCGGCACTCCGATAAATATCCGGAACCTTTCCGGAGGCCAAATACTATCTTCCAATATATCAATCTTTACCTCTTGGACATTCCGAGACTCCTCGTCATGTCCGTGATCACATCCGGGACTCTGAACTACCTTCGGTACATCAAAACACATAAACTCATAATACCGATCGTCATCGAACGTTAAGCGTGCGGACCCTACGGGTTCGAGAACTATGTAGACATGACCGAGACTCATCTCCGGTCAATAACCAATAGCGGAACCTGGATGCTCATATTGGCTCCCACATATTCTACGAAGATCTTTATTGGTCAAACCGCATAACAACATACGTTGTTCCCTTTGTCATCGGTATGTTACTTGCCCGAGATTCGATCATCGGTATCTCAATACCTAGTTCAATCTCGTTACCGGCAAGTCTCTTTACTCGTTCCGTAATGTATCATCCCGTAACTAACTCATTAGTCACATTGCTTGCAAGGCTTCATATGATGTGCATTACCGAGAGGGCCCAGAGATACCTCTCCGACAATCGGAGTGACAAATCCTAATCTTGATCTATGCCAACTCAACAAACACTATCGGAGACACCTGTAGAGCATCTTTATAATCACCCAGTTACGTTGTGATGTTTGATAGCACACAAGGTGTTCCTTCAGTATTCGGGAGTTGCATAATCTCATAGTCAGAGCAACATGTATAAGTCATGAAGAAAGCAATAGCAACAAACTAAACGATCATCGTGCTAAGCTAACGGATGGGTCTTGTCAATCACATCATTCTCTAATGATGTGATCCCGTTCATCAAATGACAACTCATGTCTATGGCTAGGAAACTTAACCATCTTTGATTAACGAGCTAGTCAAGTAGAGGCATACTAGTGACACTTTGTTTGTCTATGTATTCACACATGTATTAAGTTTCCGGTTAATACAATTCTAGCATGAATAATAAACATTTATCATGATATAAGGAAATATAAATAACAACTTTATTATTGCCTCTAGGGCATATTTCCTTCACATAGGAGCCATATCGAGTAACGAATGCAGTCTTTGGAATATCCTCTTCACGGACACGGATTTGGTGATAACCCAACCTCAAGTCGAGTTTAGAAAACACCGAAGATCCAGCAAGTTGATCATATAAGTCATTGATCCGGGGAAGCGGATATTTATTCTGAATGGTTGCCTGGTTGATAGGACGGTAATCTTGGACCAACCTATTCGTACCATCTTTCTTCTTGACGAAAAGAGACGGTGCTCCCCAGGCAGAGGAACTGGGTCGGATGAAACCCTTCCTTAAGGATTTATCAATTTCTTCCTTAAGCTCGATAAGATGGTGCGGAGGCATCTTGTAGGGACGCTTCGCAATGGGAGTGGTGCCAGGCTTCAAGTCAATGACGAACTCGACAGCTCTAGCAGGGGGTATTCCTGGAAGTTCTTCTGGAAAAACATCCGGGAAGTCACAGACAACTGGGATGTTCTCGATCCCCTCAAGCGGAGAAGCATTCAACGCGTTCAAGGCATAAATCTGAGCCTCGGCGTTCTGAGTGATATGAGCATGGTGGTTCACTATCTCGTTTGATGGGTGCAAGAGGTGTACAACTTTAGTGGCGCAATTGATTGAGGCGTAATGAGCCTTCAACCAATCCATTCCCAGAATAAGGTCAATCTTGGAAGATTTGAGGATAATGGGGGATGCGCGGAACTCCAATCCTTCGATTTCAATGGGAACATTATAACTACCACGGAGGTTCGACATCCACCCGCGGGAGTATGTACCACTAAAGGTGTGCTCATGTACTCACACTTAACGTCATGCATGCGTGCAAAATGCTCTGACATGAATGAATGAGATGCTCCTGAATCAAATAAAACAGAAGCTGGTGCTGAATTAACAAGTAGTGTATCCATGATTGTAGCTGGTTGGTCTGGGTCTTCACTCATGTTGACATGATAGGCCTGCCCACGACCATAAGAAGGTCTGGCATTAATGTAGCGAGGCTGAGAATTCCCACGGCCATTACCACGGCCAGCAGAAGGAAGAGCTAGCTGATTCTGACTCTATGAGCAGTCTCTGGCACGGTGACCTGGGTGGCCACACTTGAAGCATAGTCCATTGTTAGGACGTGGTGCAGGAGCTCGAGGTGCTGGAGCTTGCAGAGGCTGCCTCGGTGGTGGAGGAGGCAGACGTGGCGCAACATAGGAAGGCCTGTGCACTGGGGCTGCTGGACGATACATGCTCTGTGGTATCCAAATGCGGCGCTTCTGGGAGGACGAGCCCGAAGATGAGCCCGACTCACGAGTGCGCCTGGTAGCTTCCTTGTGCTTCTCCAATCCAGTCTCGACCATAATAGCCTTATTCACCAAGGTGGCGAAATCAGGGTAGTCTTGAACAAGCAGGGCTAACTGAATGTCATGGTGCAGCCCTTCGCGGAATTTCTCCTGCCTTCGGTCATCAGTGGGAACGTCTTCTTCAGCGTAGCGAGACAAGTCAAGAAACTCGCGCTGATAAACTTCCACAGATTTATTGCCCTGAACGAGACTACGGAACTCGGCCTTCTTCCGTGCTATGACAACTTGAGGAATATAGCGGGCACGGAAAGCAATCTTGAATTCTGCCCAGGTGATGACGGTACCAGGTGGTAGGGTCTGTCGGTGAGTAGCCCACCACTGTGATGCGGGACCCTTCAGAAGGTATGTCGCAAAGGTGACATAGTTGACCGGGGTGACACCAGCAGACTCCATCTCATGGGAGATGTCACGCAGCCAATCATCGACATCCAGTGGATTGACTGTGTTGCGAAAGAACGACGGGTTAAGTCGCATAAATTCTGGCAAGGTGATAGAAGGTGGCGGCTGGTCAGCGTTGGGACGGGGGAATTGCTGCATAATCCCCGTCATGAATTGGCGGTTGAGTTCGAACTGTTGCATCATCGCAGCCATATAGTCGGGTGGCGGCGGTGGTGGTGGATTGTTGTCAGCCATCCTGCTAAATCGACAGGGGTAGTTTAGCAGAAGCCAATGCGAGTGTAAAACATCATGCATGATGTAACATGACATAATTTAAATAGTACAGCAGATGCTTAATAGTAGTCATTAAGTCATACAGATCCATACATCGTCGGTTACATTCGGGCAGCATAACGGCGCAAATTCAAAAGCTAGACATGCTAGGCGGCGCGCAGGCACGCGGTAAGGAAGTACACAACGAGACATAGCAAAGGCTACATCAACGTCGGAGAAAACCACTGAAACGGGGTAGCTGCAAGTGCGGACGACGGACGTTCGTCGCAGAAGGATCCTGCGCTCCATGTGCACTCTGATGCAGAACCCGGTCTTGAACTGTAAGAAGAGGTCCACGTGCAGGCGTGTGACCTCCCACAGCAGGCCAATCGATCCCTGATGGCATCTCGGTCCTGCTCGGGTAAAGAATATGCTCCAGATGTATCCCCGCACGAACAGCTGGTAGCAACTGCGTCATGGCCTCGTAGAGTCGTGCTCGAGTGGCAAACAACTCGACAGCAAGAGCCCAAACAGTGCGATCCAGAGCCTGAGTACAGTGAATTAGAACTCGCTGATCGTAGCGACGAGGCTCGTAAGGGGCACAGACAGCTGTGTAGAATCCAGTAGCATCTCCAGCAGGGGCGTACAGAATGTACCGATACTCAGAGGCATCCAAGTCAGCACTGAACTGTCCTCGAAGACGTGCGACATCAGAGTAGGCGGCATCATGGACTGCCATCTCAATCGTCACGCCGATACCGTGAAAACGGTGTAGCTCAGTGTCTGAGTCATCCTGCTGATCGTAGATGCGAACATCAGCATAGTACTGCTCCTGGTTGAACTCACGATAAACCTCGTAGACCATGTACTCGGGGCACCAGCGGTATCCCAGCCTGATCAAGAGGGCGATCAGAACAGCTGGAAACCCAGGGACGTCTCTAGCACAGGTGCGAAGCACAAGCTGTGTCGCAGGGCAAGGTGGAAACAGACGGTCCATCTGAAATAAGAAGATTCAGGATTGTCATTCGACGACGAGAAATATAACAGATCTCGAATGGAAAGATTAAACAAAACAATGGAAAGGAAATGATTATCAGACTAATCAGATCAAAGACAGGGAAATCACACTGAATCCAGCTCTCCGGGTGGATAGAATTAACGAGATCCTAAGTGTCGGTGTTAGTAAATTTATTAAACCCGAATAGAAGAGAGATCAGAGTCCCAGAGTAAAGACGAGGAATAAAAGATCCTAATACCACCCAGTTGGTGACGTGGTCCCGTAACCCACACAGCCAAGTTAGTAAAACAGTTTTCGACCACTAGACTCAACTTCGGCCAAAGAGTTGGAAAGGGGGACTCCTAGAGGCAGTCGGCTCTGATACCAACCTGAGACGACCCCGGCTTAATCGTGCACTAACCATACACGCAAATGCACACGATTAAGCCTAAGGACTCACTTGAAAATATCACAACACAACTCTAAAACATAAATAAATTCATACAAGCTTAATATTACAAGCCAGGGCCTCGAGGGCTCGAATACATAGCTCGATGGCATACAAGCGTCAGCGGAAGCATCAGATATCTGAGTACAAATATATTACGGAAAGAGAGATAAGCCTTCACAGAGGCGGGGCAAAATAAAACTCTACGATCGAAAGGCGTGGGCCTCCTGCCCTGGACCCTCCAAATCCGACTCCTGGTCATCGGTCGGCTCCTCGTAGTAGTAGTACTCTCCGGGCTGGTAGTAGTAGTGGTCGTCGACTGTGGCATCTGGCTCTGGGGCTCCGTCGTCTGGATGCGACAAAGGAATAAAGGGGGAAAAAAGGAAAATAAAGCAAACGTGAGTACTCATCCGAAGTACTCAGCAAGCAAGGATCTACACTGCATATGCAACATTTTAAAAGGGGGCTGTATATGTGGACTGGGCTGCAGAAATGCCAGAATAGAGGGGGAAAGCCTAGTCCTATCGAAGACTAGCATCTTCAACAGTCTTGCAGCATTAGAAGAGAGCAGAATAACATAATGTAAAGTATAGTAGTAATGTCATCAACCTCGGCCAGAGATTCTTCCTCGACTCCTCGCGAGAAAGCAATCCCAGAGCCATACTATCTAGTTTATCTCAATTCATCAGTTCTAGTTGTACCGATCGGGATACAACTCCGAGTGTCCGTTACCGTAGGACAGGCTATCGGTAAAAAATTCTTCCCTGCAGGGGTGCACCAACTTACCCACCACGCTCACTTAACTCCGGCCAGACACACTTTTCTGGGTCATGCCCGGCCTCGGCTAAGCAACACGCCGCAATCCGACCTAGGCTTATAAGAGAGGTCAGCACGTCGGACTAAACCTATGCCCCCAGGGGTCTTGGGCCATCGCCCCGGGAACTCCTGCACGTTACGGGGCCACCAAGTGCAGACCTAGCAACCCCTTATACAAGCGCGGTTGCGTTCCCAGTCCAACTCGGCGTGCGCCGCTCCTTACTGACGTCAAATAAGCTTCGGCTGATGTATACGACGCAGAACGCCCATACTATGCCCACGTGATGGTTAGTGCTATCAGGCCAGAGGCCCCTCGGATCAAATATCCAAATCGTTAGTGAATTAGGAGCGCGCGGAAACGAGCAGAGACTCACGATCGATGTGACCCCGTCGCCCCGTCTCGAGGACTAGCGATAAGGGCTAAGAATGCCCGGCCACGCCTCGTAGTTATCTCGCGGGCACCTCTCAGGTCAACCCAACTCCACATCACTTTGCATTCATGCTCGCGCGGGTACCCCTCAGGGCCGACCCGTCTTTAGTATCATGTTATCATGGTTCAGTGTTCAGTCATAGTAACCAAGTCTCCGTGTGTCTGACACCAAGGGGGAACCCTGAGGAATCACCCTCGATGGAATTCCCGCTCGATGCTATCATCAAGGTGAACGAATGAGGAATCACCCTCGAGGTCCACACTTGAGAAGTTGCACGATGACGTTGTTATCGGGGGTGGTGTAGGAGGAATCACCCTCGCTTACCACGACCGAATAACTAACCTACAAGGTTATCATCAGAAGTGCTGACGAGGTATCACCCTCGGCACTCGATAGTAACCCAGTAGAGTCGAGCATCTTAGGGGAAGTGACGTGCGGTGCCAGGGTCTGATCTTCGATCCTGTTGCTCGGGTCTTCTGAGAGTCCAGCGGGGCAGTCGGGACAAGTGGGTCTCTGATAAGGCTCTACCCATCCTATACTAAACAGGTTAGGAGAACAGGCAGTTATCAAAAGTAGGCTACAATAAAGCAGGCTATGCAGCAGATATAGGACAACAGTAGCAGTAGTAATTTCTAATGCAAGCATAAGAGAGAAGAGAGTGGGCGATATCGGAATGCTCAAAATGGGGGTGCTTGCGTGTCTGCTCGACGGCAAGGGCAGGGTCATCGGGGACGTAGTCGTACTCCAGAGTGGCGTCTGCCTCAGGAGCTACGGCAACATCGGGGTCTACCGAAAGAGAAGCGGGGGAGGAAACAAGTAAATATAATGCAATCAGATGCAACACAGTGCATGCGATGCTACGATGCAGTGTAGGGTTGCCTAAATATGCCTCTAAGTCATTTTAGTTATTTTGAGAATTAATCTGGGATTTATTAACCGGTGCGTGTGCACTATTCATCTACCGGAATCGAGCTCGGAGTTACAAGTTCTCCTACGTAGGAGGTTCCCACAAGGAAACAGACGACACGATCAGACTCGTCTCGTCGTTCTGAGCAACTTTCATGTTTTAACTTTTTCGATCTGAGCTACGGTTTAAAAGTTATTAATTTTTGAAGTTTAAATGATTTTCTAGAATTATTTTTATTAACAGAATTGAATTATGACATCAGCATGATGTGTTGCTGACATCAGCAGGTCAACAGTGACGCTGACCTGGTCAAACTTGACATGTGGGTCCAGTGGGACCCACATGTCAGCCTCTGTTATACTAACAGTGAGTTAAATTAACTAACAGGGTTAATTAGGAGGTGGGCCCAGCCTGTCAGTGAGACAATTAGTATAACTAATTAACTTTTAATTTAATTAAACATTATTAGCTTAATTAACCGTGGGGGCCCACATGTTAGTGGCTGGGCTGTGCCCAGTCAGCACAGTTGACCAGTCAACTGGGTCAACTGGGCCCGCGGGGCCCAGCTGCCAGTGACTCAGGGGCCCACCTGTCGGGCCACGTCGGCGACGCATCGGCGTCGGCGCCGGAATAGCGTCGGCGACCTCTCCAGTGGCGGAAGATCGTCGGACTTGGCCGGAAATCCGCTTCAGAGGGCCAAATCGCGCGCGGTCACTTGCGTTCATGAGCTAACGCTCGCGCGCGTCGAGTGGTGCTAGCGCTTTCGACGGAGGTGACCTAAAACGACGGCGGCGTCCACATCGGCGGCGACTGAAGCTCGGTCGTGCTCGGGTTCGAGCATGGAAGCTCGCCCGAGCCAAGCTGATGCTTGCGAGCGATGCGCGAGACCACCAGGAGCTCGGTGGTGCCACTAACGCGGCGTGAGATGCACTGCAGCGATGGCTATGAGCTCGCCGGCGGCGACCAGGGTGCGGCCATGGCGGTAAGGTGGCTACGGCGAAGAACGCAGCGCGAGGAGAGAAGAGTAGGGAGGGAGGAGCTCACCGCGCGGCTAAGTAAAGCCCGTGGAAGCTTAGGAGCTGCCGAGGCACTGCCGGAGTCGAGGAAGTCGGCGGCGACCAAAGGGGAAGAAGACCGTGGGCGGCGGCTCGAGGTCGCTCCGGCTCGTGCGCGTCGACGAGGAAGTTCAGGACGGCGCCACGCAGCTTCTGGACAGCAAACGGCGGCTCGAGAAGGACGGTGGCCGCGGCAACGGCGAGCGGTGACGATGGCGGCGTTCGGTCGAGGGGAATCTGAGGGGAAAAGGAACAGTGCGAGCGAGGGAGAGGACGGGGGAGTGACCGAGGGAGCCAGGGGGGATGGAGGAGCTCGACCTTATCCTTCCCTCGTCCCTGTTTCGTCGGTGGCTCTGGCGTGTCGGCGCCGGAGCGGCGCGCGGCGCTCGACCAGAGGGAGGACGACAGCGCGAGGGAGAGAGAGGGTTGGGCCAGATGAGCCGGCTGTCGGGACACTGTGCACTAAGGCCCAGTGCACAGTGCCTCGTCTTATTTTTCTGTTTTCTGTTTTACATTTTCTTTTATTTCTTTTCTGTTTCGAAATAGTAAGCACACTTTAGCACTTTTGTAAAATATGGAACTTGGTCCAAATAATGCAATGCAATATTACCCATCACCGAAAACTTATTTGGACAGATTTGGATTTCATTTGAATTTGAAATGATTTTAAATGGATTTAATATTACTGTTTTGGTGCTGTTTCAAATTGTTTAAGTCACTTAATTAATCCAAGTATTACTGGTGATATTTTTATGTGTGCTCTTCGAATATTTGCTAATTAGTGAACATTTTTCCAAAGGTGTTTGAGCAAATTTATTTTGCACTTTTGAATTTGAGTTGATTTTCATAATGGAGTTTGAATTATTTTGGTTAACCACTATGACTAGGCACTGCAAATGATATGACTTGGCAATATTAGCAGTTGATCATAGTGGTAGTTACACAGGGGTGTTACACCCCCTAGATGGGAGGTGGGTTCCCCCTCTGGTCCATGGCCTCCATGGCGGCGGAGGGGCGAGAGCCCCTCCGAGATTGGATCTGTCTCTCTGTTCTCTTCTATTTCGCGTTCCTGTTTTCTGGCCCGTCACCGTTTCTTAAATTCCCGGAGATCCGTAACTCTGATTGCGCTGAAATTTTTACATGATTTTTTTCCATAAATTATCTTTCTTGCACCGAAGAAGGGCCCCAACCGACTTACGGGGAGGGCACGGCACAAGACACCTGGGCGCGCCAGGGGGTGCCCGGCGCGCCCTGGTGGGTTGTGGAGGCCATGGGCCTCAATTAGCGTTGATTCCACCTCCCAAAAACCATAAATATTCCAAAATTATTCTCCGTAAATTTTTATCGCGTTTGGACTTCGTTTGATATGGATACTCTGCGAAACAAAAAACATGCAACAAACAGGAACTAGCACTGGGCACTGGATCAATAGGTTAGTCCAATAAATCATATAAAATGTTGCCAAAAGTATGTGAAAGTTGTATAATATTGGCATGAAACAATCAAAAATTATAGATACGACGGAGACGTATCAGAGACCTGCTAGGGGGCCCACAAGCCCTAGGGGCGCGCCCAGGGGGTAGGGCACGCCCCCCAGGCTTGTGGCCACCTAGTGGGTCCCCCTCTGGTATTTCTTCGCCCAATATTTTTTATATATTCCAAAATAATTCTCCGTAAATTTTTAGGACTTTTGGAGTTGTGCAGAATAGGTCTCTCAGATTTGCTCCTTTCTGGTCCAGAATTCCAACTGCCGGCATTCTCCCTCTTTATGTAAACCTTGTAAAATAAGAGAGAAAAGTCATAAGTATTGTACCATAATGTGTAATAGCAGCCCATAATGCAATAAATATCAATGTAAAAGCATGATGCAAAATGGATGTATCAACTCCCCGAAGCTTAGACCTCGCTTGTCCTCAAGCGGAAACCTAAATCGATAATCATGTCCACATGTTTAGAAATAGAGGTGTCAATAAAATAAAATACGGACATGAAGGCATCATGATCATCTTTAGAACAACAACATATGTTGTCATATAATTTCTTATGCTAAAGTAACAATTCGTTCACAAGGTAAAGTATGAAACAAGAACTTTTATTGAAAACCAACAAACTATGATCTTGGTCATTGAAACAATTGCAATTTATCATAACATCGGAAAGAGTCAATGTAAGAGCTTTCATATAACAAGTTTCACATACTCAACTATCATTTAATCTTTCACAATTGCTAACACTCACGCGATACTTATGAGATCAAAGTTTCAATCGGACACAAAGAAAGATAGGGGCTTATAACTTCGCCTCCCAACCTTTTACCTCAAGGGTAACGTCAACAATAATAGTTTATGAATATCTACATCCGAGTGGATATATATATCTGGATCTTCCCCAACATATAGTGCTTGCCAAAAAGAAAAAGTATAAAAAGAATAGGTGATGATCACCATGACTCTTGTATAAAGGTAGAAGTTAAATAAAAGATAGGCCCTTCACAGAGGGAAGCAGATGTTTTCATGCGCTTTTATGGTTGGGTGCACAAAATCTTAATGCGAAAGAACGTCACTTTATATTGCCACTTGTGATAAAGAACTTTATTATGCAGTCCGTCGCTTTTATTTCTTCTATATCACAAGTTCGTATAAAGCTTATTTTCCTCACACTAAAAGATCATACATATTTAGAGTGCAATTTTTATTGCTTGCACCGATGACAACTTACTTGAAGGATCTTACTCAATCCATAAGTAGGTATGGTGGACTCTCATGGAAAAACTGGGTTGAGGGATTTTGGTGGCACAAGTAGTATCTCTACTTGGTGCAAAAGATTTGGCTAGCATAGGATGAGAAACAAGCTCAACATGTTGGAGGATCCATGACAATATAACTTCTATTCGGATATAAAGAAACATAACCCATTATGTTGTCTTCCTTGTCCAACATCAACCTTTTAGCATATAATATTTTAATGAGTGCTCACAATCACAAAAGATGTCCAAGATAGTATATTTATATGTGAGACCTCTCTTTCTTTATTACTTCCTATTAATTGCAACAGTGACCAAAACTATGTTTGCGAACTCCCAACAATTTTCATGCGACATACTTCTTATATGTGAAGTTGTCACTTCCCATAAGATCATTATATAATATTTTTATTTCTTTATTTCTTTTACTCAAGATCATAGCAAGAAAGCAAAGCCCTCAACTCAAAACTAATCTTTATTATATAACTCTCGGACTTGATTACATAGAAGGAACACAAAGCAAAACTCAAAGCTAGATCATACTAAAACTTTATTCTACTAAACCGAGATGTAACCAAAAGGATCGAACTAAGAAAAACGATAAAGGTAAAGATGTGATGGTGATACGATACCGGGGCACCTCGCTTGGCACTTGCCAAGGGGAGTGCCCATACCCATGTACTTAGGTCTCTTTCTTCGGAGGCAGTGATGATGGAGTTTCTATTAGCTTGATTAAGCTACCCTTCAGATCCTGCAATTCTCGGAGTACACGTTGAAGCATAATTGCATTCTTCTAAATCTCCTCTAAAAGATGCTTGTTTTTTGGCCACCATGAGCTTTTCCCTGCACCACTTTCACTTGGACAGGATATATCCCAATTGGAGGGTATGTGTGTGCGAGGAGTATTCTCCACTCCATAATTATGAACCAAATTATGAAAGTTGTTTCGATGTAACCTGTGTAAGGGCCTCCTAGGGGGAAGTCCTTCTTGTATCTGTTGTCCTTCATGGTTGCTTGTAGTCCCTACTGCTTGATGGGGATTGGGAATAGTGGAGATGCCAGCCAGAGTGCCTCTCTCCGAAGCCGGAGGGTGGACCTCAAGCGAATCCCCTTGATCTTCTTCCATCGTGACTTCCCCACCCTCCGCCCTCCTGAGTTCCATCTGCATCAACCAAGCATTGTCGTCCACATTGTTGGAGGAGGAGGAAGACATGATGCCTAGCCTTGAAAACTCTGGCAGAAAACAGCTCAAAACGAAAAAAGAAGCTATTGCCGTGGTACAGTGGTCAAAACCTTCGGGAGATTATATAATGAATTTTTACCGACCAAAAGAAGTGTACTACAAGAAAACGGAGTCCGGAGGGCACACGAGGTGGCCACAAGCTTGGTAGGCGCGCCCCCAGGGCTTGTTGCCTCCTCGTGCACTTTTCGGACTACTTTTTATTTTTCTAATTTTTTAAATATTCCAAAACAGAGTAAAATTGCTTTTGGGAAAATTTTGGAGTCGGTTTACTTACCATATCACATACCTATTCCTTTTCGAAGTCTGGAGCGTTCTGGTAGATATCCCTTATGTACTCCTCCGGTGTTATGGTATTAATAATTTTGGTTTCAACATTTATGGGAGTACCTGAGATATAATGTTTGATTCTTTGCCCGTTTACCACCTTCGGGTTATTGCCTTCGGCGTTGTTGATCTTGATGGCACCGGAACGATAAACTTCCTCGATAATGTAAGGCCCTTCCCATTTAGAGAGAAGCTTTCCTGCAAAAAATCTTAAACGATAATTGTATAGCAAGACATGGTCACCTACATTAAATTCACGCTTTTGTATCCTTTTATGATGCCATCTTTTAACTTTCTCTTTAAATAGTTTGGCATTCTCATAGGCTTGGGTTCTCCATTCATCAAGTGAGCTAATTTCAAATAACCTCTTCTCACCGGCAAGTTTGAAATCATAGTTAAGCTCTTTAATTGCCCAATAAGCTTTATGTTCTAGTTCAAGAGGTAAGTGACATGCTTTTCCATAAACCATTTTATATGGAGACATACCCATAGGGTTTTTATAAGCAGTTCTATAATCCCATAATGCATCATCAAGTTTCTTAGACCAATTCTTTCTGGATCTATTAACAGTCTTTTGCAAAATCAACTTTATTTCTCGGTTAGTTAATTCTACTTGACCACTAGACTGAGGATGATATGGAGATGCAATTCTATGGTTAACATCATATTTAGCAAGCAATTTACGGAAAGCACCATGAATAAAGTGTGAACCACCAACAGTCATTAAATATCTAGGGACTCCAAACCTCGGGAAAATAACTTCTTTAAGCATTTTAATGGAGGTGTTATGATCAACACTACTAGTTGGAATAGCTTCTACCCACTTAGTAACATAATCAACAGCAACCAAAATATGTGTATACCCATTAGAGGAAGGAAAAGGTCCCATATAATAAAATCCCCAAACATCAAATGGTTCAATAACAAGTGAATAATTCATAGGCATTTCCTGACGTCTACTAATATTACCAATTCTTTGACATTCATCACAAGCCAAGACAAACTTACGAGCATCCTTGAAAAGAGTAGGCCAATAAAAACCAGATTGTAATACCTTGTGTGCAGTTCTATCTCCAGCATGGTGTCCTCCGTAGGCCTCGGAGTGACACTTGCGTAGGATCTGTTCCTGTTCATGCTCAGGTACACAACGTCTAATAACACCATCTACTCCTTCTTTATAAAGGTGTGGGTCATCCCAGAAGTAATCTCTTAAATCATAGAAAAACCTTTTCTTTTGTTGGTATGTGAAACTAGGTGGTATAAATTTAGCAACAATATAATTGTCATAATCAGCATACCAAGGAGTACTACGAGAAGCATTTATGATAGCTAATTGTTCATCAGGAAAGCTATCATCAATAGGTAGTGGGTCATCAAGAATATTTTCTAACCTAGACAAGTTGTCTGCTACGGGGTTCTCAGCTCCCTTTCTATCAATAATATGCAAATCAAATTCTTGTAGTAAGAGAACCCATCTAATAAGTCTAGGTTTAGCATCTTTCTTTTCCATAAGATATTTAATAGCAGCATGATCGGTGTGAACAGTTACTTTGGAATCAACAATATAAGATCTAAACTTATCACAAGCAAATACAATCGCTAAAAATTCTTTTTCAGTAGTAGCATAGTTTCTTTGAGCACTGTCTAGAGTTTTACTAGCATAATGGATAATATTTAACTTCTCATCAACTCTTTGTCCTAGAACAGCACCAACAACATAATCATTAGCATCACTAATTTCAAAGGGTAGGTTCTAATCAGGTGGTTGAACAATAGGTGCAGAAATTAAGGCTTTCTTAAGTATTTCAAATGCTTCTACACAATCATCATAAAAAACAAATGGAACATCCTTTTGCAAGAGATTAGTAAGAGGCCTAGAAATTTTAGAGAAGTCTTTAATAAACCTCTATAGAAACCAGCATGACCAAGGAAACTTCTTATACCTTTGATATCTTTAGGACAAGGCATTTTTTCAATAGCATCAACTTTAGCTTTATCAACTTCAATACCTCTTTCAGATATTTTATGCCCCAAGACGATACCTTCATTAACCATAAAGTGGCACTTCTCCCAATTCAAGACAACATTAGTTTCTTCACATCTCTACAAAACTCGATCAAGGTTGCTTAAGCAATCATCAAAAGAAGTTCCGTAAATGGAGAAATCATCCATGAAAACCTCAACAATCTTTTCAGAAAAGTCAGAGAATATAGCAGTCATACATCTTTGAAAAGTAGCAGGTGCATTACATAAACCAAAAGGCATACGTCTATAAGCAAAAGTACCGAAAGGACAAGTAAAAGTAGTTTTTTCTTGATCCTCTTGTGACACAGGTATTTGGGAAAAACCAAAATAACCATCTAGAAAACAAAAGTGTGTATGTTTTGATAGTCTTTCTAGAATTTGATCAATAAAAGGTATAGGATAATGATCTTTCCTAGTAGCTTCGTTCAACTTTTTAAAATCAATAACCATTCTATAACCTGTGACAATTCTTTGCGGAATCAATTCATTTTTATCATTAGGAACAACGGTAATACCTCCCTTCTTAGGGACACAATGAACATGACTCACCCATCTACTATCAACAATAGGATAAATTGTACCTGCTTCCAGAAGCTTTAGTATTTCATTTCTTACCACTTCTTTCATTTTTGGATTCAACCGTCGCTGGTGATCGACGACTGGTTTAGCATCAGGTTCCATATTAATTTTATGCTGATATAGAGTGGGACTAATGCCCTTAAGATCATCAAGAGTATATCCAATAGCTACACGATGCTTCTTCAGAGTTTTCTATAATTTCTTTTCTTCATGCTCTGAAAGGTTAGCACTAATAATAACAGGATATATTTTTTTCTCATCAAGATAAGCATATTTCAGAGTATCAGGTAATTGTTTAAGATCGAATACAGAATCACTCTTGGGCGGTGATACATCTCCAACGTATCTATAATTTTTTATTGTTCCATGCTATTATATTATCTGTTTTGGATGTTTTATATGCATTAACATGCTATTATAATTTTTGCTTGGCTTGTCATCGGGGTTGTGCATGATTAAATACGTTGTGTGATCAAGATGGAGCATAGCCAGACTATATGATTTTGTAGGGATAACTTTCTTTGGCCATGTTATTTTGAGAAGACATGATTGCTTTATTAGTATGCTTAAAGTATTATTGTTTTTATGTCAATATTAAACTTTTGTTTTGAATCTTATGGATCTGAATATTCATGCCACAATAAAGAAGATTACATGGATAAATATTTTAGGTAGCATTCCACATCAAAAATTCTGTTTTTATCATTTACCTACTCGAGGACGAGTAGGAATTAAGCTTGGGGATGCTTGATACGTCTCCAACGTATCTATAATTTTTGATTGTTCCATGCTATTATATTATCTGTTTTGGATGTTTGATATGCATTAATATGCTATTTCATATTATTTTTGGGACTAACTTATTAACCTAGAGCCCAGTGCCAGTTTCTGTTTTTCCTTGTTTTTGAGTTTTACAAAAAGGAATATCAAACGGAGTCCAAACGGAATAAAACTTTTGCGATGATTTTTGTTGGACCAGAAGAAACCCAGAAGACTTGGGGAGAGGGCTAGAAGAGTCTCAAGGACTCCACAAGCTCTCAGGGCGCGCCCTAGGGGGGGGGGGGACGCCCCCTGGCTTGTGGGCCCCTCGGGAGTCCACTGACCTCCCTCTCAGCTCTATAAATCCTAAAATATTCCCAAACCACCAGAAGTGTCCACCAAAATACTTTTCCGCCGCTGTAACCTTCTGTTCCCGTGAGATCCCATCTTGGGGCCTTTTCCGGCACCCTGCTGGAGGGGGATTCGATCACGGAGGGCTTCTACATCAACCCTATTGCCCTTCTGATGAAGCATGAGTAGTTTACCACAGACCTACGGGTCCATAGCTAGTAGCTAGATGGATTCTTCTCTCTCTTTGATCTTCAATACAATGTTCTCCTCGATGTTCTTGGAGTTCTATCCGATGTAATATTCTTTTGCGGTGTGTTTGTCGAGATCCGATGAATTGTGGATTCATGATCAGATTATCTATGAATATTATTTGAGTCTTTTCTGAATTCTTATATGTATGATTCGATATCTTTGTATTTCTCTTTGAATTATCGGTTTGGTTTGGCCAACTAGATTGGTTCTTCTTGCAATGCGAGAGGTGCTTAGTTTTGGGTTCAATCTTGCGGTGTCCTCACCCAGTGACAAAGTAGGGGTAGCGAGGCACGTATTGTATTGTTGCCATCAAGGATAAAAAGATGGGGTTTTTATCATATTGCTTGAGTTTATCCCTCTACATCATGTCATCTTACTTAAGGCGTTACTCCATTCTTATGAACTTAATACTCTAGATGCATGCTGGATAGCGGTCGATGTGTGGAGTAATAGTAGTAGATGCAGGCAGGAGTCGGTCTACTTGACACGGACGGGATGCCTATATTCATAATCATTGCCTTGGATATCATCATAACTTTGCGCTTTTCTATCAATTTCTCGATAGTAATTTGTTCATCCACCGTATGTTTTCTTTCAAGAGAGAAGCCTCTAGTGAAACCTATGGCCCCCGGGTCTATTTTCCATCATATATTTTCAGATCTATAAAACCAAAAACCCAAAAATACCTTGCTGCAATTTATTTACTTTTATTTTGTTTTACGTTTTAGTAATCTTTTATATCTATCTCTATCAGATCTCATCCTTGCAAGTGACCGTGAAGGGATTGACGACCCCTTTATTGCGTTGGGTGCAACTGTTTGATTGTTTGTGCAGGTGCATATATTGGAGACTTGCGTGTACCTCCTACTGGATTGATACCTTGGTTCTCAAACTGAAGGAAATACTTATCTCTAGTTTGCTGCATCACCCTTTCCTCTTCAAGGGAAAAACCAACGCAAGCTCAAGAAGTAGCAGGTGGTAGAGGATCTCCAAGAGTTTCAACAGGCAAATTGTGTTTCAAAACAGGCATTTGTTAAAGAAAAACTTGTCTAATTGCTTTCTTTCATTCATGAACATATCATTCTCATGGTCTAGCAAATATTGTTCTAAAGGATCAGTAGGAGGCACAACAATAGAAGCAAGACCAATAATTTCATCTTTATTAGGCAATTCTTTAACGTGGGGTTGTCTACGAAATTTGGAGAAATTAAACTCATGAGACACATCCCCAAAACTTACACTAACAGTTTCTTTCTCACAATCTATTTTGGCATTAACAGTGTTGAAGAAAGGTCTACCAAAAATAATGGGACAAAAATCATCATGTGGGGAACCAAGAACTAGAAAATCAGTAGGGTATTTTATTTTCCCACACAAGACTTCAACATCTCTAACAATCCCAATTGGTGATATAGTATCTCTATTGGCAAGCTTAATAGTGACATCAATATCTTCTATTTGAGCAAGTGCAATATAATTCATAATTTCTTGGTGTAAAGTAAAAGGAATTGCACTCACACTAGCACCCAAATCACATAAGCCTTGATAACAACGATCTCCTATTTTAACAGAAACAACAGGCATGCAAACAACAGGTCTATGTTTATCTTTATTATCGGGTCTAGCAATTCTAGCAGCTTCATCACAGAAGTAAATAACATGCCCATCAATATTATCGACCAAGAGATCTTTAACCATAGCAATACTAGGTTCAACTTTAATTTGTTCAGGGGGTGTAGGTGTTCTAGTATAACTCTTACGAACCACAACTGAAGTTTTAGCATGTTCCTTTATCCTAACAAGGAAAGGTGGTTTCTCAATATAAGCAGTAGGAATAATAGGATCAACTTTATAAGTAACAATTTCCTGTTCAGCTTTAATAGGCTCTACTATTTTTACTTCAATGGGAGGATGATATTTAAACCACTTCTCCTTAGGGAGATCAACATGAGTAGCAAATGATTCACATAAAGAAGCTACTATCTCAGAGTCAAGTCCATACTTAGTGCTAAATTCACGAAAAGCATCGGCATCCATAAAAGATTTAACACAATCAAACTTAAGGTTTATACCTGACTCCTTACCTTCGTCGAGTTCCCAATCTTCAGAGTTGCATTTAATTCTTTCCAAGAGATCCCATTTGAATTCAATAGTCTTCTTCATAAAAGAACCAGTACAAGAAGTATCGAGCATGGATTGTTCATTACGAGAAAGCCGGGCATAAAAGTTCTGAATAACAATTTCTCTTGAGAGCTCATGATTGGGGCATGAATATAACATTGACTTAAGCCTCTCCCAAGCTTGAGCGATACTTTCTCCTTCATGAGGCCAAAAATTATATATATAATTCCGATCACGATGAACCAGATGCATAGGATAAAACTTCTGATGAAATTCCAATTTCAATCGGTTGTAATTCCAAGTCCCAATATGATCACATAGCCTATACCACATCAATGCCTTCTCCTTCAAAGATAAAGGGAAGACCTTCTTCTTGACTTCATCCTCGGGCAAACCTGCAAGCTTAAATAATCCACAAACTTCATCCACATAGATTAGATGCATATCAGGATGTAATGTTCCATCTCCTGCATCAGGATTAGCTAGCAGTTTCTCTATCATACCCGAAGGAATTTCATAATAAATATTTTCAGTAGGTTCAGTAGGTTGAGGAGCAACTCTTTGTTCTTCTGGTCGAGGTGAATATACCCCGAACAAACCCCTCAAAGGATGATTTTCCATAGTAACAAGTGACAGTAAATTTCAGCACGTAATATAAATGTTTTCTTACCAAATTCCACGTACCAAAGGCGCTTCACTCCCCGGCAATGGCACCAGAAAAGAGTCTTGATGAGCCACAAGTATAGGGGATCTATCGTAGTCCTTTCGATAAGTAAGAGTGTCGAACCCAACAAGGAGCAGAAGGAAATGACAAGCGGTTTTCAGCAAGGTATTTTCTGCAAGCACTAAAATTATCGGTAACAGATAGTTTTGCGATAAGATAATTCTTAACGGGTAACAAGTAACAAGTGTAAAAAAGTGCAGCAAGGTGGCCCAATCCTTTTTGTAGCAAAGGACAAGCCTGGACAAACTCTTATATAAAACAAAGCGCTCCTGAGGACACATGGGAATTGTTGTCAAGTTAGTTTTCATCATGCTCATATGATTCGTGTTCGTTACTTTGATAATTTGATATGTGGGTGGACCTGTGCTTGGGTGCTGTACTTACTTGGACAAGCCTCCCACTTATGATTAACCCCTCTCGCAAGCATCCACAACTACGAAAGAAGAATTAAGATAAATCTAACCATAGCATGAAACATGTGGATCCAAATCAGCCCCTTACGAAGCAACGCATAAACTAGGGTTTAAGCTTCTGTCACTCTAGCAACCCATCATCTACTTATTACTTCCCAATGCCTTCCCCTAGGCCCAAATCATGGTGAAGTGTCATGTAGTCGACGTTCACATAACACCACTAGAGGAAAGACAACATACATCTCATCAAAATATCGAACGAATACCAAATTCACATGATTACTTATAACAAGACTTCTCCCATGTCCTCAGGAACAAACATAACTACTCACAAAGCATATTCATGTTCATAATCAGAGGGGTAATAAATATCATTAAGGATCTGAACATATGATCTTCCACCGAATAAACCAACTAGCATCAACTACAAGGAGTAATCAACACTACTAGCAACCCACAGGTACCAATCTGAGGTTTTGAGACAAAGATTGGATACAAGAGATGAACTAGGGTTTGAGAGGAGATGGTGCTGGTGAACATGTTGATGGAGATTGACCCCCTCTCGATGATAGGATCATTGGTGATGACGATGGCTTCGATTTCCCCCTTCGGGAGGGAAGTTTCCCCGGCAGAACAGCTCCGCCAGAGCCCTAGATTGTTTCTGCCCAGGTTCCGCCTCGAGACGGCGGCGCTTCGTCCCAAAAGATTCCTTATGATTTTTTCTAGGTAAAAACCCTTCATATAGCAGAAGATGGACACCGGAGACCTGCCAGGGGGCCCACAAGCCATAGGGGCGCGCCTAGGGGGGTAGGGCGCGCCCCCAGGCTTGTGGCCACCTGGTGGGTCCCCCTCTGGCATTTCTTCGCCCAATATTTTTTATATATTCCAAAATAATTCTCCGTAAATTTTTAGGACTTTTGGAGTTGTGCAGAATAGGTCTCTCAGGTTTGCTCCTTTCCGGTCCAGAATTCCAGCTGCCGGCATTCTCCCTCTTTATGTAAACCTTGTAAAATAAGAGAGAAAAGGCATAAGTATTATGCCATAATGTGTAATAGCAGCCCATAATGCAATAAATATCAACGTAAAAGCATGATGCAAAATGGACGTATCAATCACCGACACAACTCCTTCCATGCCACAACTCACCGACACAACTCCTTCCATTCCATGTCACCAATATAGTTTGTGCAGTACGTTCAGATCTCATTTTTGAGCTATCACACTTTTTTTTTGTTTACACAGCTACAATCTTTTGCCATGCAAAATTTTGGGACCATGGTCACATGGCAAATGTAGGATTGCTCTTAGCTAAAAACACGGCAAATGTAAAACATGGTAAATTCTGAAATTTCCACAACATGTCAAACTTACTTTAAGTACCATGGCAAACTGAATGTTGGAATGAAACTTGCCATGGCTGACTTTGCTATGAGTAGTTGCCATGGACAGAATCTCTACGATTTTTTTACATGGCAAAATTCTGGAGTAATTGCCATGGCAAAATTCTGTAGTAGTTGCCATGGCAGTATTTGCTATGAGTAGTTTGCGATGGATAGAATTGCTATGAGTACTTGTCATGGTGAATTTCTGGAGCAATTGCCATGGCAATTTCTGAAAGTTTCTACAACATGGCAAACTTGTCATCCTCCAAATAGTTTGCCACCATTTTCTTCAAATGTATTTTTTTATTTCTGTAACGTTACAAACTTACTACATGGTCCATGGCAAAATTAGTTTATGGATCATGGCAAGTTTAATTCAAGTCCCATAGAAAAATTCTTGTCTTATCATTGCCAAATATATTTGTATAAATGCCAATTTTCTTTAAAGATTTGACATGACAAGATTAACTCAAGTCACATTTTTTTTGCTATGTTTTTAGGCATCTCTAAATTTTCCATGACAAACGATCACTACAACATGGCAAATTCTATTAATTTTCTAAAACATGGAAAACTTGCCGTCCTTCTAATATTTTGCCACCATTTTCTTAAAATGTATATTTTTATTTTTTCTAACATGGCAAAATTAGTTTATGGACCATGGTAGGATTAGTTTATGGACCATGGCAAGTTTAATTCAAGTACCATGGCAAAATTCTTTTGTCTTATCATTGGCAAATTATTTTTTACATAAATGAAATTTTTTCTTTAAATATTTGACATGGCAAGTTTAAGTCAAGTCACATGTCTAAATTGCCATGTTTTTTAGACATATCTAAAATTGCCATGAAAAACGGTCACTAAAACATGGCAAATTCTGAAAGTTTTTTCTAAAACATGGCAAACTTGCCATCCTTCAAATAGTTGCCACCATTCTTAAATTTTGCCATGAAAAATGATCACTAAAACATGGCAAATTCTGTAAGTTTTTATAAAACGTGGAAAACTTGCCATGCTTCAAATAGTTGCCACCATTTAATTTTTTTTTATGTTTAACACGGAAAACTTCCTATATGAACCATGGCAAGATTAGTTTATGGACCATGGCAAGATTAGTTTACGGACCATGGCAAAATTCTTTTGTCTTATCATTGGCAAATTATATTCTTACATAAATGAAAATTACTTTAATGATTTGACATGGCAAGTTTAACTCAAGTCACATGTCTAAATTGCCATGTTTTTTAGACATCTCTAAAATTGCCATGAAAAACGATCACTAAAACATGGCAAATTCAGAAAGTTTTTCTAAAACATGGCAAACTTGCCATCCTTCAAATAGTTGCCACCATTTTTTTAAAATTTGCCATGAAAAACGATCACTAATTGCCATGGCAAACGATAACTAAAACATGGCAAATTTAATTAAAGTACCATGGCAATTTTTAATTTAGAACTTGTGCATGATAATTTTTTAATAATTAATTATGGCAAATTTAATTAATTGGCCATGGTAAATGTAGTTTATGGATCATGGTTAATTTCGTAATTGACCATGCCAAATTTAGTTTTATGTATCATCAGTGAATTTAGCTTATTGCGCATGGCCAGAATTCTTCTCATGACAATACTCACTTTTTTGAACCATGGTAATTTAGTTGATTCTTTTTTGAACATCATGGGAATTGGTTTGTATGTATCATGATGATCTTACAATCATTTTTTGCCATTAAGACAATTTTTGTACCACTTTTTTGGCCACCATGGCAATCCTATACATTTTTTTTTGCATCAATGCATATTTTTAGGACCATGGCAATTTTTTCTTTTTGCTTTTGCAAAATGGCATGATTACTATTCATGTCACCATGGAAAATTTTAGGTTATGCTCATGGCAAATTCACTTTTGACATCATGACATTTTTTTGTATGGACAATGGCAAATTTTTGTGACCACGACGACTTATTTTTGGACCAATTTCCAGAATTTATTTAAAACCATGGCAATTTTATTTTTTCTAGCATGGCAAGTTTTTTTTGTTGGACCATGGCAATTTTATATTATTTCCATTAGCTATTTTTCTATGATTTCCATGGCAATTTGTGGCACTTTTATTTGTAAAGTTTTTTAATCAGTTTTTTTAGCTTTTCTTAGAGAGTTTTTCTGTTTTTTTTCATGTTTCAGTATCTAAATGGGCCCGTTTTTCTTATGTCACTCGCGCAACAGGCCCACGCTGGTGTCTTTGTTAGGCTTTTTGTTGCATTCTTGATAACCGATGAGTTTCTGGAAGTGTTCGGGCTGAGAGAGCTCCTGGCCCAAACGAAATTGTTCGGTCGTTCCCCCCTGCCCAGCGCGAACGATTCGTTCGGGGCGACCCCTCCGCAGCGGTCAGCGCCTTATCGCGTCCTATTATTTAGTACATCACACGGAAGTTCCAACAAATACCAGCCGATGGGGACGGAGCCTGCGTTCTATCTTGTTGATCTTCCTAAAAAACAGGGAAAGAAAATTTTACCGGAAAGCATTTTCACTTGCCAGTAAATTAGGGACTACCGGACATAGTTTTAAGTCGTTACGATCTTAAACGTAGTTATATCCTAAAAAAAGCGTTTTTTTTGAGAAATCTGTTCCTATCTTTTTCTTTTTGCGGGGAATTTTATTCAATAAAAAAAAGGCTCCAGCACTGTTCATATGTGAACACCATAACCCAGCGTGTTTGTTTTGTTTGTAAGCTAACGACCAAACCTGGGCGTCCAAGTCATAAAAAAAAGGGTCTATCTAGGACACATCTAGATGTGACATAGTTATGTCATATCTAACCTGATGTTCACTATGTTTGTGGTCTATTTTCTTGTCTCAGCTTTTTTTTTCCTTGTTGCTACGTTATTTGTGGGAGCTTAGATGTGACATCCTTAGAAAATATCTAGATGTGAATTAGACAAACTGTAAAAAAAGAAAACATTGACCATGATAAATCCATATGACGGAAAATCTACGACCCCTGCGCTAGCGCTAGCGCTACAACAACTCAAAACCCTACCAGCGTCCAGCGCTACCGGGCATGGCCATGGCGGCGGAGCCGGACGAGCACGATTTTATCAGCCTCCTCCCCGACGAGATCCTAGGCACCATCATCTCCCTCCTGCCCACGGACGACGGCGCGCGCACCACCGCCCTCTCCCGTCGCTGGCGCCACATCTGGCGCTCCTCCCCGCTCAACCTCGACGACTACGACATCAGCGGCGATAGGCGCTGGGATTACCTCCTCTCCCACCCCCCCTACCGGCGTAGCCTCAACGTCAACTGCCTCCGCAAGCTTATCGCTGTCATCTCCAAGATCCTGTCCAGGCACCAGGGCTCCATCCGCCGCCTCTCCCTCCGCCACGACTACTTCTACATCAGCGACATCCACGACACGCTCGACGGCTGGCTCACGTCCCCCGCCCTCAGCAACCTCGAGGAGATCAAGATCAGTCACAGAGGCCAATATCCGCTGCCGCTGCCCGTGATCGGCTTCGCGCCGACCGTCCGGGCCGCCACCTTCGACTTCTGCCGCTTCCCTGAGGACGCGCCCCGTGCGCTCATCTTTCGGCAACTGAAAAGGCTCGTCCTCCATCACGTGACCATCCCCAATGACGACCTCCATGGCGTGCTCTCCGGCTGCCCTGTGCTCGAGAGCCTGCTGATCGACGTTCTCCGTAGACCTGGCATTGTCCGGGTGCTGATCAACTCACCGTCTCTCAGGATCATCGAGAATGGCTGCACGGTTGGAGTAGTCATCGAAAACGCCCCTCGGCTGGAAAGACTGATCACGTTCCGGGACTTCCGTAGTCGCAATTACACTTACACCCTGATGTTCGTCCGGTTACCCGACGCACAGAAAGTGGAGATCTTGGACTCATTCAGAAACTGCGAGGAATTGGTTCTTGAAAGCTTCAGAACAACTATGCGCAACGTGAGGGTTTTGGTTCTCAAGGCTTGTGAACCTCATCTTGGTGCTGTCATCGACTTGCTGAGATGCTTCCCTTACCTGACGAAACTGTACATCACGTCCTCTCTGGGGACGTGTTCGAAAAATGATGGACATGGTTACAATCCGCAAGATCCTATCACATGCCTTGAGCTCCATCTCACAGAGGTGGTGCTCAAGGGCTACGAGGGCAAGCAGCCGGATGTGAATTTTGCCAAGTTCTTTGTGGCGAATGCTAAAGTGCTCGAGTCAATGAAGTTTGGTGTCCACGACAGTTGCACCGATAAATGGAGAGCTAATCAGCGCAAGCGCCTGCATCTGGATAGTAGGGCCTCTCAAGACGCTCAATTTGATTTTAGATCCGATCTTACTTGTGATGATTTTGCTTGCTACGATGTTCTCTCCGTGCCTGATCCCTTCGGCATCAGAAGGTCTTGTGCATATTGTTCACGAGGCTGACCAGGTTGGTGATCTTGTATGAGATTTTCTTGCCTGTCCTATTTTGGTGCAAACATGCATGGCAACACGTCTATCATATGAAGTTTTATGGATCTTCTATTAGTTCAACTATTATGTCCTTCTATATCCATTCATTTCATTGAATAAAGAAGCTAATTTTAAGATAGGCTTCAATTGGTGCCTCTTTGATACAAGAGCATCTCCTGATCTCCAATACTCATAAGGTGTCATTCTAATACTCCATGCGTTCCATGTCCGTCTCCCTGATATTATAGCATAGCATCACAAAATGGTCGAGTACAGAATTGTTGTAGACATCCATGTTGGAGAGAGATACCCCATCAGCAAGGATGTTATCATGGAAGACATAGAGCTAGTTTCAAGTATATCCTTCAATCGTAGGTGCATTGGACCCGACACACTAAATTTCACAA
The DNA here is from genome assembly GCA_011799875.1 of Thinopyrum elongatum. Classification (NCBI taxonomy): domain Eukaryota; kingdom Viridiplantae; phylum Streptophyta; class Magnoliopsida; order Poales; family Poaceae; genus Thinopyrum; species Thinopyrum elongatum. The sequence goes on along the minus strand of CM022299.1, from coordinate 370,475,455 downwards.
ATTTGAAAAGGGTATTTTTAGTACCTTTTGCTAGCTAACCCTTCTCAACTGAAACCTGTTGATTATGCACTGTCAGTCTGCCTTGGCTTTGCAAGCATAAATGGATGTGGAGTTTGTTGTAAAAGGTGCCTCATGATGTTTTGATAACCGTTTGTGCAAAGCAGATGCAGAACAATTGTGAATGTGATGTTTTTTTTGCATCTGCATTCACACAGTTGCCGCCTTCGCATACCCACCATTGATGAAGCGACCCGGTGCTGCTCCTGCCGTCATATGTGCATTCTCAGCGGGATCAGACAGAAATCACTAGAAATTGATCCAGGGCAGAAAAAGAACACATACGTGCAAATTGGATCCTCGCTTATTTAGTCCCGAGAAAAGGGCTACAGGTCTAAATATTCCCGCCACACAAAATGTACCATAATATCCTCTTCAATAGATGGGTATATTTAGTGTACCTTGTTAACTTGCACCAAAAGCCATGAACCTTTAACAATGAGACCAACATTGCTACCTCATACTAGTATTTTGCATGCCGAATTTTATGGAAAATATGAAAATTTCTCACATCACATGGGTGAGCATTCATGAGGCTGCCGGTGAGAAATTGTGGAGAATGGCTGCGTTCGGGATTTCTACATTCATGGAGTAGAAGCATAGGGCGTGCTTCGCCACGCGGCCGAGGCCTTCAACAACTCTGAACATCGCATTGGCATGTAAGGACATCTCTATGAAAAAAGTAACCATCTAATTAATAGACCAGGCACAAAAAGTGATCATTGAATTGGTATTCATGGCAACAAGTACACAGAAAATGATCATTTAATTGGTATTCACGGCAACAAGTGCACAAAAACTGATCATCTAATTGGTATTCACGGAAACAAGTTCAGATGCAAGCGCCGCATCCACATCTCACAAAACAATACTCTGTCAAACACACTGACTGAACATTCTAATCTCCACGCCCACACGACAGGCAACGTTGATGTGAACGACGGTGAACATTGTAGATAGAAATCAAATTTAACTCTATGTTATCCCAACACACTCGTGCTTCTTTCTGCTGACCAATGAATGGAATAGCTCTGCTAATTGATTTTTAGAGGAAACAAAAACGGTTTGCTACTGAATGAACCTGAAGTAGTTTTATTTACTTGCCTGTCGTTGTTTCCTTTTCTCCTGGTGGATCGCTATTTGCTAGCTAATTTTTGAAGGATTGCTAATTTTGTGGGTGATGTCTTGTTGGCCAGGCATTATCATTTTGAACGCTGTCTTTTTTCCTTTTCTTTTTTTGAAACGTTTGGTTGGGAGGGGAAAGGATTGCTGAAGTTTGAACTCCGTAGCAAGTTGTTCAAGTATCTTAGCATATAGCTAAATAGCTTGTAAATTACTTAACATTTGTTGTCCCGAAGGATGGTGTGGACTCATCTCAGCATTTCATCCACTGTTTGCTTGAAGAATAGCAAGATCTTTTAGCATAATCTTAAAGAAAGAGCGAGCTTCAGGAAACAATAGAAGTCCCTATTACTCAGAAAAATTATATTTAGCCCATGAGGTAAAAGGCCACATGAGTAAAAGTATCACTGGTGTGCAATTGCTTTGGCAAGTCAAATTAACAGGTCTAGTTTGCATTTTTCAAAAAAAAAAACAGGTCTAGTTTGCATTGCTGCTCTCAACTAATACAAAAATTGGTACATCAATGGTGACTACATGATCAATTACTTACAGAAGAAAAAATGAATGAAATAAAGTCAACTGTATTTTGGAAATTTTGTATATATATAGAACTACAGAACTCACATCATGTACACTTTCATCAGTAAGTGAGAGTTCTTTCATAAAGCAATGATCTTGGTAGTCAGCATTGGATTCTTTTGTCCAAAAATCAGCATAGGATTGACTGATAATTAGCACAGGTTATACAAACACAATATAATGCAAGCACCCTGATTAATAGAGTACTGCAGTTGGCTGAATGCATGAGGAATAGAACAGCTTGAAATGCACCTGAGATTTTTGGGTATATGCTTCATTCCCATATGATGGTTCCAAATTAGAAATATACACATGTCAAGGAAGCATGGTGTTCTCAGTTAAATGTTGGTTGCTCCAGTCACTTTTGAAAAACTGGTTACCCTGCACTATGAATGAAACCAATGAGTACACACCTGGCACATATTGGTTTAGTTACAGGATTAAGAAATTATGTGTGCGCCTTAAATGTAAACGTCATATATGAAATATCAATCTGAAGCCCATGCGTGAGGATGGAGAGTGTCGGCAGATGGGGGAGGCAGGGCGTGGGCAGTGGGGTCTCTGGTGCGGCGATTCGTCCGCGTGGGATTCATAACAAAGGAGAGAGAGGGGTTGAGCGAGGGAGGGGGCCCATCACCATGAAATCAACTGACCCATGCTGACCCGGTCAAAACCGACGACTCAATCTAAAATCGGACCCCTCAATCGACTCCCAGGGCTTTCACCCCTAGGGAGCTTAGTGATTTAAGAGATGTTATTTAAAAAAAAACTATGTTATGTAATTCAGAGTAATGCTAGAGCTACGGTGAAACTAATTACGTATTTAATGGACTGGATTAGGTGGAGGATTATGATTGGAGGTAGGGGAGGGAGGGTCCACCCCCGTGAAATTCAGGGGGAAGGAAATAATTATTTAGAAGTTTTTGTAAAATGAGCGTAGCCCGCCCGTACGTCAAGGATTATTGTGTAATTCATCTGCCACAGTTAGGTCTATGCTATCTTGACCCCTGAAAGTTGGTCGCGTGGTAAGGTTGGCCGCATCCTTTGAGGAGTAAGTGTAGGTCATGTCCTCACCTATGATGGGTTGAGTGCTCTTTTGTGGTCTTGTGCCCCTTGAGTTGTAAGTTCTCGTTGATCGTTTTCTGTTTTTGTTACCTCTACCATTAGTGGCATTGTAATTGTTGACAAAGACACACACTTATGTGTGTATTCGAGAAAAGTATACTGAATGATACCAGCCAAGGGAAATAGTTGGGTTGTTGGGTTTCTAGAATCCAGAAGTCCATGAATTATGAAGAGAACAAAATCTCCTTACTAAAATTTAAGAACAAATCATTTTTTGTTCTGTTTGTTTGTCTAAACCAGGTGCATCAGTGCTTCCTAATATATGTTTTCCCCAGCCTGCTATGACACAACTATTATTCACCCACTATACGATATTTGTTTTTGTTTTCAAAAAAGAAGGAAAAGACTTCTAGCCTCTACAAAAACACAACAATAATTTTATTAAAAAAAGATGCCAAGAAGCAAGACAAAACACTTCGGTTGCCAAAAAGAAAATAAAAATCAGGAGACCATCTTCTTTAGACAGACTGCTTAGGACCAAATCCAGTAATAAATAATACAACATTGGTTCCAACACACAACACATCACTCCAAAAACAATGCGTTCAAGAAAGGTTCCCCTCCTCGACCCCCCCCCCCTCTCCCGCGTATGCCGATGTTGTCTATTCCAACCAAACTGGACAACAATGGGATTACCATCCCAAAGCAGAGCCAATACCTCCAACAAAGTCACAACAACATACACTGAGATATTGTCTAATCAAGCTTGAAGGCGATATCATGGAATTTCACCCAATGAAAGCGCACTTCCTCTTCAATCCACCGCTATCTCCGCAAAAAAGACTACCCCATTCTTGTTGTCCAACCTTTCTATGAGCGATGCTTACACTCACCCTGATCAGCTCTTGGCACGAGGAACGCACTATAGGCTCGCTCACGTCGTAGCTGAACACGTCGAAATGGGATATCACTAGCGATGGATCACTACATGAATTGAAGAACTTGTGCTAAAATCCATGTGGGGACGACTGTCACCGCCACCTATCTTGGGCCTGTGATAAGACACGTCACCAAGTAGGGCCACGACATAACCCCCATTGGTGCATCTAGGCACCAACACCACTAGGCCATGCCACCAGTCGCTGGTCGAGGGTTGCACCGATCATTGATTGAGAACCGCTCGAGCAGGAGATAAGTGGGCTCTAACCACTGACATCCCCCATGGGGTAAACCATCACCTATCACGCCTCTCCGACGGGTTCTACCGTAGAGCCCAACAACAGACAATAACTCCCCCTTCTGCTCGCCGGAACACAGATTAAGGGCTTACTGCCATGGTCGATCATGTGGTTCAGAGCCACGGTTCCACACCGGATACACAAGCTCGAGCACCACACCGATGACCATGCCACCCCCATGCGAGATGGCCGATGACAACACCATCTTCCCACAAGAACACTAACGGTATTAGAAGTCTCACTGCCAGGCTTCACCAATTGCAACATGGGCTTCGTGGCGTCTTTCTCATACGACAACAAGGAGGCAGTGAGAGGGAGGAATGTGGCATCATGCAAGAGTTTCTCTCTCATGGGTCGCCCGCTAGGTAGAGATGCCACATGACACGCTAGGATCAACTCACGACAGAATGATCATGATCATTCAATGCACTATCTGGATGAAAACCCAACACATATCTTATTGCCGAAAACACCTTTTGATAGTTCTATTTTAGCTCAGTTTGCATAGTTCTGAGGAATGAAAATACGTGCTCCAGGGGTGGCGGGCCCATCTCCTTCCGCTACAGGGGTCATAGTCCTCCTGGCTAGAGTGTTGCAGCGGCCCTAAAAGGCGCATAAGCCGGTGACCCTAGGACATCTCGATAGTGGCCATGTCGCAGCGGGTGCGAGGGTAGTGTGGCGATTGGTTGTGGCTTCAACGATGGAGACAGTGATCTATGATGGAGGCTTTCGGTTTAATAAATTGCGTCGACAATGAACATTCTTGGTTCCCATTTCTCGGCAACGACGAAGACACATTTTATTAGGCGAGGCAATTTGCAATTTTCGTGGTTGCACGTGCATCGGTTATTTTTCTCCCGACGACGTGTCCCCAGGCTGGCAACTATATTTACCGAGCGCAAGGTCGGCGGAGTTTTAGCCTCCATATTGGAGGTTCCCTGCAACGCGATCTGGTGATTGGATGTCTCCCGGTTGTTACAGAGGTTTGGGGTGCTCGACATGGTCCAAGATGTCATCTAGCAACTCAACTTCTGCTTGATGTGTGGGTTGTCTCTTGTCCGAGATTCCCCATGTGTCCGAACTAAATTGGCTCTCCGTGGACTGCCTCGACTCTTAGCTGCATAAGATTGCTGGAGATGGTGGTCAGTGGACGTCCCTACGCATTGATTGGCATCATGTGTTGCGTCCACGTCAAGACTTTTTGTCTGCACGCGGTTGTGCATGATGGATCGGCAGGTGATGGCAACGCATGGCAATGTCGGCTAGGTGGTGTTCTTTGGTTGTTGCTTGATGAAGTTGTTCTATTGATTGCATTTTATTTTTCTGTTTTAATAATTTGGTTGTGTACATCCTAGATGTCCTAGATGTCCTAAGTAACTCTTATGACCACGTTCATGCAAATGTTAGGTAATTGATATCCTTTCCTTTTCGTTGGTAATTGATATTAATATATTTTCTTTATCCTTTGTTATAAGCAAAGTAATCTTACATACCTAAGAGAGTCATCCTCAATAACTTATTTTTCTCAACATGCAAGTGTGCCACATCATCATATAATTATGGATGGGTTAAGACCCACCTAAACATGCAACCATGCATGGGAAAAGACTCACCACCACACGCAACCATGCATGAAAAAGTACTCACCACCACATACAACTATGCATAATCAAGTATAATAAATCTAATGAACTTTTAATTTTGATTCACATTTTATTAATCTAAATATTGATATTATGCACAATCAAAATTCATTGAAATATATTGCAACTGATTCCCGCAGCAACGCGCGGGGTATCATCTAGTTGCTTAAAGAGATAGGATCGCTTTGATTCAAAGGATTTGTAAAGAAAATTTTCATTTGATTGAAATTCAGTACATAGGATTTTTTTTTCTTAGGATTCATTTGTACTGGATTTCATAAGAAAATTTTCATGCACTCCAATCTTGTGTGAATATTCCTATGTTTTTGGAGCTCAATCAAACATACATGGAATCCCATAGTATTGAAGATGGCATACTTGGTGAGAAAAAAGAAAAACGTATTGGAGATGGCCGCCTCCCGCATTCATGGCCGCAGACTGGTCCCTTCTGTCCGCGGAATGCGGTGTCCGGTTTGTGGGTCAGTGTTGAAGATGCCCTTACATCATTTCCTCGCGTTTTACATATCAGAGCCTTTTCATGGTTGATGCATCATCTGACTGAACCATATCGAAATTGTAGCTGTCTTGTCCAAAGAAGGACATAAAAAAACAAGAGGTTGTTTCCGCTAAGCCAACTTTTCTGGACGGGAGAAGAGAGAGACTGGCCCTCAAGTTGAATCCGGTACCGAAACAAGGATGACATTATTGCATATGTTCTTCTTTCCTGTGCTTTGCCTTTCCCGTTTCCCGTACCTTTCGTAGTAGTTACTCGCCACTAGAAACCAGATTCATGAATTCAAACTAACAGTACGCTAATTCCATTTCAGTGGAAATATATGGATGAAAGTTTCTCTCCTACTGATTTCAATTGCACATCCAATGGAAATATAGGCAGATGAATGTTCAAAAGCAAGGCTATCCCCTTTACCGTTACCGAGGATCTATCTCTGTCCCTTGATTCAAAACCGAGGAAAGCGTGCGCCCGACCTCCTGGAAGGAATGAAATTATTCTCTTCGTAGTCCTTGTATAAATTCGCCATCACTCCGAATCGTGGGAGCCATTGAGTTCGGAGATACCATTGTAGGAAAACAAACAAGTGAAAGAAGCCCTCGTTCCCACTCTTCTCCCCCCTACCCGGTAGGTAAGTAGGGGCCTCGGTTTCTCTATTTGCTATGAGAAACCTACACAAGTAAATTTCTATTTCGTGCGCGATCCCAATCATGGCTTTCACAATTAAGTTGATATGGGGTTTATCCTTCATGTTATTTAAAAATAAAGGCATTGCCTTGAAATGCCCTCAAGGACCTAGTTTATTTTTACCCATTTTCCTCGCTCGCATTTGCCAGGTTAAGATCCCTGTAAATTTCTTCCAATTTGGTTTCGGGCAGCTTACGATTTTGGTAGGATCTCAGAACATTCTTTATTTTCTTTTTCAACAACGAAATGGAGGGTACTTCTGGGTTGGGCAGGGTGCGGCTCGCGGACGGCTCCGGCCGAAACCCATCTTTTCCATCGGTGTCTTGACGTCCCACTTTGTTTTTTCGTGGATCATCATCTCCCGACGTAGCGGAAGCACTCGACAAGGCCTCTACGACAGAAGAGATTGTTCTCGGTTTCTTCCCGGACGATTCCATCAAATAAATAAAAATAAGGGTGAAGAGGAAAACGCATAACCAGAAGAAAAAGATATCGTGATGTAAAATGATCATGGGGACACATTGTTTTTAGGACCGGCAATTTCCTGCACAGTGTCTGTAGTGATTTTAGAATTCGGCAACTTCGCCTACTAAAAGATCTGTTACAAGAGCACAATGCTTTTTGTGGCTTCATGCTTGTCAGAGAAGCCACACTGTCGGGGTTCTTCAGTGACCCGGAGAAGTTCTCTTTGTCTTCGAGCTTTTATTCCCCAATCCACTTATTCGTTCCCTTCTTTCATGTACCTCCCTACAAATAGATAGAGACAAATGGGAATAATGAACCACATCTACAAAATGCCAGTACCATGCAGCTGCTTCAAAGCCAATGTGAGTATCGAACAACTTTTTTGTTGACCTTTTTCATGTAGAAAGAATTCTGGATGACTTTTTAAATCACCCTTTCATGTTTTCCTAATAAATGATATTATTAAATAGTACTCCATACGAATAGTCAAAGTTTAGAAAGAAAAACATGCAAAAAGCCTAAAATCTAAAAATTGCGCACTCACTATTTGGAGAGAATGAGCGACCGGCTCCTGGCCGCTCGATCTCGCTCGTATCTCGCCCGCGTGGCCAGGTGCAACCTAGTCGGGGCACCTTCCAGAGCGCGGTCTCTGGCCTAGCCTCTTAAGCGTCAGCGATCCCACCTACATGCGCAGCTCCTCCTCGACATCCGGCGTCCTCCACCGTCGACCCCCACCATTAGCATCATCGATCTAATTGGGCTATGATAATCACTTAGAATTATTTTACGAACAATATTGTTGATTCTATAACGATAGAGATATGTGACTTGAAAACATTAGATGTTTCAATATTGTCTGGATCAAGAAATGTCTTGATATAATTGGATGTTACAAAAAGTTGTAAGAAACCCATAAACATTATATTGTGAATATGACTAATCAAGAAGAGTCTCGATATAAATGGGTGGATCCAAAGTATGATGTGAATATAATCAAGAAGAGTCTTGATATAGTTGGTGTGATTCTAAGTGCAATGAGTCCAATAATATTTTATTTTGAATAAAATGTTATAGCTCAAAGCAAGATGGATTGAGATCCTTAAAATCAGACAAGACTAACACAAATATTATAGTGTTTTGAATATGTCAAAACTAATGAGAAAGGCTCTACCACGCAAGCGAAGCATGAGCTACACCAGATAAGCCATAGGTGTTTGAAGACTATGCAGCTAGATTATTGACTCTAGTGCAAGTGGGAGACTGTTGGAAATATGCCCTAGAGGCAATAATATTGTATTATTATATTTTCATTATTCATAATTAAGAGTTTATATTTCATGCTATAATTGCTCTGATACTGGAATATGCGATTCAGTGGAAAACTCATATGCACGTGTGAAATAATAAATGGTTAACAATAGGTTCCCGGTCTCTCCTCAAGACTAGCTCAAGTGTTGTGGTGATCATGTTTTTTGGATCTTAGGATATCGTTAAGTGTAACGATAGTCCTAAAACAACATTGAGGGTATGACGTTAGAAGAACGATCATATTGAATCGACCCAATACTTGTCTATTATACTTTGTGATTATATCGTCTGAAAACATCTGTTATAACACGGCGTTAGCATGTGTTTTAGTTCCTCAGACCATGAGAGTGTCTCGGTCACTTCCTACCAGACGATGGGCTTTGGGGTTGCTCAAACGTCATATGTAACAAGGTGATCATAACGACAACTTTCAGGCTCACCAGAAAGTTTGACAAGTGACTGGATAGCTCGAGAGTGGGATTTGCTCCTCCGGTGATGGAGAGATATTCTTAGGTTCCTCCGGTGATGCCTGAACACGTTAACGAGAAAGAAGAACAAAACCGGTAACAGGAGCAACGGTATAGTGAGCATGGTGATGACTCAGGAGGATACCGATGCACACCGGTTTTGTAAAGTATCTCAAAGCAAAGGGAACATCAGATGATAACCAAAGGTTCACTCGAATATCATTCGTGTAATCATAGGGACCGATCTGGATGTCCACAGTTCCGCTATTGGTCATTGAACGAAGGAGTTTCGTTCATGTCTATGATTTACTGAACCTATGGGGTCACAAGCTTAAGGTAATCACAATCTGCTGAGTGTTAGTGGTACGGTAGTAATGAGAATATATTTGTGGAATTGTTTCATTAATATCCAGAATAGTTCCAAGAGGTTCCGCAAGCGTTTCGGGGTCACCGGAAGGGTTTCGGTGAATATCGGGTAATACCGGGTATTATCAATTTATTATATATAGGTGGAAAATGTTTCCGGGGATGTTAAATTATATATATAATGCTCTGAAAATGTTTAGAACGAATATATATTTAGTTTAATATCAATGGCCTAATAAGGCCAAGAGGTGGATAAGGAATTGGGCCACAAGGGCCCAATAGGGAGGCGCCCCCCTTTCCCACTATGGGAGGCCGAATCCTACTAGGGGTGGGAGTCGAACTCCCCCCTAGGCCAGCGCACCAAGGGGAACTCCTTCCCCCTTGGTGGCTGCCCCTCCCTCTCCCCTAAACCTATATATACTGAGGATTTCCACCACATGATAACAGAAGTTTTGGAGCCTCCTCTAGTTGATCTAGTTCTAGTTGGTCCTAGTTGACTGATTAGAGCTAGACCTAGCCACCTCTAATCCTCATAATTAGAAGCTTCGTGTGGTTCTAATCTCCTCCCTCCAATTCTCCGGCGATGATTAGCTCTGGATGGCGAAGCATTGCCGGATCATGAAGACCGTATGCTTGCAACCAAATAGAGAGGCCGTGCTTTCAATTTTCCGTTCGAGGGATCGTTCGAGGGAGGTTTGTGGGATCGTCATCAATGTTCGAGGGACTCCAAGTATGATCTACACTGGCTTGTCTACTTTCGCTGCACTTTCGGAGTTAGTAACGATCGTTGATCCAAACCCTATATGCATCTTCTTATTGTCGTTCCTGGGTGATCATAGGGCGATTTTTTTTTCTACTACATTTCCCAATAGTGGCATCGAAGCGGTTTTATGAGTAGATGTAGGTTTCGATCTAGATCACATATGATTGTGAGGGTGATGTTCTTGCTATGCTTCCCTCGAGTGTTGCTTCGGTTCAGTTCATTGACGGCATGGTGTCACTTTTCACAAGGTTCTGACAATCGCTCGGCTCTAGCTGTTGACAATCTGCTAATAGTTCCTTGGGCTTCACCATAGTGAAGAATAGTGAACCATCGCGTACGCAAGAGGGCGATGAAGATGGATGATCTTCTAGGGGGTCACGCGTATTAGATGAAGTTTACTGTGGGGGAACGAGATTTTTAATTAAGTCTCTTCTTTCACACACCCCAAAAGTTAATCTAGCAACAAGGATTATCACTTTATGGTGTGCACATAGGTAGCTAGGTTTATTCGGAAACCCTAGAAGCCACGTAATTAAAATTTGCCGAACCAATTAGAGGACGTCTAACTTGGTTTTCCAGGGTTTGCCTATGATGTGGTGTAGCCTTCGTCATGATAATGAGTTTATGTATGATATGGTTATATGTTGTAATGTTAATTGGCCTGCGCATCACGACATGATGGCTGGAGTCACGAGATTGCCACCTTAATGTAAATATCATAGAGATAGGTTATAGGTGATGGTGGAAAGACGTACACGGAAGACCCTGACGAGGAGAAGGTGTACCACGCGCGGGACAAGGAGCTATAAATTCGTGCCATGACGGAATTTCAGATTTTGGTGCCACGACAACGTTTTCTGAAACGGCCGCCATGACAACGTTTTCTGAGATTGCCGCCATGGCAACTTTTTTGAAATGGTTGCCACAACAACGAAATCTTGGCTGTCACATCGCTTCAACTGGAGATTGAAGACGATCATGGAGAACTCCCAGCGCCCAGGGCTATACCATATCATGCTATTATGAATTGCCTGAGATGTTTATCCCTTTGTTGTTTGCACCCTTTGATTGCACTGTAGTCAATTATTAGGGTGATCTCTCACAGTAAATATCAAGTTAAAAGGTGCTCTTCCTAGTGTTGCAACTATCTATAACACATAGCATTCCAGAGTGCGTCATGTCCACATGAGTACAAACGGGACGTGAGGTGTAAGACGGGGATGGTCAGACCATGTATGCAGATAACACTCGGTTGTCTTGAAGTTCTAGCAGAATTATTCTGAGCTTGGAGCACGAAGCATCGAAATATGAACAAGAGTCATATGGAGATATGATCGGCAAAAGTTTGCCCACCGGTCAAAATTCTCATCATCAGTGATGTCCACATTAATGGCTGAGAACTAGACTTGGATCTTGAATCACTCACTATTAATTATTAGAGATATTAATTTGAGTGGGAGTGCACTTTAAATTAAAATTTGTTTTAATAACTAGTGCAATATTAATTATGAATTATGTCTAAAATTATTTGTGTGTTTATCGCTGTAGATTAAATGGCTCGCAATATGTTCAACTTAGCTCCTATGCTTGAGAAAGAAAAATTGGCTGCAAATGGTGGAAACTATGCGGATTGGATCCGGGACCTGAGATTTTTTTTCCAGGAGTGCTGGACAAGGGGGTGCCAACCTAGTCGGCCCATAGTCCTCGGGCTGGGCTTGGAGGACCTCATTCTCATTCAGGTGGACTCCGGAAGCTACACGTCTGGACGTGATCAAGACTGCATCTACCAAAGACTTGGTGTACACTTCAAGACATCTCCTGATGCCTCCATACGTGCCCTGGATATCGACTATGTAACCCTAGATCCCCTACCTGGCATGTATATAAGCCGGAGGGTTTAGCCCGTAGAGGGGGCGGAATCACAATTACATTCATCTAGCCGGAGGGTTAGATCTCTTGTTATGATCTCGTGGTAGATCAAGCCTATACTCGATACATCGGCATCAATATAATCAAAGCAGGACGTAGGGTATTACCTCCTCGAGAGGGCCCAAACCTGGGTAAACACCTGCACTACAAAAAAACCACTTCCGTGATGATACATGTTTGTCACAGTAGGTCATGTTTTCTGTCATGCATGTACATCCATGATGATTTTATGACAGAATCAAGATAGTCATACCTGTGCTATCGTAGAAGTGTTCCATGACAATACCAAAATTATCATCATGAAAGTGTTCACTTCCATGACGATAAATGACGCGTCATGGAAGTGCTTTCGTCAAGGGTAACTGACACGTGGCATCCACCGTAACGGGTCGCCGTTAAGCTATCGGGTCTGGTTTTGGATTCGATAACCCGTTAACAGCAACGACCAATGGTGATTTTCCACGTGTAAAATTCTTATTGGCCGGAGGAAACACATGTCAGCTCGTCATTGGGTCAGAGAGGCGCCTATGATATGTCGACACGTGCGACGGCCCAACACTGGCCCATTTAGTTTACAAAGGCCGGCCAGTTTGACTTGGTCAAAAGCTAGCGGGCCGGCCCATGCAAAGCCTGTTAACGGTCTATTCACATATAGCCCATTTTACGGCCCGGTAACTCACGACCCATTATGGCATTCCCGAAATCGGCCCAACATCGTCATGTGGGCCGTCCAGTATAATACCAGCCCGTTTCATTTTCGGCCCATGTATGGCCCACGACGTCTTTCGACCCATATGAGGCCTTTCGTATCTATGGGCCCTTTAGTGGCCCACGGTGACTCTGGCCCATAATAAACAGTAAATTTCTTTATACCCATTAACGGCCCATGATTCACATGGGCCGTTTCCAGCCCGTGTTAGCTTTTGGCCTACTGACGGCCCATACATTCTTGGGCTCCTTTCCGGCCCTTGATTACTTCCGGCCCGTTACTGGCGTGTTCCCCTAATGGGCCAAATTCAGCCCGTGGTTAGAATCGGCCTGTTTGTGGCCTGTTAACCCCTTGCGCCGTTTCCAGCCCGTCATGTATTCTGGCCCATTAACGACTCGTTATACCTGTGACAGAATTAAGCCTTTGCTGTCTTCCGGCCTGTTAATGACCCGTTACCATGCTGGCCTGATATCAATTACACCCGTTTACGGCCCATGTCGGCCCATTTATCCGACGGCCCGTAGGAGGCCCACTGATTCTACGGCCTGTTGGAGGCCCATTTATCCGACGGCCCGTAGGAGGTCCATGGATCCTACGGCCCATAGTAGGCTCAAGGTTACCACGGTCCATATCTGGCCCATGGTTGTTGAGGCCACTAGCAAACCAAGGAAAAAGAAGACTAGGGAAATAAATAAGCCAGAAACTAATGCTAGGCTATTAAGGCGATTGCACAGATTACATCCACTGGACATCAAAGTTCGCCACCAGTGCAAATATAGGGAACACCCTACACTATACAAAAATGGCTTGCTATTTTCTTCAGCCGGTCGCTGCACGTTAAGAACAAATTTTGTATCGCAACAAAACAAATTACAACCATAAAACAAAAGGAAGGTTGGCATAAAAGTTAACAGTCCGGCAGATAAATGCACCACCAGAAGTTCAGAAGCTCAGTTCATTTGACCTGACTGTTACGTTTTCATGCTGTACTGTCCGATGGAGCACCATAACCTTCGCCTTTATTTCTCCTAGGCTCCTGAACAACATAGCAAATGTCTCATAGTCTAGTTTCAAAACCATGCATATCTTGACGACATCGAACAATGGTTGTCCTTGTTTCACAAAGGGTCTCTATTAGGGAATGGACTTGTGTCTGGAGCGCAGATATAACATTGTTCTGAGCTTGTATATCTTGATCATGAGGTGGTCTGGATGAGATTGCCTTAACAACCAACCCAGTATTACGCAGGAACGTGCTTTTGGCACTGTTAGTGGACAGGTACTGACCCACTGCAGCAAGAGGTGACATTGCGGTTATAGTTGCCTCGTCACCTTCAGAAGGTGGCGGTTCTACCATTTGTTCCATAGCTTGCTGAAAAGTTGAGTTTTCACATTAGTAGTACCAGAACAGAAGATATTAAGGAGGCAGCAAAACCAAACAAAATAGCTTTGGTTTATATACAGAACTTATTCTGGTGAACCTGTGTAAAATATTAGTTGTATTTTACTGCAAAGTACATGATAAAACCAGGTTCCAAACATATAACCATGTACCATGGCTAATGTATTGTCTATTTCTTCACATTGTATTGACAGCAAAGGATAAAGAGACAAAGTTTATAATATGGTAAGCATAGTATGACATCATTCATATCACAAAACAACTGAGAATAGACAAACAAGCAATTGTAACACTGTGTAGACAAGTCCAGCACAGAACTAGATTACAGATCAAGATCAAAGGAACATCGCTCCTCTCTTTTAAACCTTGTATGGTGCAATGATACACTAAGACAATTGTGTATAGAATTGAAAAGAGTAATAGACATTGGCTGCAAACCGTGCAGTTCAATGCACAAGTTAGAGTTAGTAGTAGTTAAAAGGCATGGGGATTAAGGACTTACAACAGCGGCTTTGACTGGTGTAGTCATGCCCTTCGTCTTGCTGGTGTGACAGTCCTTGAAGATTTCACAACATTTGGTTCAGGTACTTTTTGGTCCTTGTGGGCTTTCCTCTGCATTTGGAACAAGTCAATATAGATCTGATAATATGGCACAACGAAAAGAGTGAAACAACAGCTAATTACAAGAGCCTCGCAGTGTGCAATATAGCTACGAGATCCCGTCGTTTGTTGGAATTTCACTTTCGTACTGTTGGCCTTTTTCTTTGAACATTTCACCTACAAGAAGATTGATTTGTGAGGCACATGCGTAAATATGAGTTCAACATGTGATCTGATCATATATATATATATATATATATATATATATATATATATATATATATATATATATATATATATATATAAACACTATTCTGATCATTATTCTGATCACAACCTGAACTGCCTGAGTAACTCGCCTGAACTTCCCTCTGTACGAACTCGACCTTCGGGCTATCTTCGCAACCGTGGCTTCTACCGTGAGTTTTTCTGATCATTCGTGTTGTTTGTGATGTAAGTGTAATGTGGTCACGTTTTTTAGCAACTAAACGCGTGTTCTAAATAGGAATCACGCTCATTGGCGGATTTGCTCTCGGGTCATGATGAACTTGCGTCTGTTTGCGAGTTTAATGCATGCTGTGGGTGTTGTCGAAGCTCTGGCATGATGGGAATTGTGTTTTGGTACGATTTTGTTGCACACATTTTTGTTATTTCAAATGAATTTGAAACCGGCCGTGTTCTTCATCCGCCCGAGATGCATCCTCCGCCATCAGTGATTTCTTGTTTTCCTGTCAAGTTTGCTTGCTGATTTGTGTACTATAGTGAAATGCAAGGCTTACTACGTCGTCAATTTCAATCGGGAGGGTCTATACTGTTTGATTTCTGGTGTTTTGATGTTGGCACTCCCGCGGCTGTTGCACGGGTTTTTTTTTGCGGTTTTTGGATTTGCCCTCTGGTCATTTTTCTTGTAGAAAGGTAGTTGGCAGCTCATTTTAAAGGGTGTGCGGACGTGTTCTAATCAGGCGCAGATGATTTTATGCTTCGGACGAATTCGTTCGTTCATGTTTTCTGTGTCATCTAATGGCCATCGTACAAGCTGGACTTCTGCGTTGTTCATACCTGAACTTCTAGTTTTCCTTTATTTTGCAAGGTTATGCAACAAGTCCTCTGTATTTCTTTCCTTTTTACTTTCATTTTTCATTCTTGCATTGGTTTTGATTTTATGACTGAGTCACATGAGCAACCATTGAATTGTTTGGCCGATGGATATGCATATTTTTTTTTATTTTTTTCTAGTATGTCCTCGTTATCTAATAGTTTGTTGGACTTTAGTTATTAACTATCCTGAACTTATGTATGCTAGTTCGAGGTTTTAGATAACCCCGGACTTCTATATCATCACTCTTTGAACTTCTTATTCCCAAGGTCTGTAGTAGAACTGGACTTCTATTGTACCAGTGATTGAACTTCTGTGTTTCCACGTTGCAAGGCGGTACAACATTGTGCTCTATATTTCTTCGCTTTTTTTTTTGTAATTTTCAATTTTTTGAATTGGTTTTGAGTTTGTCTAGTGTGCAACCGTGGGATTAGTCCCAAGTATGCACGCACACTTTTTTAATTTTTTTGTAACATGTTTGCATACTTCGAACAATGTTAGCACTTTAGTACGTATTTAACCTGAACTTACTAGTTTTTTGCTCCTGTAAAATTTCCATATTTTTCGACATGTGCATCTAATGTTTTTTCAAACGCCCGAACTTCTGTGACTTTACAACTTGAACTTTGTCAATAAATTTGATATTTTTTTTGGTTTTTAATTATTTAATAATTGAAAACCGCATTGCGTCCTGTCAAAACCTAGCGCGCATCAATGCGGTAGCGCGAGGCCGAGCCGCATGTGTACTTTGTGTGTATTTGAATTTTGAACTTCTATATTGTTTTTAAGTTGTGTATTTTAGTTAGATATGGACTTCATCTATTTTTGTATTTGAACTTCTTCTTTTTGTTTCTTAGTGTTTATTTGTTCATATGCCTTTACTTCTCTGATTAGTGTACTTGAACTTCTGTTCTTTATTTTTTGAACTTCTTTCTCTTGTTTGCAGGTGCTTATTTGTGTATGTATTTTTCTTCCCTTGGTAGAGTACTTGACCTTTCTGCTTGCAATCAATTTTTGGTTTTAAGGATACCAGCAGATTTGTTATGTGATCTTAACTTTTAAAAATAGATGCATTCAAATGGTGCATTCATTTATCAATAGATGCATTTACTTTTTTAGTTGTTGGGGGGGGGGGGGGTAAAACTGTAATTACCACGGCGCTGCAACACCCCACTACAGAGAGGCATTAAGTGTCTGTCTCCCTCGCCACCACCTGTCAGAAAACCCCCCCTTCCTCTCGCTCGCTCTCTTATCCCTCTCTGTCGCTCCGCTGCCTCCAACTCCCCCCGATTTCTCCGCCGCTGTCCCCTGCGGTCGTGCGTGTAGTAACTGGCGCCCGCGACGCTCCTATTTCTCCCCCACGCCCCGCTCTCCCTCGCCCAGCCCGCTCTGTTCTGCTCTGAAGCGAGGGCGGCAACTGCCTGCGCGGTTGCAAGGTGCGCGTGGCTTCGTGGGGGTGGAAGAACCGCCCCGGATTCGTGCGTGCGGGGGTCGTTTGGAGAGGTACAAATGCTCCCTCCCCCCAATCCTTGCTCTTAGTGTTCGCCAGATCTGACGAGGCCTCTCTGTTTCTTCTGTGCTCTCGCATCCGCCTCCTCCCCTTTCTTCTGATGGTTGGGTTGGAGATTAGGTAGGGTTCTTGTGCGTGTGGTGGGTGGATTCTATTCCCCCGTCTCTCGTCTTGCTGACATAAAAGAAAAAATGTTTATTAGCACACAAGTTACATCTGCCTATACCTTTGTAACTGAACTGAGCATTATTCACAGCCTGAACTTCTCATATAAAAGTGGTGTTCATGTACATATTTTTTTCCCTAGGACAGGCATCACACTCTGCACTGAGCTGAGCATCTGCCAATACTTTTGTACCTGAACTGAGCACCCCTCACAGAATGAACCTCACATTCTGTTAATTCTACACTATTTGATTACTTATATGTACCTGAACTGAGCACTCTCCACAACCTGAACTTCTTGTTTGCAAAGGGGAAATACTGTCTACAGTTAAAAAACCAGAACCTTCATGAGTTTGAATGGTTGAACCACTAGTGCATACCAACCTGACCTTCATGTGATCACATGTATGGTTTATTTTCCTTTTATTTTTTGCACACAACCAGATACATACCAACCTAAACTCTAGCACACTTAATAGTTAAACTTCACATGGCTTTTCACATGTGAATACAGGCAGATTTCCAAATGTTTTGCAGCCTGGACTGAGGCTCACAAACTACCTGAACTTCACATGGCTTTTTCACATGTGAATGCAGGCAGATTTCCAAATGTTTTGCAGCCTGGACTGAGGCTCACAAACTACCTGAACTTCACATGGCTTTTTCACATGTGAATGCAGGCAGATTTCCAAATGTTTTGCAGCCTGAACTGAGGCTCACAAACTACCTGAACTTCACATGGCTGTAAGAAAATAGCAAACAGAAGGAAGTTCAACCATACCTTGGCTAGAAGTTCGGCCAACCTTTTTCCAGCAGTAGATAGGCCACCTTGAGAGCAATTCGTCAGGGAGGTAGGAGAGGAATTCCATGGCAATCCATGTCTTGCAGAGGGCGCGAAGTTCATCTGCATGAAGCAAGAAGGTCATGCAAGGCAAGATTGAAGAAGAAGGCAACAAGTGGGAGGAAGTTCATCTACCGTTGCTGGATTTGAAGGCGCCGCCGATGCCGCCTTCGCCGCCTCCACCGCGGAGTTGCTCCGTTTGCCGCATCGTTTGCGTAGCTTGCGTCGGGGCCGTCATCTGCTCTGCCAAGGCGTCGGGCGGTGAGGATGGAAGGAGGATGAGGCTTCCGGAAGTCCATGGCGGCTTTGCCGCATCCAGGCGACGCGGGCTCCCTCGCGCCGGCGTCCGCCGTCGCTCGCTCGCCCGCGCCGGTGGTCGGCCAGGAGGTGGCGACGGAGGGGTGCCGCCGGATCCGGTCGACCAGGAGCTGGAGACAGAGGGGAGGCGCCGGATCCGGTCGGCCAGGAGCTGGAGACGGGGGGGAGGCGCCGGATCCGGCGAAGATCGGCGACGAACCACGGGGGGAGGTCGGGAATCGAGGGGAGGAGCGGCGAGGAGGGGGGTTGGTCAGCTCAGGATCGGGATCGGGGGATCAGGTGGATCCTGTCGGGGCGGCCTCGGGATCCTGTGGGTCGGGCCGGCAGTTCAGAAGTTCGGGAGGGGTTCTGTCGGGCCCTTATAGGGGCTGTTGTGATCCAAATAACTATTCTAATCCTGGGATTAGAATAGTGCTGTCCTATATATATATACATATATATATATACATATATATATATATATATATGTATATATAATGTACTTGATACTTTGGATCAGACCAGTGTTTAATGAGGCCTCTCTAGTCTTCATTCGATATATTTTCCACTGGAGATGTTTGGGCAAGTTCACTGTTAGCCTTGCCTTCAAAGTGGGTTTTCCTCAAGTTATACCGATACTGTCGCAGAGCAGACTTGAAAACATGGGTGCATGTTTGTCTGGTTGCATCATCTTGGCTATCCAACTTGAACCTCATCTGTTGAAAATTATGGGAGTCTCATTACCAGCAACCTAGAAAGTATGGGACAGAGCAAGACGATATTACTAATTTACATACATAACCATACTTACAGATAAATGGCCAAGGAAGGTGTTAAACTGGGTTTCGTCTTTGTCATTTCTGTACTGAATCCATGTTGGGAGGATACGTGCATGACACCTAACGGCAACAGCTGCCTCTTATACTAACTTGGCTGACTCTGTAGCATCACGTGGCCTTTTTAAACCTGCCTCAAAATGGATCTCCATTCTTCCTCCTCTAGATTTAGTTAACCTGTCGAGCATTATCCCTGATGTTTGTTTCCTCTTGCGCCTAGGTGCTAGTTCAACAACGAACATGGGAAGTGTTAGTGTACATCAAACTTTGAGACTACATATAAAGAAGCATGCAACTGTAACTTGACTCGAGCAACTACCTTCTTGTTGTTGAAGCTCACAAGGTTCATGTAGCGACCCGACCTCAAACGGTCAAGCCTCTGTGTATCCGTGCCATCCCTGGATCAGTATGCTGGCACACACAGTACATCAATGTATATATCAAAGTGTAATCACATGTATAAATAACGTAAAACTGATATATACCTTATAAGTCTCAGCGGAAACAATCAATCGGGTGTGGAGTCCCATCAACGCCATCGGCAGGTTGAGTGTAGACCGTAACCCTGTATCGTAACTCTTACTCGTCGAAGAAATATCTGCAACATGATACGTTGCAGCTGTGTAGGTCAGTACATTGAATGTACCGGCAAGATCACAACATGAGAAAACAGATGATAAAACTATACTATATGCAAATTGGCTTTGTGGCTCTGTGTCTGAGTTTTGTTTTGCGTAAAAGCTGGTTTTATTTTCCCTACATCAAAGGAATATCAGGAGTCTGTACTACAGAGTTTTCTATCATGACATGGTTCCGCCAACCGATGTCTCATAGCCCAGAACAATCATAAGTTACCCACAATTAAGTTATCAGTCCGGTGTTGAGAGTTCCGAGATAGATCCAAGTCCAGATGCTCAAGTTGTCCGTAACTGGGGACACGGCTAATCGATTAGGTTTAAACCCTCTGCAGAGGTTTGTACACTTTACCCGCAAGATTCGATCCCTCTTTTTTACGTTCTCGCGCTTCAGGGTGTTTGAGAACAAGACGACCGAAACATGGTCTTCCGAAGAGTTCCCCTGACCACTGTCCGGTGCTCATCCAATCCTACCGTAGTTCTACATCTGCTAGCACCGTCCCAGCCAGAGTCACAACTAAGGTCAACCAAGCCAGAGCCCATAATGACTTGCGGTTGCACAGGTAAGCTTCCGGGCATGAAGTATTCATCCGTCTCTTTGAGCCTGGGTGAAGCTTTCCGCAAGATGTCATGGCGCTTCTCCATGCATCCCGGCCATCCACTGGTTGCTCCAGGGTGCCCGTCAACCGTCCTTCACCCAGTAGTGTGTATTGAATTCTTGTCTCGAGTCTTGAAGTCTTGAGGCCTCGAAGGTGCAGTCCTTGCAGATTCCAGCATGGAGTTGTCGTCATTGACGTAGAGTCCTCCATTCTCACACCACTCCCGAACACTCGTACCAACCCCGTCTACTATAGCGTAGCATTCAAACTACATAACGTCCGGGTTGGTAATCAGGGAGATGGGTTCCTACCTCATGCATTTTACTAACTACAAGAATTCAATATCACTACTGGAGGGATTATGAATGGTGACACTAAATGCAAGAAAAAAAATAGGTATGAAAAGCATGGTCAAAGTGAACTTGCCTGGTAAGTTGATGAAGATATTATCGCTCTCAAAAACTTGATAAACTAGTCGTCACTCTCCGATGAAATCTATACAAGCAAGCATAGTATTCACATAAGCAAACATTCTAGCACTCAATATAACAATCAAAATAACAATGAAGTCGAAATTGATCGAAGGCAAAAACCAAAAAAACTCCAAATCACTCAAAGCAAAGCATAACACAACCTACAACACAATCAACTCTACTAACAGCAAGTAAAAAGCCTAAAACAATTACTTAACAGAGAGTAAAAATAAGTATCACTAATTAACAGAAAATATTTTTCCTATAATAAAATTCTAGCAAAAACAATAAAATAACGCTATTGCTTTACTAGCAAACTAGACATGCAAATTACAACACCTAGAACTCAAGAATACTAAGTCTAATAACTCCTAAATTACCTACTGTTAAACAACAGAATATATGCTACACTAGCGAAAAAAAAGCAAAAGAAAATAATTAAAACTAATTAATAATAATTAAATTACAAACAGGACGAAAAATAGGATAAACAGTACTGTTTACAATAAAAAAGTATTTTAAATAGATCACTAAACTGCAAACTGAACACTACTGTATAGCTAAGCTAATAAGAACCAGTAGCAAAAAGAATCGGTCAAAAATAATATTCCTAACTCAAAATAACTCAAATCTAGTGATTTGAGCAAATTCATACAAGCACAAATTTAAACTGCTCAAATATGAAATACAATTGTACTAACAGAAACTTCATAAAATTTGTGATCCAACGCAGTTGGAATCACTCAAAAATACCTCGTAGATAATTAACTATGGATTTTACAAGATTGAAACTATTCTGTTTTAAAAACAGAACGAAAAAAAAGGCAGGTCGGGGTTACTGTAGCAGTTCCGGAGATGGGGTTCTGGTGGAGCTCCGGTGACGTCCTCCGGAGGTCCGGGGCGGTGGCTGAGGGGCCGGGTGGGGGCGGCGGAGCGAGGGGAGTCCGGTGGTGGGGTCGGTGGGTGGCGGGGGTGGCCGAAGGTGGCGGGGCGGGGCGGCAATGGCGGCGGTGGTCCGGCGAACTCCGGCGAGCTCCTGCGGGCGGCTCGGGACGGGGAAGAGGGGACTAAGGGCGGGGATGGATTGCGGGGTGCGGTATTTATAGGGGTGGGAGGTCGGTTTGGAGGAGGGGGCAAGGGATTTCGCGAATCCCGCGATCTCCGGCGGTGCTCCGGCGGTGGCTGGAGATCGAGAGGATCTCGCCTGGAGGACAGAGATGATCCTGTTCGGATCGGGCCAGATTTGGCCAAAAAAAAACAGTACCTTCCTTTTTTTTAAATAAACCACGAAGAAAAATCATTTTAGAAAATAAAATAAAAATAAAATATAGGAGTATTATATATCAAAATTCTCAGAAAAATAAGCCCAATTTAATGGGATAGCTTTCACGGACAAATAAAATACTTTTTGAAAAATCAATTTTTTTTAAATTCAAACAAAAATCCAAATGACTTTCAAAACTCATCGGAAAAATTCTTCCAACATTTTTGGGGTGTCATGTTAATCCCTCTCAACACTTTTGTTTCAAGTGTTCTTTGTCAGAAAAGTTTTTGAATAATATTCAAATGCCACTTTGAGTTAAAAACAAAATTTAAATGACAAATTCAAATGAAATTTTTTCTTTACTTCCGAAATCATGAGGATCATTGAGTGGCATGAAGTTTGAAATATTTTTAAACAGAAACCTTTTTTTTGGAAAGTCCTTTTATTCCCTGTCATTCAAAACTTCAAAAGTTTAAAATTCCACTCAATCAATCACTCAACAATCAATCAAACAATCATATATTTTAATTATTATAACATTCCAAAATTTAGAATTTTGAGATGTTACAAACTACCACACTTAAAATGAATCTCGTCCTCGAGATTCGAAGAGGCTAGCAAGAAAAGGTTAGGGGTTGGGGTCTTCTAGCAAATCTTTTGGTCGGAAAGGTCAGGGGTGCTACCACACTTAAAAGCAAGGTTACGGTTCCAATAAACTCAGATACTTCCTCTGGAGTGCCGACAATATCTGTCTCTTCACATATCTTACAATAGCTCCTTCATTAACGCTCTTCTGTCAGAAGCATAGCGTTTTCCTCAAAATCTTGGGTCGCTACGTCAAAGATGAAGTTCGTCCAAGACTGGATCTTCTTAGCTGATAGGTCTGCGTCCATTCTAGACAACTATCGAAATACTCATGGTGGTCTACCATTAATGGTTTCTGCAGAAAAAGGGCCTTGGCTTTATTCTCACCGTATAATCTACGATTGGTAACAGTTGCCGTGTACATGGGTTCCTCATCATACCATTCTAAGGCTTTTGGCTTGTCGTATCGACACTCTTCTAAGGTTTTCAAGGCTCTCCGATTTTCCATCAACATATGCTAGTTCATGATAGAAGTCTTCGGTATGGGGGCCAATCCATCCCGTACTTGAATCATTACCACATACATAAACAGTGAATCACGTATTCTAACACTTGGGCATCCTCACAAGCATTGCAGAATTTCTCTTGTCGACGAACTGAGTTCGGATAAATCCATTGATTCTGCCAGCTGAATAAAACATCTATCGTTCTTCACAACTCTCGGGTTTTCGTAACCTCCTAAGAAACGTCTGCTGATCAATTCACAACTTCTTCCAAAATTTCTTCTTCCAGGTGGGGGGGGGGGGGGGTACTCGATCCTTATTATTCTGGGCCTGTGGGTTATGGGTCACTTCAATACTTGCACAACTTAACTTATCCTGGGAGTTACAATTGTTCCATATTCCAACATTACATCTCCTTTAAATCCAATAGTACTCCATTTCGTCATACTCTTGGGGTAACCATCATAATCAAACTCCAACTTATTTGGTCCAGCTCCCTTCTATGGACCGTCATGAATAACACCATTCTTTCTTCATGATCCTGTGGCTTTACGGAGTACTACCACACTTAAAATGAAATGCACTAGTTCATCCATAAATCATATTATTTCATATCAAATCTTTATTACATCCTTAAACATTTCTCAAAATTCCAATCTCAAAAGTACTTTATTACAAATGCTGCCATCCACATAGTTTGGTATGGTCAAGCATTACTTCCAACTTTATTCATTTTTCCTCCTTGAGGATCCTTCAGTCCCACTGGAATTGTGCGACATGCTCCTTGAAATCTTCCATCTTTTGCTTCATCATGGTGGACATGAGCTTCATCTCCATCATCTCTGCATGCACCTCTCTCAGGTATTCCTGAGTATGACGGAGTCTTGCTTCCAATATGTCTCCGATCTGTCGTATGGCTTCCATGGCAGCTTCACGAACAGAGTCAAAGAAAGTTGCTCGGGGTACTCGGGAAATGTAAAAGTATTGCCCCATAGTCTTTGGGCAAACTCCTTTCACCCGGTGAAGGTGTACCTCCACATACCAAAGTTCCACTCCATTCTCGATGAAGGGATAACCCTTGTAAACTGCATCTCCTTGGGTAAACATTCATATCATCCAAACATAACTTCAAACTCAATTTCCAACATCCAGTTTATGCATCACAACTCATTTTCTTCCATGTTCACCCACAATATTAATTTCCAAGATAAAACATAACAACTCCTTAAAGCCTTTCAGCATATGACATATCAACTTTATTGAGTCATGAATTATTACAATCTCTGAGTAATCTATTACATAACTCAACTCCACATTCTCATGAAAATAAAAGTGTTTTCCATACCACACTTATTATTGATATCAACATCTCCACTACTCAGCTCCAGCTTTCTCCTGATCTGAACATTCCCTAGCAAAATGTCCTGCTTCCTTGCAACGAAAACAAATAACTTCCGACATGTCTCGGGGCTTCTTGGTGATGGTGCCTGCTCCTTGAGTTCCTTGCTTCCTTTCGAGATAATCATTGGCATAATGCCCGACGTCCTTACATTCAAAACAGGTAATATGACTCTTGTCCCTCTTTGCAGAAATTGGGTTGTTCTGAGGATGCCTTCGTTTTCTCTTCCTGGATTTCTCCGTAATGATCAGAGCTTCTATTTCCCGAGGGTCAAAGTTCACTTCTGCTGTCGGAAAGTCTCGGAGATACTCTTCTCTTTCCTTAGTGTAGTGATGTGAAAAATGTCCTTCTTCTCCACATGAATAGCAAGCATGACCGTAAAATCTGTTTAGGCCTTCACCATCAGGGTCTTCAACAGCTTCCTTCATCACAGGTGTTTCTAAACTTTCCATGAGGGCTTCTTTCTGCTAATTGATAACTTCTTGTACCTTGGGGTAAAGGTGACACTGAGCAGGGTAGTGCGTAGTTCCTTCACACAGGAAACAAGTAACCTGCCCAGTCGGGCATTCTTCGGCTGGGTGATTTTCCTCACAATGAGGGCATCCATCCTTGTGTTCTTCATGGGTGTGTCCTATTTCTCCGCAAATCTTGCAGGCACAAGGTTTCTTCATCGGGTTATCATAGTGCTTCCGGATAAGACGAGATCTCAACAGAGTCTTCTTGAATTCCTCCCAAGTTCTTGCTCCGTTACATCCTTGTATGGCTTGATGCATTTTCCACCAGGTTGCAGCACTTTCTGTAAAGTACCGAAGAGCATATTGAACCTCATACTTCCTTGAAATCAAATTTTTCTTGAAGTGATCCTCCAAGTTTTTAATCCATAGCTCTGCCTCCAACTGAGTCACAAGTCCAGAGAATACCAGTCCAACTTCATTCGTCATCTATTGGGTCCAAGGGTTTTAGCGTGAGAAGAGAGAAGAATGGAGGGATATACACACAATACAAACAATAGTTTTGGAGAAACGGGTTTTATTTGTGGCTGTCAGAAAAACATCAAATGAATGACAGCTCACAAATCATCGCATCTAACGTAAGTATATAATAGGGGTCTGGTCTTCTAAAGGTCAAATAAATCTTCAGAGTCTTCAATTTCTTCGAGTCTTCAGAGTCTTCAACGGTTGTTGCTTCTTTCTCCGAAATGTATGGTGAAATACTCTTTACTCTGAAGTGGCCATCAGTTGTCCGATATCTTGTTCTTCTTGGAGCGGCTTCAGTTGATCCTTCGTGTGGTCAAAAGGGTAAAGGGTATATTCTAAGTATTTGAGGTAAGAGGGAGTTTGTGGTAAAATCAGAAAAGATGAGAAGTAAGGGTCTTTTTTAAAAAACAAAGTTTTAGAAATATCCTGTCCTAGGGGCTTTCCGATTTCTAGGGTCATGTCCTACAGTCAACATGTGCTCTGATACCATCTCTGTAGTGACCCGACCTCAAACGGTCAAGCCTCTGTGTATCCGTGCCATCCCTGGATCAGTATGCTGGCACACACAGTACATCAATGTATATATCAAAGTGTAATCACATGTATAAATAACGTAAAACTGATATATACCTTATAAGTCTCAGCGGAAACAATCAATCGGGTGTGGAGTCCCATCAACGCCATCGGCAGGTTGAGTGTAGACCGTAGGTGTGGAGTCCCATCAACGCCATCGGCAGGTTGAGTGTAGACCGTAACCCTGTATCGTAACTCTTACTCGTCGAAGAAATATCTGCAACATGATACGTTGCAGCCGTGTAGGTCAGTACATTGAATGTACCGGCAAGATCACAACATGAGAAAACAGATGATAAAACTATACTATATGCAAATTGGCTTTGTGGCTCTGTGTCTGAGTTTTGTTTTGCGTAAAAGCTGGTTTTATTTTCCCTACATCAAAGGAATATCAGGAGTCTGTACTACAGAGTTTTCTATCATGACATGGTTCCGCCAACCGATGTCTCATAGCCCAGAACAATCATAAGTTACCCACAATTAAGTTATCAGTCCGGTGTTGAGAGTTCCGAGATAGATCCAAGTCCAGATGCTCAAGTTGTCCGTAACTGGGGACACGGCTAATCGATTAGGTTTAAACCCTCTGCAGAGGTTTGTACACTTTACCCGCAAGATTCGATCCCTCTTTTTTACGTTCTCGCGCTTCAGGGTGTTTGAGAACAAGACGACCGAAACATGGTCTTCCGAAGAGTTCCCCTGACCACTGTCCGGTGCTCATCCAATCCTACCGTAGTTCTACATCTGCTAGCACCGTCCCAGCCAGAGTCACAACTAAGGTCAACCAAGCCAGAGCCCATAATGACTTGCGGTTGCACAGGTAAGCTTCCGGGCATGAAGTATTCATCCGTCTCTTTGAGCCTGGGTGAAGCTTTCCGCAAGATGTCATGGCGCTTCTCCATGCATCCCGGCCATCCACTGGTTGCTCCAGGGTGCCCGTCAACCGTCCTTCACCCAGTAGTGTGTATTGAATTCTTGTCTCGAGTCTTGAAGTCTTGAGGCCTCGAAGGTGCAGTCCTTGCAGATTCCAGCATGGAGTTGTCGTCATTGACGTAGAGTCCTCCATTCTCACACCACTCCCGAACACTCGTACCAACCCCGTCTACTATAGCGTAGCATTCAAACTACATAACGTCCCGGGCTTGGTAATCAGGGAGATGGGTTCCTACCTCATGCATTCTACTCAACAACAAGAATTCAATATCACTACTGGAGGGATTATGAATGGTGACACTAAATGCAAGAAAAACATAGGTATGAAAAGCATGGTCAAAGTGAACTTGCCTGGTAAGTTGATGAAGATATTATCGCTCTCAAAAACTTGATAAACTAGTCGTCACTCTCCGATGAAATCTATACAAGCAAGCATAGTATTCACATAAGCAAACATTCTAGCACTCAATCATAACAATCAAAATAACAATGAAGTCGAAATATAATCGAAGGCAAAAACCAAATAAAACTCCAAATCACTCAAAGTAAAGTACAACACTAACCTACAACACAATCAACTCTACTAATAGCAAGTAAAAAGCCTAAAACAATTACTTAACAGAGAGTAAAAATAAGTATTCACTAATTAACAGAAAATATTTTTCCTATGATAAAATTCTAGCAAAACAATAAAATAATGCATTGCTATTACTAGCAACTAGACATGCAACTTACAACACCTAGAACCTCAAGAATACTAAGTCTAATAACTCCTAAAATTTACCTACTGTTAAACACAGAATATATGCTACACTAGCGAAAAAAAAGCAAAAGAAAATAATTAAAACTAATTAATAATAATAATTACAAACAGGACGAAAAATAGAGTAAACAGTACTGTTTACAATAAAAAGCTATTTTAAATAGATCACTAACATGCAAACTGAACACTACTGTATAGCTAAGCTAATAATAACCAGTAGCAAAAAGAATCGGTCAAAAATAATATTCCTAACTCAAAATAACTCAAATCTAGTGATTTGAGCAAATTCATACAAGAACAAATTTAAACTGCTCAAATATGAAATACAATTGTACTAACAGAAACTTCATAAAATTTGTGATCCAACGCAGTTGGAATCACTCAAAAATACCTCGTAGATAATTAACTATGGATTTTACAAGATTGAAACTATTCTGTTTTAAAAACAGAACGAAAAAAAAGGCAGGTCGGGGTTACTGTAGCAGTTCCGGAGATGGGGTTCTGGTGGAGCTCCGGCGACGTCCCGCCGTGTCCGGGCGGTTGCTGAGGGGCCGGTGGGGGCGGCGGAGCGAGGGGAGTCCGGTGGTGGGGTCGGTGTTGGGCGGGGTTGGCCGGAGGTGGCGGGGCGGGGCGGCAATGGCGGCGGTGGTTTTACCCGGGCCTCCCCTCTCCCTTCGTATCTCCTGCTTGTCTGCTCTGTTTGTTTTTTTTTTAATCTTTTAAGCCACTAAATATATCTTTTTTTCTTTCTTTCTTTTTTCTTTATTTTTTAGGGGTGGGAGGTCGGTTTGGAGTGAGGGGGGGCAAGGAGGGTGGGGTGGGGAAGAACATTAGGCTCAGATTGCGTTCTGTTGGGGAGTGTGCCACAATAATGCACTGCGTGGTAGTTTATTTTGGTGTAGATTTTAATTCTGTGGGCTACGGGTAGATGGTCGGTGTTAGAGAGCTGAGTGGGAGGGGGGAGGGGTGTGGGGTTGAGAGACGGCCCGTTCTATCTCCTTCTTTTGCCATGTTCCCGCGTGGCTGAGATCGAGAGGATCTCGCCTGGAGGAAAGAGATGATCCTGTTCGGATCGGGCCAGATTTGGCCAAAAAAAAAACAGTACCTTCCTTTTTTTTAAATAAACCACGAAGAAAAATCATTTTAGAAAATAAAATAAAAATAAAATATAGGAGTATTATATATCAAAATTCTCAGAAAAATAAGCCCAATTTAATGGGATAGCTTTCACAGACAAATAAAATACTTTTTGAAAAATCATTTTTTTTAAATTCAAACAAAAATCCAAATGACTTTCAAAACTCATCGGAAAAATTCTTCCAACATTTTTGGGGTGTCATGTTAATCCCTCTCAACACTTTTGTTTCAAGTGTTCTTTGTCAGAAAAGTTTTTGAATAATATTCAAATGCCACTTTGAGTTAAAAACAAAATTTAAATGACAAATTCAAATGAAATTTTTTCTTTACTTCCGAAATCATGAGGATCATTGAGTGGCATGAAGTTTGAAATATTTTCAAATTCAAATATTTTCAAACAGAAACCTTTTTTTTGGAAAGTCCTTTTATTCCCTCTCATTCAAAACTTCAAAAGTTTAAAATTCCACTCAATCAATCACTCAACAATCAATCAAACAATCATATATTTTAATTATTATAACATTCCAAAATTTAGAATTTTGGGATGTTACAGTTCATCTGATCTTGCCAACTCGTCTTGTGTCAAGAGTGCTTCGAAAGTAGTGTCAGGTGGCAAGGGAGCTTGGGAACTTGCCGTAGCAGATTTACCGAACGAGTAACTCGTGCAGATGTTGGTACTGTGGAAGAAGGTGTCGCAACAACTAGGGCTGTCGTTGCTTGTTTGGTGGTAGCTATTCGTTTCTGTTTGGATTGTTTTGCAGCTGGTGTAGCAGGGGATACCGTGTTTGTACAATTTTTCGATGGACTTTGACCTTCTATTGCACCATCAGTACCAGCAGAATCTGCATAATTCTTTCGCTTTTTTTACGTGCGTCCTGAGTACTAACACCATCCTCTGCCATTCTGTGTTCCTTCCTCTTTCTCTTTGCCATGTCAAGTCAAGCCGACAAGAAAAAGGAATAAAAATTTAGTTCTTCAGAACAAATTGATGCGTGATACAGATGAACTGAACTTTGATGTTAGACAACCGCATGATAGGAGGATGTAATATGTACGAAAAACAGGACGACATGAGATAATCAGAACTATGATGTGTAAACTAAGCAGAAGTCATTTCAATAAATTAGAAGCAATGCAATGGAAGGTAGACACCATATGAAAGATGCTACAAATATCGCTCTGCCAAGTTAACAGTGTCTCATCATAACTGGCATTTAAACAAATGTGAAGCAGTATAAGAAATAAATCATATGCAAGATGCAAACAACATCACACTACCAAGTTAAAGGTCTCTCGTCATTAGTGCCATTGCATATTCACAGCATTGCATATTCACAGCTATGATGTGTAAACTAAGCAGAAGGCATTTCAACAAATTAGAAGCAATGAAAGCTAGACACCATATGTAAGATGGAATGAATATCACTCTACCAAGTTAAAACTGTCTCGCCATTAGTGCCATTTCAACAAATTAGTAGTACAAGCTAGAAAATAATGCGAGATGTAAACTATATCAGACTCCCAAGTTAAACGTGTCTTGTGATAAGTGATTGTTGCAGGTTACACAACAGTAGTACTTTGATGTAAGAACATGGTGTGATAGA
This sequence comes from Thinopyrum elongatum, assembly GCA_011799875.1. Classification (NCBI taxonomy): domain Eukaryota; kingdom Viridiplantae; phylum Streptophyta; class Magnoliopsida; order Poales; family Poaceae; genus Thinopyrum; species Thinopyrum elongatum. The sequence continues at coordinate 370,444,357 of CM022299.1, read as the reverse complement.
CAGATATTGTATGTTCTAGAAACAGGAACACGTGTCTTATTCACAAGTATAATGTGTAAAGTAAGCAGATGGAATTCAACAAAATTAGAAGTAATACAAGCTAGGCATCATACATAACATGCAACCACATATAACAGTGCCATGTTAGAGGGAGCACCTGTGATGGTGGACTAGGGGAGACATGCTTATCATCAACACAACTACGTTGAGTGTCTATGCATGTGTTGTCTTCCAAATCTTGTTGGGGGGATGGCGGAGTAGAATCTGTAGAGGCCCTCTGTTTCAGTTTGTTGGAAGGAGCACCTTTATCCACTGCCTTGCTAATTTCCTTCCGCTTTATTGATTTTGCATTGTCAAGTAAAACTGACAAGAAAAATCAATAAAATTCACTCTTCAGAACTCATTCATGCATGATACTGACAATCACTACCTTGATGTAAGGCAAACACATGATACGAGGATGGAATATGTATGAAAAACAGGACGGCATGGCATATTCACAACTATTTGTGTAAACTAAGCAGAAGTAATTTAATCAAATTACAAGCAATACAAGCTAGACACCGTATGCAACATGCAAGACAATATCACACTGCCAAGCTAGAGAAAGCAGCTGGGATGCCGGTTTCGGCTGAAGACCGCCATCAGTCCCTGCCTTAATTTTTCCTTCCTATTACTTAATTTTATTGCCTTGTTAAGTCAAACCCACAAGAAAAATGAATAAAAATTCGCTTTTCAGAACTCATTGATGCAGGATCCTGGCAAGCACTACTTTAATGTAAGGCGACCGCATGATAGGAAGATTGAATGTGTAAGAAAAAAAGGACAACATTGCATATTCACAGCTATGATGTGTAGACTAAGCAGAAGGCATTTCAACAAATTAGAAGCAATGAAAGCTAGACACCATATGAAAGATGCAATGAATATCACTCTACCAAGTTAAAACTGTCTCGTCATAAGTGCCATCTCAACAAATTAGAAGTAGTACAAGCTAGAAAAGAATGCGAGATGTAACCTATATCACACTCCCAAGTTAAACGTGTCTTATGATAAGTGATTGTTGCAGGTTACACCACAGTAGTACTTTGATGTAAGAACATGGTGTGATAGATAGATAGTGTATGTTGTAGAAACAGGAACACGCATCTTATTCACTAGTATAATGTGTAAAGTAAGCAGATGGAATTCAACAAAATTAGAAGCAATACAAGCTAGACATCATACATAACATGCAACCACATATAATAGTGCCAAGTTAGAGGGAGCACTTGTGATGGTGGACTAGGGGAGACGTGCTCATCATCAACACAGCTATGTTGAGTGTCTATGCATGTGTTGTCTTGCAAATCTTCTTGGGGGGATGGTGGAGTAGAATCTGTAGAGGCCCTCCGTTTCAGTTGGTCGGAAGGAGCACCTTTATCCACTGCCTTGCTAATTTCCTTCCGCTTTATTGATTTTGCATTGTCAAGTAAAACCGACAAGAAAAAGCAATAAAATTCACTCTTCAGAACTCATTCATGCATGATACTGATAATCACTACTTTGATGTAAGGCAAACACATGATACGAGGATGGAATATATACGAAAAACAGGACGGCATGGCATATTCACAACTATTTGTGTAAACTAAGTAGAAGCAATTTCAACAAATCAGAAGCAATGCAAACTAGACACCACATGAAAGATGCAACCAATATGACTCTGCCAAGTTAAAAGCGTCCCATCATGAATGGCTTTTCAACAAATTAGAAGCAGTGCATGCTATGAATCATATGAAAGATGCAACCAACATCACACTGCATATACTAAAGGTGTCTCGTCATAATTGATTGATGCGGGATACAAAAAAAATAGTAGTTTTATGTAAGGACATGCATAATAGACAGATGTACTGTGTACCAAAAATAGGAAGGCATGTCACATTAACAGGTATAATGTATAAACTATGAAGAATAGCACCTGCAATTTAACCAGATTGGAAGAATTACAATCTAGACACCATGTGCAACATGCAACCACATATCACGCTGCCAAGTTAGAGCAAGCACATGCGATAGTGGTGTAGGGGAAATGCAGTCATCAACTACAGAGCTACGTTGACTATCTTCATCTAGCCTTGCTGTTTCTTGAGAATCATGTGGGGAGGCTGACACTGCATTCTTTAAAGGAGGATCTTTTCTCACAGTAGTCCACGTGCCTGACTGTCTCATGATAAGTGATTGATGAGGGATACACAAGAACATTAGTTTGATGTAAGAACATGGTTAATAGATAGATGTAGTAGTATGTACCAAAAACAGGAAGGCATGTCATATTCAAAGGTATAATGTGTAAGCTAAGCAGATGCAATTTGAGCAAATTGGAAGCAATACAAGCTAGACACCCAGCTGGAGTGGTGAGCATGATCATCGAGGACCTGAGAGCCTGGTGGGAGGTGGGCTGCTTCGCCACCATCGTGGCTTTTTAGTTGGCTTGCAGGTAATGCATGTCTGTGCTGGGCTTGTCCTTGGCCAGTGCCCTGACTAGCTATTTGGCTTCTGGTGCTCCCGGGATGGTGGTTCATGTAAAAAATATCTTTCCTTATCTTAATAAAGACCGACTTCGGCCTTTCAAATACAAGCTAGACACCATATGCAACATGCAACCACATATGACACCCCGAAGTTAAAGCAAGCACCTAGGATGGTGGTTCATGGAGAGCGGGATCATCAACTCCGGAGCTACGTTTACCTTCTCCATCTGCTAACACTACACCCTTTAAAGTGCCGAAACGTGTCTTGCCTACCCGCGTAGAAAGCTGGAGTGACTTCTCTCTTTTCTTTCGTGTTTCTAGCAACAGTTTGGCAGAGGCTGAAATACCCATGCATAAAAAAACAATAGTTAGAGTATGAGTGAAGTGTGTGATGGAAATATGCCCTAGAGGCAATAATAAAGTTGTTATTATTATATTTCCTTATTCATGATAAAGGTTGATTATTCATGCTAGAATTGTATTGATCGGAAACTTAAATACATGTGTGGATACATAAACAAATACCGTGTCCCTAGTAAGCCTCTACTAGACTAGCTCATTGATCAAAGATGGTTAAGGTTTCCTAACCATAGACATGAGTTGTCATTTGATAACGGTATCACATCATTAGGAGAATGTTGTGATGGACAAGACCCATCCATTAGCTTAGCATATGATCGTTCAGTTTATTGCTACTGCTTTCTTAATGTCAAATACATATTCCTTCGACTATGAGATCATCCCGGATACCGGAGGAATATCTTGTGTGCTATCAAATGTCACAACATAACTGGGTGATCATAAAGATGCTCTACAGGTATCTTCGAAGGTATCTGTTGAGTTGGCATGGATCGAGATTAGGATTTGTCACTCCGTGTATGGGAGAGGTATCTCTGGGCCCTCTCGGTAATACACATCACAAGAAGCTTGCAAGCAATGTGACTAAGGAGTTAGTTATGAGATGATGTATTACAGAACGAGTAAAGACACTTGCCGGTAATGAGATTGAACTAGGTATGAAGATACCGACGATCGAATCTCGGGCAAGTAACATACCGACGGACAAATGGAATTACGTATGTTGTCATAAAGGTTCGACCGATAAAGATCTTCGTAGAATATGTAGGAACCAATATGGGCATCCAGGTCCCGCTATTGGTTATTGACCGGAGAAGCGTCTCGGTCATGTCTACATCATTCTCGAACCCATAGGGTCCGCACGCTTAACGTTCGTTGACGATATAGTATTATATGCGTTATGTATGTTGGTGACCGAATGTTGTTCGGAGTCCCGAATGAGATCACGGACATGACGAGGAGCTCCGGAATGGTCCGGAGGTAAAGATTGATATATGGGATAATAGTGTTTGGCCTCCGGAAGGGTTCTGGAATTCACCAGAAGGGGTTTCGGATGTTTCCCGAAATGTTCTGGTGCGAGAACACTTTATTTGGGCCAAGGGGTAAAGCCCACAAGGTTTTTGGAAAGTGCAAAAGGAAGTTTTGTGAAGGCCAGGGGCCAGACACCAGGGACCCTGGCATCTGGGGCCAGACGCCAAGGACCCTGGCGTCTGGTCCTGGAGTCCGAGTAGGACTCTTGCCTTGCGGGCAAAACCGACTTTGAGGAGGCTTTTTCTCCAAGTTTCGACCCCAGGGCTCAACATATAAATAGAGGGGCAGGGCTAGCACCCAACACACATCAATATTCACCAAGCCGTGTGCCGGCAACCCCGCCCCTCTAGTTTATCCTCCGTCATAGTTTTCGTTGTGCTTGGCGAAGCCTTGCGGAGATTGTTCTTCACCACCACCGTCACCACGCCGTTGTGCTGCCGGAACTCATCTACTACTTCGCCTCTCTTGCTGGATCGAGAAGGCGAGGACGTCATCGAGCTGAACGTCTGCTGAATGCAGAGGTGCCGTACGTTCGGTACTTGATCAGGACGGATCATGAAGGTGTACGACTACATCAACCGCGTTGATAAACGCTTCCGCTTAGCGATCTTCAAGGGTATGAAGATGCTCTCCCCTCTCTTAGCTATGCATCTCCATGGATAGATCTTGCGTGTGCGTACAATTTTTTTTGTTTTCCATGCAACGTTCCTCAACAGTGTGTGTAGAACTAGTGCACTGTAAAAGTAGCAGATAACAGGTGGCTGAAAAATAAATGACAGGAGACATATGGTAGCTCATAGCTCTACAACATTGCATGGCAAACGAAATTAGATTCTACTCCATATAATTTTGTAATATATGAGCACAGGGATGGCTGGGAAATGCAGGTACTCCTCCAGCACACCACCACATGTGGTCCTATCAAAATAATAGTCGACTAAAAATAAATAGGTCATTCGATTTTTTTTTGAACCGTCCGATCTACAAGGAACGGGCAGATGGCCTTCGTCTACCTCCCGCTAGTCACTGTTGACAATCTTTCTCGAACCACCAGTGACCACCGGCCCAGACCCCTGCCTCCACCGCCCCGCCCTCCCCTCGATCTCACACCACCGCCTTGCTTGGCAGCGCCCCCCGGCCATCCCTTTAAGCCCGACCGACCTCCAGATCGAAACCAGCAGCTCCTAGGCCCCACACACCCCTAAGATAAACACTGAGGCGCTGCTTCCCTGGCGTAACAGGCAGACTAGCACCTATTACGCCGGGGAATGCTTACTTTAATTGGGAATCAACTGACCAGGAATTGAAATCCAGGGGGCGATGGACCTCTAGCTAAGGTGAAACAGTATATGAGGAGAAACCTTGTGCATCGCGAGTTACTAGGAACATCTAGTATCAGGAAGAAGGTGCATGAAGAAGCGGTCAACTAGTGTCTTCTGTGGGATGAATACCGTGCAAGCAGACACATAAGATTTGCACAAATAAGGGAAGAGGAGTACCAGTTCTGGTTGCCAGTGCTGTGTCCTCCTGATATCGCGGCGATGTTCTTCTTTTTACCAGGGGAACCATTGTTGTGGAGGAGGGTGGAGCCTTGGACGAACCCATGGCCAAATTGTTGACTGTGTTGCGGTGGCCGTCTGTCGGCGGAGGGGAAGCAGATCCGAGGCGGCGAAGGATGGCGTAGCGGGAACAACTCCGGTGCGGTGGACCGTGGCGACGTTGGAGCGGCAGTGGTGAGGCGCAGGATGGCGTGGTTGAACTGGCTTGGGTATGGCGCACGTCGGTGTCCTGGAGGCAGCTCGGCCTCGGCTTCAACTACTAGCCGTGGAGGGCGTTGCGGTCACGATTGCGGTGGACGACGACATCGGGGTATCGGCTCCGGCGTGATGGAGGTGGGCAGCGGTTGATGGGTGGGATGGGGTAGCGGATGGAGTACGCCGGGGTTTCATGGCTGGTGGAGAGGTAGTTTTGGCACCCACGGAGTACGAATGGGGAATCGGACCGGGGGGGAGCTAAGGGGAACCATGTTTTGGTCTGGGACGAGCTTGTTTTTTGTTGAACAGATGGGACGCGCTTGTTTGAAATTTGGGGAAAGTACAAACTTCCCCCCCCCTTAAATTTCGGACCTACTGCGGGTCGGGGGTAGGATGGTAATCCCAGGTGTCCCAAATAGTGGGGGGGAGCGATTTCGGCCGAGCGCATGTGTGTTTTGGCGGCCACGGTGTATGAATGTTTTTCGGAGGCGGTTGCGTGGCATCTAGATGAAGTTACAAACCTACCCCGATTTAGACCTTTGGACGTCGGGCCGGTAGGTTTCACGGGTCGGAGTTAGAAAAGTAATTTCATTCTACCAAACATTGGTCTCACACGGTTTCGGGCGAGTAGAGGCTCTTTTGGCGCTTCGTTCGAAATTTTGAAACAAAAGCATTCACATTTACAGTACTCTTGAACTTTGAGGATTGACCTAAATAGACAACGTTAAATTTGACCTTGTATGTTTGAAAACCCCATTAAATTATGCGCTTCTTTTTGAAATTTGGACTCTTGCAAATCCTATAACTACGATTATTTTGGAATGGAGGAGGTAAATTTGAATCTATTTTGTACACGACTATATATGCTATTATGTACAAAAGCAGAGCAAAAATTGGTGCCCCCATAATTTTGGTATGATTTACAAATGCCATGATCTCGAGTTCAAATAATTGAATGGACTTCATGTCAAATTCGAATTTTTTAAACCACCTTAAGTTGAATTCAAATGTATGCTAGTTCCTAGCTAGCTATTTATAATGTTCATTGTGTAACTTTTGTATGTATAATGTGCTTTACACACACAACATGAACTATACTCACGTTTATATTCGAATTGCGAAAGCGATGCATTGTCTGGAGTTCAAAATATTGACTCTATGGATCAATTATGTCGAATAATAACATAGACATGCTCAAATTCGATAGAATATAGATGTCTGATGGAGCAATGACCGTTCCTTATGCGAATTGCGAATATCATGATCCCATCCTAATATTTGGATACAATTTATATTTTTAATCAATGTGTACATCAGTCTTTTACGTGTAGTTTCACTCTCCATAGGCCCCTCCTCACACACGCGCTAACTTTCTCTCTCACACATACGCGCACACGGTGTATATCCATCGGGGGTCTCTCACACATGCTCACACACTCTCTCCTGAGGTGTCTTTCTCGCACACATGCTCTCGATATCACCCTCCCTCCCTCTCGCAACCATTCACGACTGTTTTCACTAACCTTTATCACAAGCCTCTTCCTCTCACACACATACGCACGCACAATCCCCATCGACCCTTTCTCTATACATAGACCTGCCTACGTGTCTCCCGCACGCACATTATCTTTAGGCCTATCTCACACGCATTGTCTCCACCTCTCTTCCTAATTGACGAGTATGATTCCAACAGAGCATTCTGTAGGATGCCCCTTAAAGTTAGGTTGGATGAATGGTAATATCAGAGACAAGGGGTTACCTTAGTCCGAGGACCTAGGGTTACAAATCCTAGCCGGCTTTGTCATTGGACACAGAGTCCTTCACGGCTCTGGTATCTTTGTCTTGTATGACTAGTCCTCCATGGGTCTCCCTGAATGCGTCACAGGCCGACCAATGTGGCGCTGGATGGAACTGACCCAAGGGCCTCACCTCGGCCCACCGGACCTCACGCGGTGACACACCCTCTGCCCCTAGGTCTCGTTATCTTCTCACACCCACACATACCAACACAGACACCACACAAACTATTTCTCCTCATGCCTCTATATATCCCCTCCCCCCTTGCATGTACACACTCAAGGGCATCTCCTAGACCTCTCTCATTTCTCGTGATATCTCCCCCCCCCCCGCCGGCCCCTCATCCATGCCTCTCTCGAATACGTACACATACCCTCTCTAGGCCCTGCCAAATACGTCAACTACACATTCACACATGTTACATCTTATCAAAAAAAAAAAAAAACGTACCAACCCCATTGATCTAAAAAGCCCTCTCTTCATGTTTACTTCGCATACAACATTCCTTTTGAATAAAACCACACAAAGTGTGGCCAAAAATTTATTTTAGAATTTCTACATATATACAACATTACAAAGTTATATGGAGTATGAAAGTTAATTTGCATTGCATGGTGCACCCAATGATATTTATTCCGCATTGTGAATTTTTATATTTTTATACTATATATAAAGTTAGTCATAATAAAGAGAAACGAAGAGCATCTCTCTCTCCATCGCACACACCCCCTCTACGCCCCTTTCACGTAAGCACACAAACTATCTCTAGGTCCTCTAAAAGTACGCCCCCAGCACATTCACGCATGTTTCATCTTTCTCTCGCAATATGTACAGCGACGATCACTGTATTTGAAGCGAAAGCACGATACGTACATTGGACTTCAGAATCCACTCATTACGGTCACCATTTACGTTTTGTGGTTATTATACAGTCACGGGCTCACCGTACAGCTCTGTATTTGTTCAAGACACGACTAGTTGACCAGTTAAATGCTCCACGTGGCACCTCTAGTGTTGCATCACATTATCTCACTACCATTGGGCCCACCTGTCGGCGTGTATAAGAATGAAAACAAACAATAAAAAAATATTGGACGGTGGGTATTCGAAGTCATGACCGCGGGCACAGTGGACAAGGTGGCCTTGTATTGGTATGCTGAGCCGTATGTTTTAACACACAAGAGCTGGTGTGGTGATTATACACACACGCACGCATGCACACAAACTGCATGCATGCAACACTCACACGTACACATGCAGCCACGCACGCACGCAACACTCACACGCACACACGCATGCACACACCACATGACCAACACACACGCTCACGCTCAAGTGCTCAACCTACACGTGCATGCGCACATAGGGATGGCACCCGCAGGGTTTGGGTATGGGTGGAGGCACCCCATACCCTTACCTGTCCCCTCTGAGCTTACCCATCACCCTTACCCATACTCGTCAATGGGTATAATTTTTCTCATACCCGTTACCCGACAGGGTAGATGGGTACCCGTGGGTAAAATTACCCATGTTTGCAAAGCACCACTTTGAACAACTCATAGTCATAAAAAACAACATATAATTATAATCTATAAAAAACAATAAATTATAACAACAACACACATTTTTAAACAACAACACATCATAAACAACAATATATTTAATAAACAACATCACTTTCTCGTAAACAACAACACATCAAAACATCAACATATTGTCATATATTTTGACTTCACAAATTCATGACAAAGTGTAGAGATAATTTTGAGTTCATATGAATTTTATATGGGTACATGGGTACGTGGGTATGAGTTATATGATCCCATACCCGTACCCGCTCTACTCGATGGGTTTAATATTTCCTTATTTATATACCCATGGATATTTTTTTGTCTCATAGCCTTACCCTAATTGGGTTTTTACCCGCAGGGTACGCGGGTAATGGGTACCCATTGCCATCCCTATGCGCACACATCAGGCCCTGACAAACACATACACAACCAGGTGGTTCCTGCGCACGAGTTGGAGTCTTGTCGCGCCTGCGTAAATTTGTGTTTATCTTACTTTTTTCCTCTGCAAACTGACAAGTGGGACCCACAAGGAACGTGGTCAATTTAACCAGCCAACATAGTGCCACGCAGACTATTTGGCCGGTCAACAGAGTGCAATCCGATGCTGAATGATGAGCAAGTGACCGTATAATCACCGTAAAACGTACATAGTGACCGTAATGAGCGTATTCTGAAGTCCGGTGACCGTATTACACTTTTCGCTTGAAATACACTGACCTCCAGTGTATTTATCTCTTCTCTCGCTCTCTATGTGGAGCCGAGTAGTCCAACGTGCCAGTGCCTAAATTGGCGCACGCCACCCCATTATTGCTGTACTGGTTTCGTAAGAGCGAACAAGCATTCATGTCTATCGTACAAACTGTAGATATGAGTTAAAAATGCTATGAAGACGAATACAAATATTTGAATCCACTTTATGCCCAATTTCTCTCTGTAGGCCCTCCAAAAGTACACCTCTACACGTTTTCGCATGTTACATCTAACAACTATGCAACACAGCACTACTACACTCTAGCAAAATAAATCATATGCGTTTTTAGTTTTACTAGATCTCATATTGTTACTTAATTATTCAGTTTGCATACATTAAAATTGCCCTTGAAATGTATGGCTAGTATCATCTAGTGATATGAAAGGTCAGACTACACACACACGCACGCGCGCGCGCACACACACACACACACAAAAGGGCCCATTACATATTCAAGCATTTCACATCTTTCTCTCGCTCTCTGTGTCAAACCGACTATGCCAAACTACCCTGTCTACCACGTGGGGAAAATCCCGCCCTCGCCTGTTTAATCGGGTTTGTATCGATGGATCGTGCGAAACAGCAAAACTATAGTAGTACTACAGTACAAGTAACAGTTCACTGGGCCGCCGTGTCGTGTACTCCTCCATCGTAAGAGTGGAGCGCTCGCTTTCATAAATGTTTTAGTCCCTTTCGCTGACATGTGGGACATCAAGCAACCGGGTCCACATGCCATACCGAAATAACAGTGCAGAGCAGCAGGGGTGAAGCACCCCGGTCATGGCGCCGGCGTAGTAATGAGCAATGAGGCGTCAAATCATAAGGCTGCACCTTTCCCGCAGTTAAGTTGGAGGGACGAAGTGATGCTAAAAAAAGAAGTTGGAGGGACGAAGCAACCATCATTTCATTCTTTGCTGAATCCGCTTCTCCCTCATCTTCTTCAAGTTAACCACGTGTTGCTTCTGCCGTTGTTCTGCCTCATGTGGGACGCGGATCGGCTTGGTAAATCACTGACACGTGGGACCGCATGTTAGCAAACTGCCAGGCCAACGTCCTCTAAAAATAAGAAACCTCCCCCACCTTCCGTGCGGCAAAATCACCTCCTTTTTACTAATCTTGATATAATTTTTTAGATCAATATAATCGAGATTTGTATAGATAGTACACAGGAGCAAAACAAAGTGGTACGGTTAAGGGCATCCACAATGTGTAGCCAAATGTGAAAATAGCTTTTGGCATCGATGGGAACCATTATGGAGGGTGTTGCCAAAGCCAAAAAGAGGGAACCGAAGCTCCCTAATTGATTGATTGAAGGAATAGAAAAATGCAACCTCTCTCCTCTTTCTCCCGTGCTTGGACACATGTACAGTATAGAGCATAGAGTCTACTCCCCTGTCCCTTCTATCACAAATCACAAAGCAGTGAGGCCTCAAATCACAAAGCACGGATGAAGCAACCATCATTTCACTCTTCACTGACTCCGCTTCTCCATCGTCTTCTTTGAGAAACCACCTTTACCGCACTAGGACGGACGACACTATTGTGTAGTAGTACATTTAGGCCTCCTTTGGTTCAACGGACTTCCTGGATGCAAAGAAGGCAGTTGTCTTGGCTTCCGGGCGGCACTTGCGAATGACTTACCGTGGTCTCCCTCAATGGTGTGCTCCGTCAAACGCACTTCCCCAAAGCCACAACATTCGAGATATCATCGACGTCACCGCAATGGGGAAGGAAGTCAAATAGTAACTACCTCCATTTTTTTGTATACAAGGCCAGTATCAAAATTACAATTTGCAGAAGGCCACTAACACTTATCGAGGCAAAATTGATGGGGTTTGCCTCGTACTAGCAACCAAGGACATTAATATACCCTTGCGTGCATGCGAAAGTGAGAAGGTTGTTTTGCATGGCGCTGCATTAATCAAGCAATGAGGAGTGAGATGGTTAGCTCTTTGGGCGTTGGAGAAAAAATACACATTAATTGACACGTCAAACGAGGATTTGTATCGATCAATCCCGCGAAGGAAAACCCTGCCTTTGTTTTTTAACACAAGTACGTACTTGTATCCTGTTTGGGTCTAGGCCTTGCATTGCCATACTTTGCCACACATTTTTTCCAAGCTTGCCTAAAGTTTTTCAAAATGAAAAGGAGGTACACTTGCGCACGGCTGTCGCGGTTGCACCGCACCCTCACACAGTCGCTCATGCACGCCGCGAACCCAACCAAGGGAACACACCCTCACTGACACGTGCTATAGCATGTGGTCAAACGAAACTCAGCCATCCTACCGTTGACACATAATTTTCGTTCATACAGTATGTTTATCCAACCGCATGTTGGGGAAGATCCATGCGGCCCGTGCGGTGGTCTGTTGGGGAAGAAGAAGGGTTAGGAGACATAGGATAGGATATTCATCCAACCGCCTGAAATGGTCGACTGACCCAAATGATGAAAGTCAGGCGACTTGCATAAATATATGTTTTTACACAACAAAAGATCCCTAAAAACAACAACATAAAGAAAAACTATCACTGCTCGTGGAACAAGCCGGCCTCGTCATCTTTGGCTGCCGGCGCGAACCAGCCGTAGCTGCCGACGTGTGTCTCTGCACCGTGGTTGTCCTCGGCCTCCGGCTACTCGTTCACACGGAGCATGCGGGCGCTCTACACGGACGCGAGCACCGTCCGGTTCACGTCCATGATGTTCAGTTCCGCCTGCAGGAGGGCCTCGATGGTAGCGGCATCTGCGCGCTCCATGTTGAGTTGAGCCTTCGCCGCCCAGTTCAAGTCCAGGACGTCTGGTTCCTTTTGCAGGTGGGCCTCGATGGCAGCGGCATCCGCGCACTCCACGTAAAGTTGAGCCTCCGCCGCCCGGTTCACGTCCACGACATCCGGTTCCGCGTGCAGGAGGGCCTCGATGGAAGCGGCATCTGCGCGCTCCACGTCGAGTTGAGCCTCCGCCTCCCGGTCCTCCTTTAGGATCGCCAGGTTGAACCGCTGGTCCGCCTGCACCATGGGGGACCCGAACGCCGGCACGAAGTCAACGTCCATCGTCTCATACGCATCGGGGGCCTTCTGCGCCGTGACCTCTGCCATGAACATTGGATCGGCTTCCTCCTCCTCGGAGCTTGGCTCTAGAGAATCGGGGATTGGCCCGCCGCAAACCGAGCTTGGGAATGGAGGTCTGTGGCGCCGACCGCCGCCGCGATTTCTGCGCGGTGCTTCGGCATCAACATCTTGTAGTACGTGATCTTGCGGCGCAAGATTGGCTTTCCGGTGAACTAGGGGACAGTTGATGCAGACTAGGGGATCGAAAGGTGGGAGAATGGGCTGGAGAGGAGGTGTGGTTTTGGGGCAGTGGTGACCGGCAGACAAGTAGCTGGCGTAGGCCGAGCAGCGAAGGTTCCGGTGGGAATAGTGGTTCCGGTGATGACCGGTCAATTGGTTTTGACTGTGCGGAGTTTGCAAAGCCGGGCAGCTGGAGCCTGGAGAGTTGTGGGGTGGGATGGGACCAAAGTTTCGGAGTTTCACGTGGCAGACGTCCGGACCTCCCCACCGTTCCCGTCGACGACGAGGCGGTGAATTCATAAATCTCAAGATGCTATGCTGGCTCAGTCTCTTGAAGGTGCTCATAGGGGTAGGGTGTGCGTGTGGGCTGAGAGTATGCGTGCATGTATGAGCGCTTGCGTGTGTACTGTGTTAGAAAAAGGAGTACTCACTCTCGGAAGTATGCAAGTTCATAAGGAACGGACGGTGTACATCACTCTTGTCACATTCGCGTTGCACCCCGACATGGTGGACCCTGCACGTTGCTCACCGAATGGAACGCACTTCGTCTTGCGTTTTCGCTCGCTTGCGGGACCGCAGTTGAGAGCAAACCGATGGTAGGCAAACTTTCCCCTCCCCCCCCCCCGCGGGGTCGGACGTCCCTCCCCCTCCCCCGCCCGTGTCGGCTTAATTTACTACTCCACTCCAGTAGTACTACTACTCATCACTACTGCAGGATGGTCTAAACGCGACAGTCCAATCAGAGACCCTCCGATGAAACTGTGTGCGATGCATCAATCACAAACAGTGATGTAATAAAACTGTCAAAAAAGATGCAAAACATTTGTGATGGCGGTGACATCAAACACGGTTCATATTGGAGTTGCGTGTGCGATTCGTGGCAAACGATTAATCCAGAAGAACTGTTTGCGATGAGGCAGAACAACAGAAATGGGCAGCCAGATGAGGGTGTGTACGATATACGGCATACAGTTCACTAGGATGAAATGTGTGTGATTAGGCAACACAAAAGAAATGGTTCAACTGAACAAGATGTGTGTGATACGCGGCAAACAGGTCCGTAATTAGAAATGTGTGCGAAGACCAATAATAACACAGACGATTGCTGCTAATAAGCCGTGTGATTTGCTCTGTCTATAGAAGAATAACATATATATATATATATATATATATATATATATATATATATATATATATATATATATAACTGAAATAAACATCCAATTACATAAGTGACTATATAGATCATTCGCACACACCTCAATAAACAATTGTATGCATTCTAAACTAGGAGAAACGATCATCTAGTCATCTACTTCTTGTGACGCTCTCGCCACTGCTCTGTGGCTTGATCCCTCGTCTGGGGCAGGAAGAAGACACTCCCTCATGTCAACGATCCGCATGTACATCTCGTAGCATGTGTACGCGTCCTTGGCCGCGTACTTGATGTGTTGTTCGTCCAGTCTCTCATGCCAGACACTGTGCCAGGCGTTCTTGTCCTTCTTACTCTAATCCTTCATCTTCATGTAGTAGGGGTCGATGATGGCCGAGGCGAGGTCAACCAGGGAGTTCTGTTTGTTGTTGTCACTGCCCTAGACCTTGTAGTGGTCCTGGATGTTGACAATATTCTGGCATTTCAAGCCCGAAACCTTGAGCGCTTTTAGATCGTTGGTGGTGTCCATCGTAGCAAAACTGTAGTCGGAGCTGTTGATAAACCTGGAGAAACGCTCGCAAGGCCTTGTGGCCAGGTGGTAGTGGTAGACGAGGACGTCATGTCGCATGCACAACTGGGCGACGGCAACCTTCTGATCGTGCCCAGCACGACCGATGGTGTACTCGAGGTCGAAGCCGACCACTTGGTACTTGTCCTCGGGAAGCAGCTGCTCCATAGTTTGGATGGAGCTCTCCACCGAGACCGGCTCGTTTGTGTACACCACCGAGAGGGCCTTCCCCCTCATATGGGTGTCCACTACGTGATGCGTGGTGAACTGCCCGTCGTTGTTGTCGTCAGCCGCTGGGAGCGCCATTGGAGCCATGGGGAGCGCCATTGGAACGCTGGATGTCCTCTCTGTATGTGTCGTTGTGCTTATTGTGTCATGTGGCGCGAGAGATGAAGGTAAATGGCCGCAGGAATAAATGGGGGCTGGGCGGCCTGGATTCTCGGCGCGTCCGCATGACAGTTTTTGCAGCGGGTAACTGCATCGTGGCGTCGCGCCCGGCGCAACTGCATGCACACGAACGTGCGTGATTGTGCGCTGGCCCCAAACACTGGTAGTGCGCGTGGAGGGACGAGGGCAGAGCGCCCAGAGGGACGCGAGAGCAGAGCGCGCGCGGCGAGACGCGAGCAGAGCACGCCGCGGTAGCCTCAACCGCAAGCAACCACACACATAGAGCAGTTGAACACGCAGGAAATGGTCGTCTACAAGCCAGCCGATAGTTGCGTCGCTGCGTAGAGAGCGGCCGTGTGCTACTACCGTCGTCTTGGTCTATTAGTCCCCTTTATATTCTGTGCCATATTTTGACCTTAAATTTAACCAACAAAATGTTAATGCATGTTACAAAAATTATATAATTGGAAACTATGTTCAAATACGAATCCACCGATATAATCTCTGGAGACATGCATTTGTATTTTATTAGTTAAATCTATAGTCAAAATTTGGCACAAAAATACATAGACGACTTATAAACTAGGACGGGGGTAGTAGGTAATTTAATCGCAAATGTTTTTATTTTATTAACCGTATGTGTACGTGTCCTTTCGTCCTCCTCTCGCACGTCTTGTCACCCCACTGCCGCAGACGACTTAGAGCGCAAGCTTGAGCAGCGCGCGGGGGGCGTTCTTTTGGCCAAACGGTGGTGAGCCCATTCCCACGCAACCGCGCAGGTTCCAGCGCAAGCTTCCCGCCCGAGTCGATGAAATCCCCCAAAATGCCAATGCTTACCGGCCTGCTATATAAACCCTCACGGCCGGCGAGTCCCGCGTCGCATTTTCCCCTCCCTCCCTGTAGCTTATCTCATCTTCTTCTCCCACAATCGCCAATGGCACCGGTCCGTCGTCGTCGCTCAGCCACTCCGCTGTCATCAGAGGATAGCTCCAGCTGGGAGGCTACACCACGGCGGCGGTGCATTCCCCGACGTAGTGTAGTGCGCGTGGCGTCCCTGTTGAGTGTCCGCGGAACACCGACCACACGCTCCGCCGCCGCTGCCCATCGGCAGCTGTTGCCGGCTGCCGTTGCCGCCACCCCACCATATGCCGTCGTGGCTGCCACACCACCGTCGAAAGCCAGGGCCATCGCCCGCTCCGCCGCCGCGGCCCGAAGGCGGGAGGTGGCTGTCTTGGCCGCCACCCCACTGCCGGCCACCGTGGCCATCACCCGCTCCGCCGTCGCTGCCCGAAGGCGGGAGGTGGTGGTCGTGGCCACCACCCCATCGTCGGCCGCCGTGGCCGCCAGCCCACCGTCGACCACCGGGGTCATCACCCACTCCGCCACCGCCGCCCGAAGGCGGGAGGTGGAGGTGGAGGCCCGCATGTGCGTCAGCGACCTTGCGCGCTACATCGAGTTCCTGCGGGAGGAGGAGGAGTGCCTCGTCGAGCACGCAAAGAGCCTTACCGCCACCGCAGAGGTGAGGAATCAAGAGATCTACGAGGAGAACTACCGCTTCGAGAGGGGTCGTCTAGAGCGGCAGAGGGCATTCGAGGTGAGCGTCGTTGAAGGTGCAGCAGCGGCAGGCACCGTATTGCAGTTGTCCAGATCGTCGGTAGGCTCCTCCTCCCCTGCGTCTTACTGAGCGCGCTCGGCAGAGGAGAGGCTGCCGGAAGTAGTACAAAGCCCCTCCGTAGTAGTAGTATTTAAGGGCTATTTTGTTCAGTTCATCTGACTATAGATGTGGTGAAACTGTACAACGTACTTAAAATTAGCTAGTATATATAGCTGAACTAGCTATTTCAGTACGTGGTTGGCAACAATTGGGGAAAAGTTTGGTCAGTTCAGTTGTCGAGTTGAACTGTTTGTATAAAGAACGACTGCTTAATCTATGAATGAAATCTATGCTTAATTACTGAATATTAGTTGCAAAAATTAGATAGCGCTAGTGATTTTTAGCTGCATATTTTGAAAAATCGCAGTGTTACAAGGTTGACAAATGGCAATGTTTCTAGATCAACAAATGTCAATATTTCCAGTTTGACAAATGGCAATATACCCAATATGACAGATGCAAATCTTACCAAATTGTCTGTACGTGGTTGCACACGGGTCATCCAAAACAACCGTTTGCGTTGAAGGGATGTACAAATCCTTCTCGGCACATTTTCTCTTGGCTTAGCGTCGAAGTCTGGCTTTGCATACCGTATTCAATCTGAACCATTTGCGTTGAAGAGATGCACAAATCCTGCACTGCGAATTTTCCCTTGACTTACTGGGGAAGACCATAGCTCTCACTTTGCATACGGGTGTTCTATCTAAAATGTTTGCGATCAAGAGCTGCACAAATCCTGCTCGGCACATTTTCCCTTGGCTTCCAGGGGAAGCTGTCGGTTTGCATACGGGTGTTCTAACTAAAACATTTGCGATGGGTGTTTTATATTTAAAAACCATTGACATTTTTTAAAAGAAAATTATTTGATAAGTCTGTACATTAAGAGAGAAAAACTCAAGTTCGTTCAAACCATATCTTTCATTCAGTCGCACTGTGAATTTATATTCATATGATCGAGATGCAGTATTAAACCCAAAAAAACTCCGGGACGCCGTTGTTGAAGTCTTCAAGGCAGCACAAAATGTTCTTCACTTGGAAATCAAACATCATGTCATCGCGCGATCGACGGGCGGGGCGCGAGAGGGCGGCAACTGACGGCGCTGCGAGGTAGCGGTCGACGGCGGCGTCCCATGCCACTGAGGGGGGTGCGTGCATGGGCACGGGCGCGACGGGTGCAGGCAAACACACAGGGACCGGTGCCGCGGTCGGTGGAGGGGCGGGCATGGGCGCTGGCGCTGGCATGTACACGAGCTCGCGTGGGTTCGCGGAGACCTCGCTGACACCCACGGCTTCCAGCTCTGCGATAGTGCTCGGCGACCAGCCCATCAATGCTAGGGGGATGGTCGCTGGCGCGGGCGCGGGGATGGGAGCTGGGACGGGCGCGGGGGCAGCAACCGCCGCCGCTAGGGCCATGTCCAAGAGGCCCCATTCCTCCTTATTTTCTATCTCCTCCGGCTCGGAGTCAACTTCACCAAACTTGAAGACTAGTGGCAGATGATCCTTCTGCGCCATGGCGTTAGTGGAGGTCTGCTGGAGGGAGGGGAATGGGAGGCGAACAGTAAGGCCGCCCGTATTAAACAGTGGCTCGGGCGCCATTAATGGAGAGGATGCGAGCAAGGCGGGCGGCCATGGAAGTCAAAGGGCTTGCTTCCCAGTGAGCCTGCGCAGCGTACAGCTCACACGCTTCCTGGTGAGCCTGCGCATTGGAGGACAGCTTGCATGCCTCTCGGTCAGCCAGCGCACCGGACTGCGCTCACGCGCCTCCCGTTCAGTCAAGCAGCTGTCCGCATGCACCTCCTATAGCCATTAAAAGCCAGACACATGGCGTCACGTGAATGGTTAATAGAACGCACACGATTTAAATTATACAAATGTTTGAGATGTTAAAGTGGCAGCTATTTGTTTCAAAATGCCTTTGTTGGCTGTTATTCGAGTGCGCCTTCTCTCAAAATGGACACAAAAAATACCATAGCATGTTGGGTGCCATTCCATGATAGCATGCCAAGTTTCATGAATTTCAGACGAGTTTTGGATTTACTAGAATTTAAAAACAAAGTATCTCAATGTTTTGCCGGCAATCAACAGTGCCCTGGTGTTTGAAATTCATTCCCATTTCTTGCATGGGACCTAAGCATGCACCCAAGGACACACATTTGATATGTCAACCCATTTTTCTGCACTGGAGCATGTGCATGTAGTTCAAATTTGAATTATGCACATAAAATGCCTAGAAAACCCAGTTAATGTATAAAAATGTCCAAGTGAACCCCGAAAAATCCCAAAAATTGACACAACACTCCTGTCGTTCTATGTTGACACTAGAAAAATTTTGAAAGCAAGAAGAGGCAACGGATATCTTTTCGTCCCCAAAGGTGGCACGTTCCCTACCGAAACCATCAGGCTTGTTGTGAGAAGCTCTGGTTTGCGAGAAGCTTATACCAAAACCTGCCCCAAATGGGACAAATTTTTTACCACTGCATGTTGATGCCGCTCCATGATAGCATGTCAAGTTTCATGAACTTCAGACGAGTTTTGGATTTACTAGAATTTAAAAACCATGTATCTCAATGTTTGCGGCTGAGCGACGGTGGCAAGGTGTTTGACATTCATTCCCATTTCTTGCATTGGACCTAAGCATGCAACCAAGGACACAGATTTGATTTTTCAACCAATTTACATGCACTGGAGCATGTGCCTGTAGTTCAAATTTGAATTATGCACATAAATGCATAGGAAACTCAGTTAATGTATAAAAATGTCCAAACGAACCCCGAAAAATTCCTAAAATTAACACAACACACATGTTGTTCTATGTTGACACTAGAAAAAAATTGAAATCAAGAAGAGGCAACGGATATCGTTTCGTCCAGAAAGGTGAAACATTCCCTACCATAACCATGAGGCTTGTTGTGAGAAGCTCTAGTTTGTGAGAAGCTTATACCCCAACCTGCCCCAAATGGGACAATATTTTTACCATGGCATGTTGATGCCGTTCCATGCTAGCATGTCAAGTTTCATAAATTTCAAACGCGTTTTCGATTTACTAGAATTTAAAAACCATGTATCTCAATGTTAGCGGCCGAGCGACGGTGGCAAGGTGTTTGACATTCATTCTCATTTCTTGCATGGGACTTAAGCATGCAACCAAGGACACACATTTCAATTTTGAATCCATTGATATGCACTGGAGCATGTGCATGTAGTTCAAATTTGAATTATGCACATAAATGCATAGAAAACTCAGTTAATGTATAAAAATGTCCAAGCGAACCCCGAAAAATCCCAAAAATTGACACAACACTCCTGTTGTTCTATGTTGACACGAGAAAAATTTTGAAAGTAAGAAGAGGCAACAAATATCATTTCGTCCCCCAAGGTGGCACGTTCTCTACTGAAACCATCAGACTTGTTGTGAGAGAAGCTCTGGTTTGCGAGAAGCTTATACCCAAACCTGCCCCAAATGGGACAATATTTTTACCACGGCATGTCGATGCCGTTCCATGATATCATGTCAAGTTTCATGAATTTCAGACGAGTTTTCGATTTACTTGAATTTTAAAACCATGTATCTCAATGTTAGCGGCCGAGCGACAGTGTCAAGGTGTTTGACATTCATTCTCATTTCTTGCATGTGACCTAAGCTTGCAACCAAGGACACACATTTGATTTTTCAACCCATTTTTATGCACTGGAGCATGTGCATGTAGTTCAATTTTGAATTATGCACATAAATGCCTAGAAAACTCAGTTAACGTATAAAAATGTCCAAACGATCCCCAAAAAATTCCAAAATTTAACACGACACTCCTATTGTTCTATGTTGACACCAGGAAAAAATTGAAAGCAAGAAGAGGCGACGAATATCGTTTTGTCCACAAAGGTGACAAGTTTCCCTAACGGAACCATGAGGCTTCTTGTGAGAAGCTCTGGTTTGTGAGAAGCTTATACCATAACCAGCCCCAAATGGGACAATATTTTTTACCCCCGCATGTTGATGCCATTCCATGATAGCATGCCAAGGTTCATGAATTTCAGACGGGTTTTGGATTTACTAGAATTACAAAAGCAAGTACCTCAACGTTTGCCAGAGAGCCACGGTGCCGTCGTGTTCGAAATCCATCCGCATTTCTTGCATGGGACATAAGCATAAACCCATGGACACATATATGATTTTACAACCCATGTTGGTGCACCAGAGCATGTGCATGTAGTTTAATTTTGAATTGTGCACCTGAAATGGCTAGAAAATCAAGTTAATGTATAAAATGTCCAAACAAACCCTGAATAATTCCAATTTTTTTACGACACACATATAGCTGCATGTTCACTGCAGATAAAAGTTCTAGCAATTCAAACACCCTCCATTGCCGCTGTGACCCCATTATGTAATTCAAATCAAGATGAAAAATCAAGTAGATCGCACACAGTTTATTATCACCAACCGTGTGAGATGCAGTACAAAATATCTTGGAGCACCGTCGGAGTATAGTACGCCTATGGCTTACGCGAGAAGGTGCGTCGGCTACAGTCCACAGCCAGCGTGTCAAGCACACTAGCTCGCTCCCCAAATATCATTTCACTGTTCAATCATCGCCGGTGAAAGATGGGGACGTGGACCCGCGTCGTGAGGGCAACTTCGGCGGCCCACTCCGGCGAGAGCGTGGCCCCAGCCACCATGCGCGTGCTAACAAGGTACATGAGCGCGGCCGCAATCTGCAACCGGGTGGCCAAGGCAGCCCAAACGGCCGCTGTTGCTTCTCAGGTGGCGGCAGCAACATCTGCCTCGGGGATAGCAACTGGCGAGAGCGGCACAGCAGCTGTCCATTCCGTAGCGGCAGCCTTAGCCCTGATGGAGGCCGCCCATGCCTAGCTCGTGGCGGTCACTGCACAAATCGAACGAAGCTTCTTTGACAACGGTCGGCAACCAACTGCCGAAGAGTTGGCAATCGCCGAGAGCGTTCGAGCAGCCGTCCATTCCTCCACCACATACCTTGCCACGACGGAGCCCGTCCAAGCCCAGATCACGGCCACCCACGCCCAGCTCGTGGCGGCCTTTTCCAAAGAGATGGCGAACATGGATGGCGAGATGCTTGCCGAGTATGGTGCGATGGATGCCATGGAGCCCTTTCCCCAGGAGACCATCGGGCGTGAGCTGGACATGGAGGAGGCGGCGGAGATCGACGAGCACCAGCCGTAGTAGTACTCTTTGTTTTGTTTAATTAGGAGCATCGGTTTTTAATTTGTTAGAGTAATGTTTAGCTCAGCTAGCTCTGTTTAATTGCTGAACTTGCTCGATTAAGAAGTGTGGGTGTGCTGTAGTCTCCTTTGTGTACCCAAATTATGCAATGACGTGGATGACCACTGTAACCAGGGAAATTCAAACCTAAATTTGCACGTTCAAACTCATCACACATGGGTTAAACTATATGAATCGTTTGTGATGTTCACATATCGTACACAGTACTGAATAAGGGACCGTGTCTGATGACACTTTGCGCGCCAGTTTTTTCGGTGCACCGATTCAAAAATTTTG
Organism: Thinopyrum elongatum; assembly: GCA_011799875.1. Lineage (NCBI taxonomy): Eukaryota > Viridiplantae > Streptophyta > Magnoliopsida > Poales > Poaceae > Thinopyrum > Thinopyrum elongatum. Next base: position 370,421,996 of record CM022299.1, on the reverse strand, counting down.
GCTTCCACGAAAATATCTACCTCCCCGCCCCCTCCCCCTTACCAAAAGCCACATTTCCCCTATTTCCGCCTTCCTTTCCAAGTTGAAACCTTCACTCCTTGCTTGCAGCGCCGCCTCCACGCCGGCGACCCTCCTTCACGCTGCTCGGCCTCGTCTATCCAGGCAGGTAATCCACACCCGACCACCATCCTCCTCCTCCTTCCACATCCCACATGTCCCGATCGCCGGCGCGACACCTTCCACCCAAATCACCGACCCCTCCACCAAATAAGCGCCGCCCTAAGCCATGGTGCATGCAGTATAGCTAGGAGCTCAAGGAGCATTTGGCAGCGGAGAAGCAAATCGTGGCCGCATGCGCGGATGAGGTCGCGATGGCTGCCATTCGTGCTGACCCCCAGATCTTGGAGGAGCACCTCACCGTCGAGGCCATCGTCGACGCCTCGTGCGCCGATGCCGCAATGTGGTTGGCTGCTTTAAACGACAGTTCATGGTGTTTTCTCGAGGCCACCCTCGGTGCCTTCGACGAAGACTACGAGGTGTTTTCTCAGCGTGCACGTGCTTACCTCAACTCGAGAGCCAGCAGGTTGGTGCCCGGAGCGGCTCAGGTAACTCCCCACTACGACGAGGGCACCCACGATGTGGAGGCCTCGCCCTCTTCCATGTCCAAGGAGCCAATCATCATTGATATCCCCGACGATGAGGAGTAGCTTGTCTTATTAGCTCACTATAAGGACCCATTTCAATTTGCTAGCTACGCCGGTTAAGCATGCTTGGTTTACCCATTGCATGTGCTGCTCCTGCCTTTCCTTAACAAATTCTAGTGAATTGTGCTACTAATTTTACCATGCAATCTGTTGCTCTAGTGTATATGTTCTATATGTCGTGCAATGTGGTGCTCCCTTATTAACTGTTTGGTTAATTAGTTGTCGTCTTTAGTTAACTGTTCGGTTCAATTCTGCAAATGTGATGTTCAATTCTTGAGGCTGCAATTTTGTATAGTCTTCCATGTGAGAAATAAATCGAATTTATCTTTACAAAATACATGAGAAACAAATACAATTGATATATTTCCAAGTTATCAAGCATGCTTGGTTTGGTTAACTGTCTGATCTTCTAGTATGTTATACATTGTGCAATGTGGTGCTCAGTTAATGTTTGGTTCATTTGTTGTGGTGTTTAGTTAACTGTTTGGTTCAATTGTGCAATGCGATGTTCAATTGTTGTGGGTGCATTCTGTTATTGTATACCATGTGAGAAATAAATCGAATTTGGCTGTACTAAATACATGAGAAACAAATACAATTGCTATATTTCAAAGTTGTTAAGCATGCTTGGTTTGGTTAACTGTCTGATCTTCTATTAGGAGTATGTTATATTGTGCAATGTGGTGCTCAGTTAATGTTTGGTTCATTTGTTGTGGTGTTTAGTTAACTGTTGGTTCAATTCTACAATGCGATGTTCAATTGTTGTGGGTGCATTCTGTTATTGTATACCATGTGAGAAATAAATCGAATTTGGCTGTACTAAATACATGAGAAACAAATACAATTGCTATATTTCCAAGTTGTAAAGCATGCTTGGTTTGGTTAACTGTCTGATCTTTTATTAGGAGTATGTTATATTGTGCAATGTGGTGTTTAGTTAACTGCTTGGTTCAATTCTGCAATGCGATGTCCAATTGTCGTGGGTAGAATTTTGTATTGTTGTGCATGTGAGGAATAAATCGATTTGGCTGCACTTAATACATGAGAAACATATACAACTGCTATATTTCCTAGTTCTTAATCATGCTTGGTTTGGATAAATGGGTTTTCCATGTGGCTTGAATTAATCTGATGAATCTGCAATGTGCTTATTTTTCATCAACCTATTTTATTGATAGCATGTGAACCCTCACTTAACCTGATGACTAACTACCTTATATGTGTTGCAGAGAAACAATGGGAAGCACTGAGGTTTACAATCGAGGTTTGCACATGCATGGTCCTTTGTCTAATAGCACATTATTGTGCAATTGCAGGAACCATTCTAATATTTAGGTTTTTAACAATTTGGTCTTGCACATGTAGGTCCTGCTGTCAGAGGTTTTGACCCACTGTTTGACCCTTTTTGCATATGGGGAAATGAGTTATCCATGAATATCAGTCAAGTCAAGAAACTCAGAGAGATTGTTAGGATAAAGAAATTAGTGACAAAAAACAACAAGATCTTTGTCTGCACAATGAAGAAGACATCAGTTCACTACAAGATGGTACTAACTATTATACCTTGCCTTTTTTTATTTCTTTGCCCCATTTCCAATATAGAGAAGATATTTATGCACATCCTTATTTTCAGGCCTTTCCAAGGCAGTTCACTGATGATTACCTCTCAAACCACCTCTATGGTCAGGAGGCGAGGAAGGTTTTCATACAACACCCACGGTTCAATATTGAAGTGTTCCTGAAGAGGACAAAGGATGGACGGCCAATCATCCACTGGCACTGGCCTAAAGTTGCAAAGACCTTCAACATCAATGAAGGCTCAATATTCGCTTTCCGTTTCAGCAGTTTTCCAGATGAGATGCATCTGTCTATGTACCGTCTATGATGCTAATTTCGAAAGGTTCTTGCATGTGAAACTTGGTGCTGGTGCAGTTGTGTAATGGGGTAGCTGAGTGCTGAAGCTATATGATGTTGTACTCTGATGTATTTCAATTATGAAATCCTGCTTCCTTAATATGGAAATGAAATATATTGTGTGCTTAATTTGAAATGTCAATTAGATTAATAAATGGATTATTAATAATAGGGCAATTACCCTGCTAATGGCCAATTAGCCTGCTAATTGGGTTTTTCTATTGCAAACGGTTATTGAGAAAACACCGTGGGCGATGACCTCAGGCAACACACATAGTTTCTAGGAATAAACCGTGTTGGATCAATGAACAATCACACACGACATCCTCTTGAAAACTGTTTGCGTTAGGCGACCTTGCGCAAACGTTTACCACATAAAAAGTGTGTGTGATGGACAGCCTTTGCCACACAGTTTCTTCTACGCACCGTGTGTGATGCATTCAATAACGCAAACGATAAAATTGTTAATATCGTGTGCAATGGCAACTCTATCACAAACGATTTAATGGGGAAAATTGTGTGTGATGTACCTACGAACGGAAACGTTTTCCTTGGAGTGACTATGTGGGATGTATATACGAACAGAAACGTACTTCTTGGATTAACTGTGTGGGATGTACATACTAGCGGAAATGTATTCCTTGGATTGACTGTGTGGAATGAACATACGAACGGAAACGTTTAGCGGGGACTGACTGTGTGGGATGTACTTACGACCGGAAACGATTTGGCCTGTATAATTGTATTTTTTAGCACAACTATACGTATAACCGTATTTGATCGCTCGCCGGTCGCACACGACCTCATTTTGCCGAGCGTGTGTGCCAGGAGGGCATATCCCCGACGGTTTCTGGGTCGTGTGGGAAGGACCCCCCCTATCACAGTCACTCACTAGGCGACGGTACAGAACGCCATCGCAGAAAGGGGTTAAAAACCATTTGTATAGCACCTCGTTGTACCAGTGCATCCTACTACTATTGGACATGGAGTTCAAAAAAAGTTGTACTATTGGACTGGCCATACGTGGTGAAATCCTAGTAGGAAGAGCATGCGCGAGAACAAGCATTCACGTGTTTGAATACAAATTGGAAACCATTTGTCGTGGGAAACCACGGCCACCTATGGGGCCATGAGCCCCTTTTGGTTCGGCGGGGGGATGGGCACATTGCACAAAGAGCGGAGAAGCGTCGCGCAGCACGGCAGAGATCACACGGGCAGTCTTTAGCCAGGTCCGGGCCGCCGTGAGGCGTAAAACCCTACTCTTGCTTTGGTGGATTGATGGTGGATAATGGTGGTGGACGTAGCACACTCGCCCGGCAAGGTCGCTCTGGGGCGAGAGTGGCTATGCGCGTATGAATATGCGAGGGTCCAACCCTTTCTACAGTTGCCATGGGCCTCCTTTTATAGATTAAGGGGTCACCACAGTGGCAAATCAGTCTTTGTGTACTGATTAGATAGCTAACAGTGCTATCATATCTAACTCCGCAGGCTGACAGAGCGCATTAAATGAGCCGCTCAGTGTCACATCACAGCCCGCCCGGCAGGTCCTGCCGGGCTGTTTTGCCAGCTTCGCGCCTGCTCGTTTGACACCTCTCAGGACGGGTGTCATATGGAGGTGTTTGCTATAGGAAGTGGCTGCCATGTGGCAAAAAGCAGCCACTTGGTCACCTTGAAGCTCGACACCGCTTTGATTAATGACTTGCGTCGCTTGTGAGGTGGAGCGGTGGAGTGGTTTGTCCTCGCCAGCCCCGGCAGGCCTGCCGGGACGATCTGGGAGCTTGCTTCCGGGGCAAAACCCAACCTTGTCGGGCTTGCCTGCCCGGCAAGGTAGGTCCTTCCCTTAGCAATGCCTTGTTCCTCTGGCTCACCTTGGCCTTCTCGACTTGCACTTGGATCCTTCAAAGGAATTGATCCTCCTTGTTTGGTCTGATCTTAGTCTTGTAATCTTGTCTCTGGCCTGTGCACAGTCCGTGCAATGGACCCAGGGTCTGTTGCACCGACAGGAGCCCCCGGGCCTGGCAGGAACGCGCCGCTGGGCGTCGTCGGGGTAGGCCCTAACCAGTGCATAGGCAGAAATGTAAGGGCGGCTCCGCCCTTTGAGATCTTCTTTGCTTCTTCATTAACCTGAGCTCGGGTCAGTTTCTGGTTTTTCCGCGCGTCGTGCAACACCAATTGTGGTGGGGCCATTCTTGTAATGGCCCGTGAATGACTTTAACGCACGGGCGGATAACTGCCAATTCACTCTTCCCACCGCGCCCTTATCCTCAGCCACGTATGCTGCATGCATTGAGTGGGGTAGGTAACGGAGACGCGTGGTGCGGGAGAGCATCAAGGCAGAGCCCCGATCTTCTTGGATTGGTGGAGGAGGACGACAGTTACCTGCCGGGGAATCAGCCCCCAGCCCCAGCTCACCTATAAAAGGAGGAGCGGGGGAGGAGCGGAGGCATTCATCAACATTCCTCTCCTCCTCCGCCTTCTGCTTCTTCTGGGTATGCTGAAAGGAAGAGCCTAGGGTCAGGCCTCGGGTCCTAGCTTGGAGTTGCTGACGATGTCAAATGCTCGTGCTGATGCTTGGGGAGTGAGTCTGGACTGGTGCCGCGCATCGCCGGGGGTCACCACCCTGTTGGCGAGGTGTCCGGAGCTCTTGATGCTTGCCTGGGATGCAGTATATGGGGTCCTTGGTAATCCCAGCACTGCTCCTTCCGGTGGATCTTGCATTCTTGCTAAGGACGGCGGCGTTTTCCTGCTCACCAAGGTGGGGAGCGACGCGCGTCGAGTGTCCTGCTCGTCGTAGTCGCCCGCCGTCTCTTCGGGGGAGGTGCCAGGCTGGGGGCCCGGCGTCTTCCTGGAGCGATGTTGATGAAGATGAAGTTAGGGAAGACGAAGAAGGCGGGAGGCAGACCGTCAGGTCAAAGTACGATGGCATCGACGCGTTCGTCCTACTGACATCCTGCCGCCTCGTCTTCCCGTTCTTCCCTTCCCCTCCCCGGCACTGTCATCACCAGGCTCCCAACTGCCGGGGAGGGGGTCGCTCTCTTGGTGCCTTCGCCTCCTCCGGCAGTCTTCTAGCTGAGCTCCAACGGCCTTCCCTGTCGGCGCTTGCGCTGGGGCTTTTGACTGGTCCTGGAGGTGGTGACCCGGGCACTGCCGAGCCGCTCTTTGCGCCCCTCCTTCGCAGCCTCGCTAGTCCTGATCTTGTCAGGCCGCGTCCGGCCGGCCATGACGGGATCGGGGGTGGGCTCTTGCTTGGGTGCTCTTTTTAGCCGTCTTCTCTTCCCACCACAATACCTGGCGGAGGGAAAACGAAAAGAGGAGATCACGGGGCACTTATCTTTTTCTAATCTTAAACCTGTAGGAACTTGCCAAATTTTAGTTCAAATAATGTAATCTCTCGTATCCATGTTTATGTTCCGTGAGATTTGTACTTGTTGATCAGCATATTAATGAAAAATATAAGCTTTGCCGAGGACTTGTGCATGTATGATATCCATGCAGAGGTGGAACACCTCTATACTTTCATGTAAACAAGTAGATCCCGGTAAGCTACCTTGCCGGCACCCCATAGGACTGCTGCCGTGAGGCTGAGCCTACCGGGCGCAGAACCCATTGGGAGAGACCAGCCCCTCGCCAACCCCTTTCAGCCAAAGGCCTCTACGACCATCCTGACCGAAGCGGCGTTCGTGTCAGTAGATGGGAGTACCTTTGTTTCCGAAGCGGCGAGGTTTTCATATGCACAAGTCCTACTCACAGAACATGTATGGATAAGAGATGGAACTTATCTGTTTGGCTTGCCGGAGACCGCAGTGCAGGCTTGTCTTCGCATCCTCTTCCTAGGACTAAGTCCACGGCAGGAGCCTGCAGTTTATGCAAATGAAGATGATGCCAGATGCAATCTATCTACATGATCATGCAACCTATCTACATGAATCATGCGATGCTTATGATATGCTTATGCATGCATGCAACTTGTCGGGGGCCCCCAGCGCTTCATTTATTTCTTTGTTGCTCAGGGTCTGCGCCTGGCTTTGTACAAGGGGTTACATGCAGCTGAGGCAAGGCCTGTACAAAAGGGTGGCTACCGGGAAGGGCCCCACAGCCGTGCCTTACGGGTAGAACTTACGAAGATGCTCAATATTCCATGAGTTTTGTAATTGAATGCCATCTTCGGTCTCCAGACGGACTGCGCCAGGTCTGGTGACTCGTACTACCCGTTAAGGGCCTTCCCACTTCGGCGATAGCTTATTTGTACCCTTGGCGGACTGAAAGCGCCTAAGGACAAGGTCGCCTTCCTCAAAAGACCGGGCATGAACCCTGTGGCTATGATAGTGACACATGGCTTGCTGATAGTGTGCAGCACGCATAGCAGCCCGGAGACGGTTCTCCTCGAGAAGCATGGTGTCGTCACGCATGTGCTGTTCCTGCGCTACTTCATCATAGGCAAGCACTCGAGGTGACCCGTAAATGAGTTCCGTGGGGATAACTGCTTCTGCCCCATAGACTAGGGAGAAGGGAGTCTGCCCGGTAGCTCGGTTTGGTGTCGTTCTGAGGGACCAAAGAACCACCGGCAGCTCATCGATCGACTGCTTGACGTGCTTCCGTAGCTTATCAAACGTTCTTGTCTTGAGTCCTCGCAACACTTCAGTGTTCACCCTCTCAGCTTGTCCATTGCTTCTGGGATGTGCGACGGAGGCAAATGAGATCTTGCTTCTGAGGGCATGAACATATTGCATGAAGTTGCGGCTCGTGAACTGGGTGCCGTTGTCGGTGATGATCCAGGCAGGGACCCCGAAGCGACACACCAATCCTTTCAAGAACTTGATAGATGACTGAGCAGTCACCTTTCTCACGGCATCTACTTCCGGCCACTTTGTAAACTTGTCGATTGCAACGAACAAGAATTCAAAGCCCCTGGCAGCTCGGGGGAAAGGGCCGAGGATATTGAGCCCCCAGACCGGAAACGGCCATGACAAAGTGATTGTCTGGAGTGCTTGGGCAGGCAGATGGATATTTTTGGAATGGAATTGACAGGCTTCACACTTGGCGACGAGCTCAACTGCATCTTGGAGGGCTGTGGGCCAATAGAATCCTTGCCGGAATGCTTTCCCAACCAAAGCCCTTGATCCAATGTGGGAGCCGCACATGCCTTTGTGTATCTCTGCCAGCAGTTCCTTTCCTCCTTCCCGGCAAATGCACTTCAATTTCACACCATTGGGCCTTCTTCTGTATAGTGTGTCATGGACAAACTGATACATACTGGCCCTCCGGGCTACTCTTTCAGCTTCTTCTTGCTCTTCGGGAAGTTCTCCGGTTTGGAGGAAATGGACTATGTGCCTTGCCCAAGTTGGAGCCTGAGGCTCGGCAACGAGGACTAGCGGCACCTCCTCATTCATGGGGGTGCATCCCTCGACCGCGGGGACCAGTGGCCCGGCAGGAGGGTGCAGCCCGGCAATCGAAGGGGAGTTGTTGCTGGCAGGGTCCCTGCCAGGAGCCCCGAAAGGCTCTACCGGGAGAGGCTTACCGGAGTCCAATTTCCTCCTCTTTCGGGCCATTGCTGTCGGGGATACGGAGGGCTGAGTAAGATGGAGAACAAAAGTTCCTGGTTCCACAGGAAGCTTCTGCGCAGCGCACTTTGACAGGTGATCAGCAATGCTGTTTTCCGCACAGGGTACGTGCTCTGTTTGCAACCCATCAAAGTGCTCCTCCAATCTTCTCACTTCCTCGATGTATGCCTCCATCAATGGGCTTTGGTAATCCTTGTTGACTTGTCTCACCACCAGTTGTGAATCTCCTCGAATGATCAGCTTCTTGATTCCCAATTCTGTGTCAATCCTGAGCCCAGCAAGAAGTCCTTCATATTCTGCTATATTGTTGGCGCCTCCTCCCGGGGAAAGTGCATCTGAACGACCTAACTTAGGTGCTCTCCAGTGGGAGCCACGAGAAGCACGCCAGCCCCTGCACCTTGTAGGGAGAAGGCACCATCGAAATACATGATCCATTCTTGGGGCGCTTCCTTGCCGGGGATAACTGTTTCCAATACTTCTTCATTAGGGGTTGGCGTCCATTCTGCAATAAACTCTGCCAAAGCCCTGCTCCGGATTGTTGATGTGCTTTCAAACTTCAGGCCAAAGCTGGACAACTCCAATGCCCATTCCACTATCCTGCCAGTGGCCTCTGGGTTTTGAAGTATCCTTTGCAACGGGAAGCGGGTGACAACCGTGATCTCATGGGCTTGGAAGTAGTGGCGCAGTTTCCTTGAGGCCATGACAAGGCCAAAGATCAATTTTTGCACGCCAGAATACCTGGATCTAGCCCCCTACAACAGGGAGTTGATGAAGTATACTGGGCGCTGCACCACCTTCTTCCTTGCCGTGTCCTTGGGGTTGCTTCCGCTGCCGTGCTCCTCTTTTGTCCTGATCGATATCTGGCCTTGCCGGGCCGCTCTCTTTATCTTCCCCGGGCGGGACACTTGCTGAGGTGGCTGCTTCTTCTACTTCCCGCTGCGCCACTAGGGCCGCACTAACCACTTGATTAGTTGCTGCCAGATATAGCAGCAATGGCTCTTGTGGTTTGGGTGCGACCAAAGTGGGCATAGAAGACAAGTAGGCCTTCAAATCCTGCAGCGCTGCATCTGCTTCCTGGGTCCACTTCATGGGTCCTGCCCTCTTCAAAATCTTGAAGAACGGCAAGGCGCGCTCGGCAGACTTGGAGATGAATCTGCTAAGCGCGGCAACACATCCTGTCAAACGCCTCACATCCTTAACTGTCTTGGGTGCCTGTATTTGCTCAATAGCCTTGATCTTATCGGGGTTGGCCTCTAGCCCATGGTGGGACACAAAGAAACCAAGTAGCTTGCCGGAGGGAACGCCAAACACGCACTTCTCCGAATTCAGTTTCAAGTTGATCTTGCGTAGATTAGCAAATGTCTCTTCTAAATCCTAGATGAGGGTTGATCTGTCCTTGGTCTTGACCACAATATCATCCATATAGGCTTCAATGTTCCTGTGCAACTATGGTTCAAAGCCAATCTGGACTGCTCTTGCAAAAGTGGACCCGACACTCTTCAACCCGAAAGGCATGCGCACAAAGCAGAATGTGCCGCATGGGGTGATGAATGAGGTTTTTTCTTCATCTTCCTTGGACATAAAAATCTGATGATATCCAGAGTATGCATCTAGAAAAGAGAGCAACTCACATCCTGAAGTAGAATCCACGATTTGGTCGATGCGCGGCAAGGGAAATGGGTCCTTTGGGCATGCCTTGTTCAGATCCGTGAAATCTATGCAAAGCCTCCATTTTCCATTAGCCTTGCGCACAACCACTGGGTTTGCTAACCATGTTGGATGCAGTACTCCTCTGACCAAACCAGCTGCTTCAAGTTTCTTGATTTCCTCGGCAATAAACTGCTGCCGCTCCAAGGCCTGCTTCCGAACCTTCTGCTTGACGGGTCGGGCATGTGGGCAGACAGCAAGGTGGTGCTCGATTACCTACCTGGGAACACCGGGGATATCAGATGGTTGCCAGGCAAACACATCGATATTCGCACGTAGGAAGACAATGAGCGCGCTTTCCTATTTGTCAGCAAGGGTGGCACTGATAGTGAACGTACCATCAATGCCAGCCAGCCCTACCGTGACCTTTTTCACTTGGGGTGGAGCAGCCTTGGATCTCTTGCTGTTGGAACTCTCTAGCATGTCATCAACGGGCGCGGCACATTCCACAGTGGTACGCTTCCCGGATTCCTTGCCAGTTCCTCTGCTATGCTTTTCCTTGGCGGGAACTGTGGCTTCCGCGACCTCTGCCGCGACCGCGTCCCGATACATCTTATCCACGCAAATTATTGCGTCTTTCTTGTCCGATGGAACAGAAATGACGCCCATCGGCCCTGGCATCTTCAAGGTGTTGTAGGCATAGTGGGATGCTGCCATGAATTTGGCCAGGGCCGGGCGCCCAAGGATCCCATTGTACGGCAGGGGGAGGTCAACCACATCAAACACAACTTTCTTAGTCCTGTAGTTCAACTCTCCTCCAAATGTCACTGGCAACGTAACCTTTCCCTTAGGACGGCTCCTGCCGGGATTGACTCCTTGAAACGTGCCTATGGCCTTAAGTTCTTCCTCTGCTATCTGAAGATTGCTGATAACCTTTGGGGAAATCAGATTCAACCCGGCCCCGCCATCAACTAGCATCTTTGTGACCTTGAGGTTGCGAATTGTTGATGAGACCAACTACGGCAAGCACCCTACTGCAGTAATGCGGTCGGGGTGGTCCTCTTCATCAAAGATGATGGGCGTGCGTGACCACTTGAGCGGCTTCCGAGAATCTGCCGCTGGCTCCACGACATTGACTTCACGCGCCCACTGTTTAAGTTGGTGGTGAGAGGAGTTCAAAGATGCACCCCCGTCAATGCACAGGGCATCAGTGGCCTTCTAGAACTCCTGCTCGCTGGTTTCCTCTTCATTCCCTCCATCACTCTCATTACTGCAATCCTCCTTCTCTCAGCCTTTGGCGGGTTTCCCTTGGTTCCGAGGAGCCTTGCCGGGGTGATTTGCTTCACCACCCCGGCCCTTCCCGCCAGTGCCATTCTAACCTTTTTTATCGCGCTTCTCATACTCAGCCTTCTGCCTCTTGACGAGCTGCTCGACCTGATGACACTCCTGGAGATCATGGCCCTTGGTCCGATGAATCTTACAGTATGGTCCATCACTTTTCCCAGCTTTCTTGGCAGCCACCGCCTCCCGGCAGTCAGCGCATGCGGTAGCTTCCTTGCCGGGGGCTTTAGCCTTGGCCTTCTTGCCGGTACTAGGCGTGCCTGACCCCTCAACAGTCATCACAGTCTTATCCTTGTGCTTATTGTTGTGCTTCTTGTTCTTCTTCTTCTTACTGATGGTTTCGTCGTCATCTTCTGAGTCGATGTCGATGCAATCTTCCTCTCTAGGAAGTTCCCTCCCCTCCTCCACCCAAGCACATTTGTCCACCAAAGTGTAGAGCTCCTTCACAGTCTTGGGCAACCGAATGTTCATCTTGGAACGTATCCTGCGGTTGCGCACGTTGGATTGGAAGGCAGCTATCACGGCAACTGGGTGGATATCTGGGATATTTCTGTGGACTCGGCTGAATCTCTGTCAGTACTTCCGTAGAGTTTCTCCCTCTTTCTGCTGGAGAAACTGCAAGTCGCTTGGCCGCCCTGGTTCTTGATGGCCGCCCGTGAAGGCACCAATGAACTCGTGGCACAGGTCAGCCCAGGTCAAAATGGAGTTCTCCGGCAGGTGCATCAGCCAAGACCTCACATTTGACTTGAGGGCCAAAGGGAAGTAGTTGGCGAACACCTTCTCATCTCTTCCCCTGGCAGCTTGAACAGCGATGGTGTAGATGCTCAGGAACTCTGCCGGGTTTAGTCTCCCATCATACTTCTCGGGTATCTCTGGCTTGAACATGCGAGTGGATGGCCAATGGACTTGCCGCAGCTCACGGGTGAAGGCAGGGCACCCAACCTCGAAAGGCAGGCACCCGCCATCTCCGAACGTGGGCTCGTTGACGTTGGGGCCGTCGCACCCATTGGACCGGTGGGGGTTGTCGCGGCGCCGCTCGTCGATGACACGCGCGCCTTCCCTTCGCCTGCCCTCCGGGGCACGATGTCGGCCTTGACGCACTCGAGGGTCTGATGAGGCCATCGAGACATCATCGGATGCTTGGTTTTGCGGCTCCCGGGCGGCTTGCCATGGTGGGGATTGCACCATGAGGGTGGCCCCTCCCGCACGACCAGCCGCTTGAGCCGTCGTTGTTGCCTAGGAAGGCCGTGGCGGTCCGGCCCGCTGTGATCCTTCTGCTTCGGCAAAACCAATCAGACTTTGGATGGTGGCTTGCCACTCATCCATCTGGTCTGCCGCCGATGGAAATCTCAACAGCAGTTGGGCTCGCGCAATGGCCTCGGAGGCAGTGCTTGGCATAGGTGATGACGATGTAGATCGCAGTGTCGCTCGGCTCCTGACATTGCCGGTGGCGACCGCGCCGCACCCGTACTACTGCGAACCAGCCGTTTGGACGGCATGGTTACGCGGAGGAGGCGCCTGAGGGCCAGCGGCTCCGTTGGGCACAGTAGCTGGGTCAGCCCGCCCCGGGGGTGGCGCGTGCCCCACGGTCGCGCCCGCAGCGGGGGCGGCCGGAGGGTTGCGATTCGCCCCAGAACGGGCATCATCACTGCGGTGTGCCCGTTGGCGAGGAGAAGGGGTTCAGGCGGAATGATCCCTCCATCCGTACCTCATGGAGCATGGCCATCGGGATGTTGCTGATGCTGTCCTTCCCCGGTACCTCCCGTTCCTGCTTCGGCCGTGGGGGAGGTGGTGACGGCGCCGCCTGCGCCGACCACGTCCCCCGCAGCATCCACACCCTAGCGAGCCCCCGCATTCCCCGCGACGTTGGCGGTTGCGGGCGGCGGAGCCTTCGAGGTGGACGGGTGATTTGCAGCTCCGGGCTTCCTCTTGGGCGCCATAGTTGATGACGCCGTCGGCGACGAAAATGTCGATGAAGATGATGCGCAGCGTACGCTCTCGGTTTCGCGCAAGTGATCCCCCTACCTGGCGCGCCAAAGATGTCGTGGGAAACCATGGCCACCTATGGGGCCATGAGCCCCTTTTGGTTCGGCGGGGGGATGGGCACTTTGCACAAAGAGCGGAGAAGCGTCGCGTAGCACGGCAGAGATCACACGGGCAGTCTTTACCCAGGTTCGGGCCGCCGTGAGGCGTAAAACCCTACTCCTGCTTTGGTGGATTGATGGTGGATAATGGTGGTGGATGTAGCACACTCGCCCGGCAAGGTCGCTCTGGGGGCGAGAGTGGCTATGCGCGTATGAATATGCGAGGGTCCAACCCTTTCTATGGTTGCCATGGGCCTCCTTTTATAGATTAAGGGGTCACCACAGTGGCAAATCAGTCTTTGCGTAGTGATTAGACAGCTAACAGTGCTATCATATCTAACTCTGCAGGCTGACAGAGCGCATTAAATGCGCTACTCAGTGTCACATCACAGCCCGCCCGGCAGGTCCTGCCGGGCTATTTTGCCAACTTCGTGCCTACTCGTTTGACACGTCTCAGGACGGGTGTCATATGGAGGTGTTTGCTGTAGGAAGTGGCTGCCATGTGGCAAAAAGCAGCCACTTAGTCACCTTGAAGCTCGACACAGCTTTGATTAATGACTTGCGTCGCTTGTGAGGTGGAGCGGTGGAGTGGCTTGTCCTTGCCAGCCCCAGCAGGCCTGCCGGGACGATCTGGGAGCTTGCTTCTGGGGAAAAACCCAACCTTGCTGAGCTCGCCTACCTGGCATGGTAGGTCCTTCCCTTAGCGATGCCTTGTTCCTCTGGCTCACCTTGGCCTTCTCGACTTGCACTTGGATCCTTCAAAGGAATTGATCCTCCTTGTTTGGTCTGATCTTAGTCTTGTAATCTTGTCTCTGGCCTGTGCACAGTCCGTGTAATGGACCCAGGGTCTGTTGCACCGACACCATTTATGTTTGAATACAAATCTAGGAGTACGTACGAATCTAACAATATTGATTGGGCGTTGTTGAATGTTGATACTTTTTTCTGTAAGTTTGATTGAAGTAGAATTACTTTGACTACACACAAAACTTATATGTAAACTAAAAAGGATCGGAGGGAGTATATTGCACGTTCAAAAGCGAAACGAACATTGGATACCCTAAATGTGGGCACGGACTGGGCACACCTCAACTATTCCTTCAAACAGTCGGACTCCTAAATTAGCACACCATCTGGCTACTTAATCAAGTGTTATGAGTTGAAAAGGAAACGGGTGGTACTGTACCCAAAACCACCACACTTGGGGCTAGGGTAACAACTTGGTACTGTACCACATTTGAACCAGGGCACAAAACCACCTGTTCTGTGCCTAATGCGTAACGCGGAGCACTGACGCTCGAATTTGGCCGGGAAACAGGGAAACCGACATGTGGGGCACACCTGTCAGGATGACGTGGCGCAAACTAGTCCAATGGAGGAGCTGGCCCATGACCTCCTCGCCACTGGCAACCGTTCAAGTGGGTCATGGGGGCCAGCAATGTGGCGCAACTCCTACAGTGCCTCTGGACACGGCGACCGCGGTAGTGACACGCTCATCGTCGCTGGACACGCTCGGCTTCAGGGTGCCGAGGGTGGCGCTACCGCTGTCGCACGACCAGCAGATCAACACCCGACTAGTCGAGGATGCATGGGGCGCCGAAGTGCACGCGCGCGGCGCCGCGTCCGCGGAGTGTTCTAGCGCGGCCAACTACATCCCCAGGATCTCAGATCATGCTGGGTCGTCTTGCTTTTTCAATGACATGTGGGTATCACATGTGACCAAAGGGCATCTCCAACGTTGCCACGACCGTAGCTGACTACCCTGGCACACCAAAAACCCTCGTCCCTCGCGCCGTCACGCGCGTGCGTTCCCAGCCGGCGCCAACTGCCCGCATTCATGCCGTCCATCCGTATGCCGTCATTAAGCAGGCTCGCTGCCCGAGGAACCAACTCCGGTGACTTATTGACGCACCCGGACGCTTGGCCTCACCGAAATGCGCTATTTAAAGTGGCAAAGCCCAGCTAAACTCCACACCATAGCGCATCCTCCTACCTGGCACCACATCCACCATGACCATGAGCGGGAACGCTCTGCAGGAGAGCTTGTCTTCGGGGATGAAGCTCAAGGTCGTCGCCCTTGCTCAACTCGCCACTCGCAATGCAATACCGGTGTAGCCGGACGCGGACGTGACCGAACAAGCGGTGGCCACGCTGGCGGCCGATGATGGGAGCACCGCCAGCCACGCGTCCTACTTGCCGCCGTCCAACGTTCGGTGGCGCATGTGGCAGGTGAAGTGATGGGCCGTCCACGTCCATCATCATTGACCTCACGTCCATCGGCACCACCAAGGTCGGGGACTCCTCTAAGGATGAGTAGGGCATGGGAGGCGGTAGGGCATGGTGTGCCAAATGGCTAGTCCGTCTCCCGTGTTCTACTCTTCCTCGCCGAAGACTGCACCTTCACGTCACGGGTCTTGAACCCCGCCCCCGTTCATGGAGACGGCATATGGAGGACATCATCGCCGATGCGGAAGTACAAAGGAAAATAGACGTAGGTCACCGCCGTAGAATAGGTTTAGGGTCGGTTTTTTTTTCTTTTTCTGTCCTATAAAAGTTCGAAATGTAATGAAAATCTGCCGTGTTTGCATGAATCTTGTCCGGTGTATATGAACTTTCACAATAATAGTAAGATATATTGGATGAAAATATATGGAATGATGATTCGTTTTTATGTGTATAAACTTGGTCTAAGTTTAGAAGGTTTGACCCGAGACAAAGCTAACATGCGAAGTAAATAAACACATAGGGTCTACATACACAATTTATCTTAGGCACTCCAATAGTACGTCCACTACACATTCACGCATTTCACATCTTTCTACATCTACGGGAACCTATGAAAGGGTTAACGTAAATTTCCTAACTAACTCTCTCCCCCCTGATTTTCATGGTGGTGGGCCCCTCCCTCCCCCAATCTCCAATCAACAGCCCACACGTTTCACATTATGTTAATTACGTAATTGGGATTACATAGATGTAACATTACTCGTCCTAAAAAAACCAACTAAGCCAACCTCCCAGCATATCGCACGGGAAAAGACCCGGCCGCGCCATTTTAGTCGGGATTACCGGATTACTAGTAGTATCGATGGATCACGCGAAGCACCAAGTTTAAAAGGAAAAAGGCGGTACACTCACAGCACGCCTGTCGCGGTTGCATTGCACCCCTCACATGGTCGGTCCTGCACACGGCTCACCCAAACGGAATGCGCTTTGACTTGCCTCTTCACTGACACGTGGGACCGCCTTTGGAGAAACCGACCATGCGGCAAACTTCCCCGCCCACCTCGCGAAAATTTGCCCCCAAAATTCCCCCCAAATCCCAAATTCAACCGCCCTTCGACCGACTAGCCAATAATATTCCCCAAACTCCCCCTGCCCCCTGACCCCTCCACTCCATTCGCTCCGCCAAAGCCGCCCTCCCCGCCGTGCTGATACGTCGGCGCCGCGGTTTGTCGAGGGGACGTACGGTGATGCTCCCGCTCCCACAGTACGCTCTCGTAGACTGCCGTCCTCCCTGCGGCGCTAATACATCGGCTCCGCGGTTCATCGAGGGGATGCACGATGATCCTCTAGCTCCCACAGTACGCTCTCGTAGACTGCCATCCTCCAGCCGCGCCGCCACCGCTGGCGACGTTCTTGTAGAGACGCACAGCGGTCAGCTTCTCCCATAGTATGCGTATTCTAGACTGAGACCCCGTGCATGTCAGAGTAGCGCTGAATGTTAGCTGATAGACGTTGATAATCTCACTGCTTGCCGAAATAGTTTACAGTCAATATGCTCTGCTTAAGATGCTTCCTTGCCCTATTCTGCACTCAATCTGCTTTGCTAAGATGCCATGCCACGCCCGATTAGTTGCTAAAATATCCTGCCATATATTAGGACCATGTATGTATTGTGAAGTAGATTGCCATGGTCTAGTAGCCAATCTGTTAGGAGAAATAGCTCGACACCATTTTATACTCAATCTTTGTTGCTAAGATGGCCTTCGATGGCTGTGTGCTCGGCCTCATTGATTGCTGAAATAGCCTGCCATAATTTAGCACTCAATCTGTTTGCTGAATTAGCTTTACATATATTTCGTTACTTAGATCTGCTTGTCCAAATATCTTGCCATAGCTTTAGACATCGACCTAGGAATTTTTTTCTGGACTTTATAAAAAATATATGCTTTTATTGTAATATCTAGTAGAAAAACTAATTTGTATGTCTAACAGATGGACATGACTTGGATAACTTCCGCTCGAAGATTCTCCCCTGCATATGTCGAGGGGGTTGAAAACTTCATGAACTTTATCAGAGCTGAGTATGGTGGTCCAAAATCAGATGTGCTCTGCCTGTGTAGTAGTTGGATGAATTCAGTTTCAAGACCCCAGTCAACTATGCAAAATCATCTACACTTGTATGGGATGTCGGTCACATATACTAGGTGGGTTCATCATGGTGAACCTGTGAACGTCAATGTTACTGACTATGTGGAAGCAACAGATCACCATCTTGATCTGCCTGATGCTCAGGTGGAAGAGGAGGAGGAGGTGGTGGCAGTGGAGCCAGTGAGTTTGACCAACATTGAAACAATGCTACGAAATGCTCGCGCATTTCGTGAACTTTCACCTGCACAAGAAAAATGGTGGGCCTGCATGTTGGAACAATGCAACGTGGTAGTCACCCTAGGAAATAAGCTGTCAGTATTCTTAGCTATAGTCACCCTAGGAAATCATTCGATGCGATGTTGGCTGCTTCCTGCAAATCTTACCCGGATGCGTCTGAGCTGCCACACACCTACAGTAAAATGAAGAATTTCCTTCGTGCAGTTGGAATTGGATATGATATGATCCATGTTTGTAAGAATAACTGTGTTCTATTCCGGAAGGATTATGCCAACTTAAGTGAATGCCCAAAATGCAAATCATCAAGATGGAAAGATGGCGATGCTGTGAAGAGGATTCCTCATAATGTTCTGAGACATTTTCCAATTATACCAAGATTGCAGAGGTTGTTTCATGATGCTGAAATAAGAGAGGATGTACTGTGGCATTCTAGGAACCAGGAGTACAGAGATCAGAATGTAATGAGCCATCCATCTCATGGTAGTGACTTGATATGCTTCGATCATAAACACAAAAAGTTTGCTGCTGAGCTGAGAAACATTAGACTTGGCTTACCTACAGATAGATTCAACACATTTGGCCACCAGAGCGCCACATATAGCATGTGGCCAGTGCTTGTTATCCCTTACAACATGCCACCAAATGTCTGCACCAAAGAATCAAACTACATGATGGCCTTGCTCATCCCAGGTCCAGAAAGTCCTGGAAAGGATTTTGATTTATTCATGGAGCCTCTTGTGGAGGAACTTCAAAAGCTATGGAGGGGTGTTCTCACTCAAGACCTATATAGCAGCCAACTAGCTGATTTCTTTCTCCGTGCTATTATAATTTGGTGCATCCATGATTATTCGGCTTTGGGCACTATGTCAGGGCGAACGACACATGGTTACAATGCATGTGTTCGCTGTGACAAGAATCCGCTGTCATACGCAATACTTAGCAAGATCTGTTACATTGGACACCGTCGTTTCCTTGCCAAGGACAAGCCGTGTCCTACAAAATACCGAAGATATTTGTTCAATGCAAAGCATGAAAACCGTGATGCGCCAAAGAGGCTCACCGGCGATGAGTTGCAAGAGGAATTAGATAAGGTCAGGCATATTACACCAGGAAACCATCCTGATAATGATAGCGGGAAAAGAAAGTGTGGCAGGGCAGAAGAGAGATTATTGTTTACCCGTAGGTCCACTTTGTGGGACTTGGAGTATTGGAAAGATTTGGATCTGCGGCATAATCTTGATGTGATGCACATCGAGAAAAATATATGTGACAGCATTATCAGCACACTACTTAATATTGAAGGCAAGACGAAAGATACCTTAAAATCTAGGATTGATTTGACACACCTGGGTATCAGATCCGATTTGCAGGTGAAGGTTGACGGTGCATCACGGGATATGGCACCAGCTGTGTACGTCTTGGACAAGGTAAAAAGAAAAGAATTCTGCAAGATCCTATCATGTGTGAGATTCCCACATGGATTTGCTTCCAGCCCTGAAAGGAGAGTCAGTGCAGATGGAAACAAAGTAAAAGGGTTGAAAACTCATGACTGCCACGTCCTACTTCAAAGGGATTTACCTGTTATCGTTAGAGGATTGGGCCGCCCTGACTTATACAAAGCAGTTGCAGGGTTGGGACAATTCTTCAGGGAACTCTGCAGTAGAAATATCAGGATAGATGCTTTGGAGCGTCTTAGAGACAAGATACCAACTATCCTATGCGACCTTGAGAAGATGTATCCTCCAGCCTTCTTTGATGTGATGGTGCATTTGGCTGTTCATCTACCTGATGAGGCACTACTTAGAAGTCCAATACAGTATTACTGGATGTACCCTATTGAAAGGCGGCTAGGCACTTTCAAGGGCTATGTTAGGAATAGAGCTAGACCTGAGGGTTCCATTGCAGAGGCCTACATTGCTACAGAAGCGTTGACATTCTGCTCAAAATACATTGAAACAGCTGATCAGCTTAGCAAAAAGGTGGGTGAAGACAATCCCGAGCTCAATGTTTTCGATTGTTCTATTTGAGTTACAGGGAAGATCCAACAAGATGACAAACCTAAAGATTTGGACAAAATGGTTTGGTTTGTGTTGAATAACTGTCCTGAGATTCTACCTTATATCAAGGAAGTGCTAAGTACTGCAGCTTATACATCGTAATCTACTAAACTTGCGATCACTATGTTGTGCAGCATCTACAAAAAGGATTTACTGGCGCAAAATCCAAGAAACATTGACAAACTGCTTATGGCAGGATTTGTGAAATGGTTCAAGAGCCACGTAAGCTTTTGAATTGCACTGTCAGTTTTTTTAATATATTAAGTACATAAGATGATCAACTTGTCTATTTTCTAACCATAGGTTCAGAAGATGCGGGAGGATGGGCAGGCAGTTAATGATGCCCTTTACACACTAGCAATGGGACCTGATACTCGGGTAAGACATTATGAATCTTGCGTTGTTGGAGATGTGCGCTACAACACCCTTGCACGCGACGAAGGCAGGAAGACACAAAACAGTGCCGTCATGAGCACGGATACGTACTGCGATGAGACAACTGAAATGTATGCTAACATAACAGACATTGTTCAGTTGCACTATATCTCTAGTTTCGAGGTTCATCGATGTGTGGTTCTGTTCTGCTGTCGTTGGTACAACCTGTTTTCCAGGATCGCAATACGCAAAGCTGATGATTATTTCAAATCCATCAATGTCAAGGCGGCGTACCACACTGACGAGCCTTTTATTTTGGCAAATCAAGCAACATAGATATTTTTCTTGAAAGACACATATGCACGTAGTGATGACTGGATAGTATTGCAAAGGTTTGAGCAGAGGAATTCGTTTCATGAAGTTGCACAACAAGATGATGCTTACACTGCTCCTGATGTAGAAGATTCCACAAAAGTTCGTAGTATCTTTGAGGACCATCACATCAATAAGGCTGACGAAAATATTCCCTGTCGGGCTGTGGATGTACGAGAGTTGATGGATAAGAGGCCAACGTTCGAGGACATTGAGGATGAAGAAGAAGATGACACAGGGGGGAATTACGATTCAGACTGATAAACATGGCGAAGATGTTGACGCTGCTGCTATGGATGATGATTAGATTGCTTTTGTCGTATTTGCCTGTGAGAAGACAACTTTTTATCTACTATGTGAAATTGTGTTTGCTATGACAACTGAAACCTGATGAAGTTGTTGTTTAGTATTTTGCTGTGAGAACATCACTTATTATGTATGTTGATTTGTGTTTGGTGATTGTATGACGACTAAAACATGATGACATTGTTGTTTAGTTGTACTCATATTTGGCTGTGAAACTTGTATTTGATGACATAGTTTGCTATTGACTGCAATTTGCTCTACATCTTCGAATGGGAACGAAGCTGACCCGACAGGGCCTCTGCTAATTTATTTATTTATTAGCAAAGGGCCTCTGCTATTTATTTATTGATGAGCAAAAGGGGATACGCCCCCCGATTTCTGTTAATATAAATCATTAGATGTTCACAACACTATGCCCAGCCTGCTAAACAGGTTTCATTCATTAATACTTTCAGCAAATTGCTCATGTCATAGCCACTGAATACATCACGAGTGCTACATACAATGTAAATAAAGAGACAATCATCCTACAGAGCACAACGATTTTGCCCATTATCTTCACAAGCTCTTTCATCTCCTCATTGCTATCAAGGTCGTTCAGCAGCTGTTGCTTGGCCATGATCAGAGGAACTGCATCTTTAACCTTCTGCTCTGCATCTTCCTCTTCTGTCGTTCCATCAGTTACTTGTCCAACACCCCAACCTGCTGGTATTGGGATTCCTCGGCTAACCAAATAATCAGCTAAAGGAAATATGCCCTAGAGGCAATAATAAAGTTGTTATTTTATATTTCCTTATTCATGATAAAGGTTTATTATTCATGCTAGAATTGTATTGATTGGAAACTTAAATACATGTGTGAATACATAAAAAAATGCCATGTCCCTAGTAGGCCTCTACTAGACTATCTCGTTGATCAAAGATGGTTAAGGTTTCCTAACCATTGACATGTGTTGTCGCTTGATAACGGGATCACATCATTAGAAGAATGATGTGATAGAAAAGACCCATCTGTTAGCTTAGCATATTGATAGTTCAGTTTATTGCTATTGCTTTCTTCATGTCAAATACATATTCCTTCGACTATGAGATTATGCAACTCCCGGATACCAGAGGAATACCTTGTGTGCTATCAAACGTCACAACATAACTGGGTGATCATAAAGATGCTCTACAGGTATCTCCGAAGGTGTTTGTTCAGTTGGCATAGATCGAGATTAGGATTTGTCACTCCGAGTATCGGAGAGGTATCTCTGGGCCCTCTCGGTAATACACATCATAGGAAGCCTTGCAAGCAAAAGTGACTAATGAGTTAGTTGCAAGATTATGTATTACGGAATGAGTAAAGAGACTTGCTGGTAATGAGATTGAACTAGGTATGAAGATACCGACGATTGAATCTCGGGCAAGTAACATACCGATGGACAAAGGGAATTACGTATGTTGTCATAACGGTTCGACCGATAAAGATCTTCGTAGAATATGTAGGAGCCAATATGGGAATACAGGTTCTGCTATTGGTTATTGATTGGAGAGGTGTCTCGGTCATGTCTACATAGTTCTCGAACCCATAGGGTCCGCACGCTTAACGTTCATTGACGATATAGTGTTATATGAGTTGGTGACCGAATGTTGTTTGGAGTCCCGGATGAGATCACGGGCATGACGAGGAGTCTCGAAATGGTCGAGAGGTAAATATAGATTTATAGGACGATGGTATTCGGACACCAGAAGAGTTTCGGGATGCACCGGGTAGTCATCGGGTCACCGGAAGGGGTTCCGGACACCCTCGGTAGGTATATGGGCCTAATGGGCCAAGGGGGGGACAGACCAGCCCACAAGGGGGCTGGTGCGCCCCTTCCCTGGCCGGCCGGCCCTATGGGGAAGGAAAGGGGAGAGGTGGCCTCTCCTGCCTTTCCCTCCTCATGGGAGAAAGGAGAGGGGGGGGGGGGGGGGCGCCACCTCCTCCTGCCTTCCTCCCGCGCCTATATAAGGAAGGGGGCGCCACTTGGGGAGGACCCCAAGTAGGATTTGGCCTACTTGGGGGCGCCTCCTGGCTGCTCCCTCCTCCCCCCACCTATATATATATGGGAGGGGGGCGCCTAGCACAACCACAACAATTGCTTAGCCGTGTGAGGCGCCCCGCTCCACCGTTTACACCCTCGGTCATATTTTCGCAGTGCTTAGGCGAAGCCCTGCGGAGATCACTTCACCATCACTGTCACCACGCCGTCATGCTGCCAAAACTCATCCACTACCTCGCCGTGTTGACGGATCAAGATGGCGGAGGACGTCACTGAGCTGAACGTGTGCTGAACGCGGAGGTGCCGTACATTCGGTACTTGATCGGTTGGAGCGCGAAGAAGTTCGACTACATCAACCGTGTTACTAAACGCTTCCGCTTACGGTCTACGAGGGTATGTAGACACACTCTCCCCTCTCATTGCTATGCATCTCCATGGATAGATCTTGCGTGTGTGTAGATTTTTTTTTGTTTTCCATGCAACGTTTCCCAATAGTGGCATCCGAGCCAGGTCTATGCGTAGATGATATGCACGAGTAGAACACAAAGAGTTGTGGGCGGTGATAGTCATACTGCTTACCACCAACGTCTTATTTTGATTCGGCGGTATTGTGGGATGAAGCAGCCCGGACCAACTTTACATGTCCACGCACATGAGACCGGTTCCACCGACAGACATGCAACTAGTTTTGCATAAAGGTGGCTGGCGGGTGTCTGTTTCTCCTACTTTAGTTGAATCTAATTTGACTACGGCCGGTCCTTGAAGAAGGTTAAAACAACAAACTTGATGAATCACCGTTGTGGTTCTTGCGTAGGTATGAATGGTTCTGGCTAGAAGCCCGTAGCAGCAACGTAAAACTTGCAACAACAAAGTAGAGGACGTCTAACTTGTTTTTGCAGGGCATGTTCTGATGTGATATGGTCAAGATATGATGTGATATATGTTGATGTATGAGATGATCATGTTTTGTAATATCGACAACCGGCAGGAGCCTTAGGGTTGTCTCTTTATTGTATGAAGTGCAAGCACCATGTAATTGCTTTACTTTATCACTATGCGTTAGCGATAGTTGTAGAAGCAATAGTTGGCGAGACGACCCCGACGCAATGATGGAGATCAAGGTGTCGAGGTGGTGACGATGGAGATCATGACGATGCTTTGGAGATGGAGATCAAAAGCACAAGATGATGATGGTCATATCATGTCACAAATTTTGATTGCATGTGATGTTTATCCTTTATGCATCTTATTTTGCTTAGTACGGCGGTAGCATTATAAGATGATCCCTTCACTAAATTTCAAGATAAAAGTGTTCTCCCCGAGTATGCACCGTTGCCAAAGTTCGTCGTTTTGAAGCACCTCGTGATGATCGGGTGTGATAGACTCTACGTTCACATACAACGGGTGTAAGACAGTTTTGCACATGTAGAATACTTGGGTTAAACTTGATGAGCCTAGCATGTACAGACATGGTCTCAGAACACAGGAGACCGAAAGGTCGAACATGAGTCATATAGTCGATATGATCAACATAGAGATGTTCACCATTGATGACTACCACATCTCACGTGATGATCGGACATGGGTTAGTTGATTTGGATCACGTATCACTTAGATAACTTGAGGGATGTTTATTTAAGTGGGAGTTCATTAGTAATTTGATTAATTGAACTTATTTATGATGAACTTAGTCTTATAGTTTTGCATATCTATGTTGTAGATCAATGGCCCGAGCTACCGTTCCCCTGAATTTTAATGCGTTCCTAGAGAAAGCTAAGTTGAAAGATGATGGTAGAAACTACACGGACTGGGTCCGTAACTTGAGGATTATCCTCATTGCTGCACAGAAGAATTATGTCCTTAATGCACCGCTAGGTGAAAGACCTGCTGCTGGAGCTGAAGCAGATGTTATGAACATCTGGCAAGCTCGATCTGATGACTACTCGATAGTTCAGTGTGCCATGCTTTACGGCTTAGAACCAGGACTTCAAAGACATTTTCAACGTCATGGAGCATATGAGATGTTCCAAGAGTTGAAGTTAATATTTAAAGCAAATGCCCGGGTTGAGAAATATGAAATCTCCAATAAGTTCTATAGCTGCAAGATGGAGGAGAATAGTTCTGTCAGTGAACACATACTCAAAATGTCTGGGTATCATAACCACTTGACTCAGCTGGGAGTTGATCTTCCAGTTGATAGTGTTATCGACAGAGTTCTTCAATCACTGCCACCAAGCTACAAAGGCTTCGTGATGAACTATAATATGCAAGGGATGAATAAAACGATTCCTGAGCTCTTCGCAATGCTTAAGGCCGCGGAGGTAGAAATCAAGAAGGAGCATCAAGTGTTGATGGTTAACAAGACCACTAGTTTCAAGAAAAAAGGGCAAGAGAAAGAAAGGGAGCTTCAAGAAGAATGGCAAGTGAGGGAGTCATGGACTAAGGGGTCCTCAGGGCGACGGCCCATTGTGCATGGGCCGGACTAGTGGAGTCGTGTGGTGACTGCAGACCTGTGAAGCCGTGGTGTGCCCTCCAAGTCAAGGGCGGACGAGATCTCTTTCCCTCTTGTTGTAATCTATCTTCGGTAACCCTAACCCTATCGATGTCTATATAAACCGAGGGTTGTAGTCATTAGGGGGAGAGCTATCTTCATCCCCCCGTAGCCTAGGGTTTAGCTCATACTGATCTCGAGGTAGATCTACTCTGTAAACCATGTTATACAATCAATACAATCAAGCAGGACGTAGGGTATTACCTCTTCGAGAGGGCCCGAACCTGGGTAAACACTGTGTTCATCGTCCCTTATTACCCATCGATCCTAGATCCACAGCTCAGGACCCCCTACCCCGAGATCTGCCGGTTTTGACACCGACATTGGTGCTTTCATTGAGAGTTTTGCTGTTGGATCACCGGAAGGATCGATGGCTCGCTTAGTCCCTGGAGAGGACATCAGTTCCATGGATCTCTTCATCCCTGGACAACTCTTAGCTTTTGGCAGCATCGTACTGCACGCTGATTCAACCGGCCGTCTTGACCAGGTCGACAACTTCGCTCCCGAACACCGGATTCGATTCAGCAATCCGGAGTACGTTACTGACGCGCGGGGGATTTGGTTTTCACCGGATTCACCACCCCCGCAGGCCTTGCCGCGCCTGCTCCGACGTACACCTCCGATCCAATCTGTGAATCGGCCCCAGTCCACCAAACGGCTTTGAGCCAGGAAGGACTTCCTGAGAGAGGGGACCTTACCCCACCGTCAACCAAACCCACATTGGCGAAGGATTTATCCCCGGCCCTCGAGGCAGAACCAGAGGTCAGAAGCCAAGATTCGATCTCGGCTAAGCTCCTCCCCCACAACACCTTGCTGGCCTCGAGCCCGCACCCTGAGTCGGCGAATAGCGGCCAGGGGTCACCCCCGGCCCAAAACGACCCGACCTCAAACATTGGCGTGGAAGGTGCACAGGAGGGTCAAAGAACACCCTCAGTTTTCGAGGACAATCCGGTGCCCCTCGAGGTTTCGGTCCCGAATCCTGGAGATAGGTCTGCCCGGGACCAAAGATCGGTTGAGTCACAGACCGACCTCCGCTTCGTCACCACAAAGTCTGGCCTAGAGCCCTCAAGTCCGGCAACCCTCGATATTTTGAACGAGGCGCTAGACCGAATTCAGAAAATGACTATCCAGGAGAATCTGCCCTCCGCCTTCAATCACCGACCCTTCAAGGCGTTCGACAGGGATTTTTGTGCCCCACCCACCACCCATTTGGTAGCAACTATCGATGATTTAACCGATATGTTAGACTATAATTTGGAGAATGCCGAATACATGGACGAGGAGGACGTAACCGCGGCTAATGCTGAGGTCGGTCCCCCCGCCACGGGCCGCTGGTCGGCCACATCCACCTACGACATTTACATGGTGGACACCCCAAAGGACGGCAACGGCACTCCTGAGCAGGATCAAGGCAAGCCCAAAGATGAGCCTCCCAAATGTCGAAAACAGCACCGTCGATCAAAACCACGTTGAAGCCATGCAAGCAACATAGACTCGGTGGAGAATGGCACCGTAAATAATACGGATGACCTCGCCGGAGACGCAGCCTACGAGCATCATCAGGATGACCCCGTGGGGCAGGAGGACCTGCTCAATCCAGAAAGCCACGAAGACTCTGAGGATAACAACTACCTCCCACTCTCTGAAGAGGAGGCCAGTCTCGGGGAGGACGATTTTATCGTCCCCGAAGACCCTCTGGAGCAAGAACAGTTCAAGCGGAGGCTTTTAGCCACCGCCCACCGCCTAAAGAAGCAAAAACGCAAAATCAAGGCTGAACAGGACACCCTCAACGACCGATGGACTAAAGTCCTAGCTGCCGAAGAGGGGTACGGCCGCGATCAACCAACCAGGAGTTATCCTAAATGAAGGCTATTACCCCAGTTTGACGACAAGGCCATAGAGCCAACACGCCCGATGTATACAAACGCCGAACAGCCAGACCGACCCCCTAGAGGACGGGACAGGGAAGCTGACGAGGCCGAACATCCAGCCGCCCCACCTCGCTGGCCCGGCAAGGATCAGGTGGGGCCCACTTACGAGTACGACCTCCGCCATGACCTAGATGCTCGTGGAGGCTGTACCAGGTCCATCTACGGACCCAGGGAGGATCTGCCCGCATACCGGGAAGGATACTACGATCGGTTAAACCGAAATGATAGAGTCCGGGAGCAGCAGCAGAGTAGGAGGGCCGAAGACCTCCGTCGCGACGCAGCCCAAGTTCGGGGCGCCACGCACCCCCTGTGCTTCACAGAGAGGGTAATGCAGCACCAATTCCCAGAAGACTTCAAGCCTATGAACATCGAATCATATGACGGAACCACAGATCCAGCCGTATGGATAGAGGATTTCCTCCTCCACATCCACATGGCGTGAGGAGACGACCTCCATGCCATTAAATATTTATCGCTCAAGCTTAAAGGCCTAGCTCGACACTGGCTGAACAGCCTTCCCGAAGACTCTATAGGTTGTTGGGAAGAGCTTGAGGATGCTTTTTGAGCAAACTTCCAGGGCACCTATGTCCGGCCTCCAGATGCTGACGACTTAAATCGCATCACGCAACAACCCGGAGAATCTGCCCGACAATTTTGGAACCGATTCCTGACTAAGAAAAATCAGATCGTTGACTGTCCAGATGCCAAAGCCTTGGCTGCCTTTAAGTATAGTGTGAAGGACGAATGGCTTGTATGGTAACTCGGCCAGGACAAACCAAGAACTATGGCATCTCTTACTTCCCTCATGACCCGCTTTTGTGTGGGCGAAGACAGTTGGCTTGCTCACAAGAACACCAACCCAGACACACCCGCTACCTCCGAGGTTCGGGACGGAAATGGAAAGCCTTGACGCAACAAGAATAAATGTCGCCACAATGACGGCGAGGGTGAGGATACGGCAGTAAATGCCGGATTCCGAAACTAGAAGTCCGGAACCCGAAAGAAAGCAGCTAAAGGCAACAGTGATGGCCTATCTAGGCTGGACACAATTCTGTACAGGCCTTGCCAGATCTACGGCACATCAGAGAAGCCTGCCAACCACTCCAACCAAAATTGTTGGGTGATCAAACAGGCCGGCAAACTCACAGTCGAAGACTCGGGCAAAAGCCCAAGAAGCGAGGACGATGACGAGCCTTGCAGGCCGAATAGTGGAGGCCAGAAACCCTTCCCTTTCGAGGTCAAGACGGTAAACATGATCTACGTAACCCACATACCGAAGAAGGAGAGGAAGCGAGCGCTACGGGACGTATACTCCATTGAGCCAGTAGCGCCGAAGTTCAATCCATGGTCAGCCTGCCCGATCACGTTCGATCGCAGGGATCATCCCACCAGTATACGCCAGGGAGGGTCTGTAGCCCTAGTGCTGGACCCCATCATCGATGGATTCCACCTCACTAGAGTCCTAATGGATGGAGGAAGCAGCCTCAATTTGATATACGAGGATACAGTGAAGAAAATGGGGATCGATCCATCAAGGATTAAACCCAGTAACACCACCTTCAAGGGAGTCATTCCGGGAGTGGAGGCCCGCTGCATGGGCACCGTGACACTCAAAGTGGTGTTCGGATCTCCGGATAATTTCTAAAACGAGGACTTGATCTTCGATATTTCACCTTTTTGCAGTGGCTATCACGCACTCCTCGGCCGAATGGCGTTCGCTAAATTCAATGGCGTTCCGCACTACGCGTACCTCAAGTTGAAAATGCCTGGTCCTTCGGGCATCATAACTATCAACGGCAACACAGAATGCTCACTTCGAATCGAAGAGCACACTGCGGCCCTAGCGGCCGAAGACCACACCGGCCCATATAGGCCCAGATGTCGACCCACTGTAAGGGCCGGCGACAACAGTAAACGGGTTCGAACCTGTTCCCCATCATGGGAACCAGCATGCGTTCATCGTAAATAGGGATATGTGCCCCATGACACACCCACATTCTTCACGTTCCATGTGCCTCGTCAGCACAACTTCGCACCCAAAATACCATGGGCAGCCGTGAGGCATACATTAATCCGAATTACATGTTCGATTAAACCGAACTTCAGAATTACCTCGTCTTCGGACGACCCGGGGACCAATTCCGGATACCCCCAAGTTTAAAGCTTCATCGACAGGGTCCTCGCCCATCAAGGTCTCATCGAAGGTCCCATCCCCCACCTATCAGAGCAAAGGCGCAGACGTGCAGCAGGGCACAGTGAAGGCTTTAACTCACGCATCAAGGCCCTGTGTCAACCTTTACTCTGTAAATTTTCTTTTTCTTTCTCTCTTGCAAGTACTGCCTTCGCAGTTCGAATTGTACGGTTAGACGTCCTGAGCTTATGAGAAATAATAAAAATACCCTTTATGGTGTTCGGATATCTGCATCTTGCAATTTTTCTGTCCCTTTTTGATTCTCTCCTCGCTCTTTGAACAGCCCGGCATGAAAAGATATTAATCAGTTACGAGTTCGATTTATACATCAGCTCAATATCTTTAAGTCCGGCACCGCTTCCCGCTAGGTGTCCAACGCCTCAGATATTGCACTATATGCATCTGTTCCGAACTATGTCTTGGGTCAATAGTTGGGTTGCCCGGCTCCTGTGTTTGCCCCTTATGTTCCGCTTGTTCGGCTAAGAGGAAAAAGGGAGAACCCCTGCGATCGTACTACTGGTTCGCCCGGTCAAGTACCTCAGGAGGAAAAAGCCGAAAACTGATCATAATAGTAAGCGCGAACGGGTCTGCGATCCGATGACGAGGTTGGACTCTAAAAATTGTTGGCGATTTTACCGTGTCACATGAAGGGTTCATCTTAACACAAACCATGTGATTGGCAAGGGCAGGCTTCGACCCCCAAGTACATCACAAATACACCGGGGGCTAGTCCCTAGTCCCCACCGTTAAGCTCCTAAGGCTAAGTGAAAGCAGTAAAACCGAATAGTCTGATCGCCTGGTTTCATTCCTGCACTACCACCTTCGGGCACCAAGATGTTGGCTAAGGGTAACAGTGCGAAAACAAAACACCCTTCGTGATATTCACTTGGGGGCAGAAGCCGACGACTGGTAGCTTTCAGAACTAAACATACGGCCACACAGGAGTCAAAATTTAATCACTAAGTTCGCCGGGCGCATAATAAAGCATAAATCCCACTTGGTACAAGCTTGCTACATCTACTCAAGCATTACATTTTTCGAAAACTGGCCCTCTATCGCCCGCGCTCCGGTCATCACCTGCGCGAAGTACTGCTCGCGGCGGCGATGCTCCTTCCCCTGGGGCGGAGGACCAGTGGCCATCTCCATTGGATTAATCCTTGGCCAATGAACCATGGTCTTCGCAAACGCGAGCCTCGCCCCCTCAAGGCACGCCGACCGCTTCACGGCGTCAATCCGGAGTGGCGCCTCCCGCAGCCTTTGCACAAGGTCGAAGTAGGTGTCCGGAATGGGCTCGGCCGGCCACAGGCTGACACAGAGGTCCTTCAAGGCCAGCTCGAACATCCGATGCATCTCCATCAGCTGCTTCATTTGATCGCTGAGGAGGGGAGGACGCTCGGAGTCTGAAAACTGTGACCAAAAGAGCCACTGCATGGAATCCTCCTCGCAAGTGGCATAGTGCCTCGCCGCGGCCACCGCATTCATCGGGAGTTCAGCGAAGACGCATGCGGAGTGCCAGACCCTCGTCAGCAGGGCGAATCTGTTGCCTCCGAACACACTCTGCAATAAATATTTCTTACCATTGGCAATTTGTGCGGCTTGCCGAAGCTCCTCCCGGACACCTCGGGCGTCACTCCTCGCCTCCTGGAGCTCTTCCTCCGCCTTGGACAGACGGGAGGATTGCTCCTCCCGCCCCTTCTCAATGGCCTCAAGCTTCTCAGCGGCATCCTGAAGCTCCCCTTGGACCTCGGTCACCCAAGATTCATGCTGCTTAGCAGCACGCTTGGCCTGCTCAAGCTCGGACACCGCCCTCTCAGCGGTTGTCCTCTTCTCGGCTGCCTTGGCCTTAGCTTTCTTAAGGGCCTCCTTTAAGCCCTCGACCTCGGCGGCAGCAGCTGCAAGATCATCAAGATAAAGGATCAGTTAATGGTCCGGCTAGTCCCTATCTGGCAAATACACATCTTTTTACATAGCTTACCTTGCGCCTCGTCAAGCCGTTTGTTGACAAGGTCCAGCTCTTGATCAGAAAGCTTGAGCTTCCGATCCATCTCCTCTAACGCCGCGGCATTAACAGCCGCGGCCATGGAAGATGCCTGCGTTAGCATCAGAAATGTCGACATTGTTAACCGACCTACCGAATTTGATCCTCTACAGGTCTCTTCGAAGATCCTGGCAGAGTCTCGGGGGCTGCTATGTTTGCGGCCTACTTAAACTAAGAACTATAACCGCATTATGAGGAAGGATCATTACTTGACTTACCTCAAAGCCGTTAGAAGGCCTTGGACAGCGTCGTTCAGTCCGGATTGGACGGACCAAACACTCTGCATAACCGCACCCATAAGGGTGCGATGCCCTTCGATGATGACGGAGTTGCTCACAAACTCCTCCAGCATGTCCGGTCAGCCCACCACCGCCCGTGTGGAGGTGTTCGTCACTGGTGTTGGCTCCCCGGCCCCCTCCCCGCTGGGAGGAATCTGTGCCGTCGAGGGCCTCACAGGCTCGGGAGCGGTCGATGGAGGGGGTCTGGATGGCCCGGACTCTTTTCCCTCATCAGGCAGGAGGGACGCTCCCTCCTGGTCTTCGGTGACCGAGGTCTTAACCTCGGCCATTACGGCATCTACCTCCCCCTCCGTGTTCGGAGGAGGAGTTCTTTGGGAACGCACCTCCTCAGCCTCTTCGGCGACAAAAGGAGGCGCGGAGTGCGCCATAGACCCACTGTCCGCTAGCTCGGCGGGCGGAGACGTCCCATCCAAGATTTTCTCAGTGGGGAGCTCATGCGGGGGACTGCAATTCAGAGTGGTTAACCTTCAACTAAAACAAACTACTGAAAGCATAATAGCTAAAAATACAGACACCTTACCTGCTGGCAGGGGGCTTGACCCTGGATCCCTTCTTCGGGAGCTCCTCAGATGCCTCGGACTTCTCGTCATCCGAGCTGTCAGGTATAACCAGCTTAGGCCGGTGTCGTCTCTTTGGGGCCGGGGAAGGTTGGACCTCCTCGGCGTCCTCGGACGCCGGCCTATTTTTGGAGTGCGAAGAGGCACTCTCCTCTTCGTCCTCCTCCTCCTCGCCCCCATCCTGTACGCATGAGGCCGCAGCATCTCCGGACCAGTTGCCCGGACGGATCCTACGGCGGAGGCCCTCCCTAGCCTCCGGTGCCTCTTGCTTCTTGCCCTTCTTAGCGGGCGCCTTGTAGGGCACCACGACCAACATCTTCTCCAGCTGTTCTGATCGGGGCCCATTCGGCAGCGGCGCCTGGCCGCTGATCTTCTTGGCCTTGGCGAGCCAGCCCTGCAGAATCCACATAACCAGGTTAGATCGAATCTCACGTAATGTGAATATCCGAATACTCTTTGAAGAGACATGCCACTCACCTCCCTTGGGGGATTTGCGGCGTCAAGACCGATGACCTTCCCCTCGGCTAGCCACTCCTTGTGGGGCTGGAATAGTTGGCCCCATATCTTGTCAGGAGTCATGCCAAAGAGGTGTCGCACAGTGGCCGGATCCTCGGGCTCATGCTCCCACATGGGCTTGGCGCTCTCTTGGCAAGGGAGGAGCCCGCGGTGGAGCATGATCTGGAACACGTCGACCAGCTTCGTGCCGGTCTCTATTGCGTTGTCGACGCACTTCTGCAGCGCTTTGGTGTTGGCAACACATCCCCAGTCTGGACTTTTGGTGGTCCAAGAGGCCAATCTGGTGGGGGGTCCGGACCAGAAGGCGGGGGTCGCTCCCCACGTGGCCTCCCTCGGCTCGGTGATATAGAACCACTCCTTCTGCCACATCCAGACGGTGTCGAAGAAGTGGCTGTCCGGCCACTGGACCCGTGTCAGCTTGCTGATCATGGCCCCTCCGCAATCCGTGTGCTCGCCGCCGACCACCTTGGGCTTCACGTTGAACACCTTTAGCCATAAGACGAAGTGCGGCTGAACCTAGAGGAGCGCTTCACAGACGACGATGAAGGTCGAAATGTGGAGGAGGGAGTTGGGGGCTAGATCATGGAAATACAGCCAATAGTAAAACATTAGCCCCCGCACAAAGGGGTGTAGTGGAAATTCAAGCCCCCTAAGGAAATGGGGGAGAAAAACTACCCTTTCGCCCGGCTTGGGTGTTGGGATGATCTGGCCCTCTTCGGGGGCTCGATGGGCGACGTTGGCCAGCAAGTAACCGGCCTCCTTCAGCTTCAGTATATCCTCGTTGGTGATGGAGGAGGCCTCCCACTTCCCATTGGCGCCAGATCCGGCCATGGTCGAAGGAGGTAAAGTGGGATTGGCTATGGAAGCAGGGAGAAAGGGCGCTGGAGCTCTGAAGAATCGCAAGTGCGGAAGGTAGGAGAAGGCGTGGGATGCAGACTGTAGCGCCCCCCCCCCCCCTTTATAGACTCTGGGCAGGCCAGAGATCCCTTTTTTCACGCCGTTGGCCACTCCACTTCCTGATATCTTGGCAACATTATGAGCGGCTAGGGGAATCGAGATCATTAACCATATCCCCCGAAAAGCGGGACACGATCGCCACCTTGAAGGGATGTGTCAAGCGTGGCGTCAACCTTGAGCCGCGCTTCGAGAAATAGTAACTGCTTGGTGTTATGGCCGTAAGCTACTCTTCATTGAAGGAGAAAAAGTTGTCAGATAAAGGCAGTATTTGCGCTTGAGCGATATTTTTATTACTACCTTCGGTGTTAAGTAAAACAGCCGTTTCAGACTCCGAACATCACTTGGTACCGAACAGGGGGAAGACTTGCTGAGGAACTCGCCCCGCAAACCGAATACTGGTCGAAATGGATACCGGATACAAGTCTTGGTGTTGGAGGCAAGTTCGGGGGCTACTGAGGGAGTCATGGACTAAGGGGTCCTCGGGGCGACGACCCATTGTGCATGGGCCGGACAGGTGGAGCCGTGTGGTGACCGGAGACTTGTGAAGCCGTGGTGTGCCCTCCAAGTCAAGGGTGGACGAGATCTCTTTCCCTCTTGTTGTAATCTATCTTCGGTAACCCTAACCCTATCGGTGTCTATATGAACCGAGGATTATAGTCATTAGGGGGAGAGCTATCTTCATCCCCCCGTACCCTAGGGTTTAGCTCATACTGATCTCGAGGTAGATCTACTCTGTAAACCAAGTTATACAATCAATACAATCAAGCAGGACGTAGGGTATTACCTCTTCGAGAGGGCCTGAACCTGGGTAAACACTGTTTTCGTCGTCCATTGTTACCCATCGATCCTAGATCCACAGCTCGGGACCCCCTACCCCGATGTCTGCCGGTTTTGACAACGATAGCAAGCAAGTTGCCACTCCCGAGAAGAAGCCCAAAGCTGGACCCAAGCCTGAAACTAAGTGCTTCTACTGCAAAGGGAATGGTCACTGGAAGCGGAACTGCCCCAAATACTTGCGGATAAGAAGGATGGCAAAGTGAACAAATGTATATTTGATATACATGTTATTGATGTGTACCTTACTAATACTCGTAGCAGCGCCTGGGTATTTGATACTGGTTCGGTTGCTCATATTTGTAACTCCAAACAGGAGCTGCGGAATAAACGAAGATTGGCTAAGGACGAGGTGATGATGCGCATCAGAAATGGTTCCAAGGTCGATGTGATCGCCGTCGGCACGCTACCTCTAGATCTACCTTCGGGATTAGTTTTAGACCTCAATAATTGTTATTTGGTGCCCACGTTGAGCATGAACATTATATCTGGATCTTGTTTATTGCGAGACGGTTATTCATTTAAATCAGAGAATAATGGTTGTTCTATTTATATCAGTAATATCTTTTATGGTCATGCACCCTTGATGAGTGGTCTATTCTTGTTGAATCTCGATCGTAGTGATACACATATTCATAATATTGATGCCAAAAGATGCAAAGTTGATAATGATAGTGCAACATACTTGTGGCACTACCGTTTAGGTCATATTGGTGTAAAGCGCATGAAGAAACTCAATGCAGACGAACTTTTGGAATCACTTGATTATGAATCATTTGATACTTGCGAACCATGCCTCATGGGCAAGATGACTAAAACTCCGTTCTTCCGAACAATGGGCGAGCTAATGACTTATTGGAAATAATACATACCGATGTATGCGGTCCGGTGAGTGTTGAGGCACAAGGTGGGTATCATTATTTTCTGATCTTCACAGATGATTTGAGTAGGTATGGGTATATCTACTTGATGAAACACAAGTCTGAAACATATGAAAAGTTCAAAGAATTTCACAGTGAAGTGGAGAATCATCGTAACAAGAAAGAAAAGTTTCTACGATCTGATCGCGGAGGCGAATATTTGAGTTACAAGTTTGGCCTTCATTTAAAACAATGTGGAATTGTTTCACAACTCACGCCACCTGGAACACCACAGCGTAATGGTGTGTCCGAACGTCGTAACCGTAATTTATTAGATATGGTGTAACACACTTGTTTTCGCTCCTGTTTTTTTTCCTTCATGGGATTTGACTCCCGTCTTTTTTCTCGGTGTTATCGGATTTCTCTAGCTCTTGGGTATATGAAGATGGTCATTTAGCCTTGCCTTTCCTATCCAATCTTGTCACCCAAGATATATTCTCGGGACTTTGACATCGAAACCCTACCTTCCGAGTTATCGGAAGGGAAACCCTAATTCTTGCAGTTACAAAGGAACCCCAATTTCCTTTGATCTGATGCCTCCCAAAATTCTCCCAGTGATCATCCCACATCTATAAACCCTGGATATGCAAAAATATTGCCAAGTCATTTGCAATGTTTTTCATTTATAATCAATTCCTTTTTCTGCCAGTTAAGGGAATTAAATCCAGGAAAATATCTATCCATCTCCAAAGTTCATGAAAACTTGTGGAGATATTCTTTGTGATCATATTGAGCTCCCATAAAAATATTGGCCATAATTAAATAAGGGAAATTGCATTTTCCTATTTAATGCCAATATTGCATTTTGGGCAGTTTCTAAAGGAATTACCATTTTGGTAGCCAGGAAGAATCCCAAATAAATTGTGGAGCTTCTCCTATCCATATCTTCACCATTTCCATCAAGAACCCAAGTTCCATAGTTCAAATTTTGAGCACAACATCCATTTGCAAATTCTGTCCAGTTGGGCAAATTGCAAAGGAAGTGCTTGAACCCTTGATCCATTTGAGCTGAAATTTTTCCTGGTGATTAACATTGCTAAATCACTCATGGAAACCAAAAACCAGCTCAATTCATCCATCCATTCTTCCACAGTAATTTCCCTAAGTTTCTGTCCATTTGGAAGCTCTGTGAAGGAAGTACCACTTTGGCTTTTCCAAATGAGCTGAAACTTTTCCAGTACCTCCATATATCCAAATCATCATCCTACACCAAGTTTGAGCCATATCCATCTATCCATTTTCTCCCAGCATCATCATCTTCATTTCTGGCCAGAGTGCATGGTTACAAAGGGAGTACCATCTAGAGTTGTCCATTTGTGCTGAAACTTTGTAATCATGTTCACCTTAGTGTATGATTAACCCTTGCCCAAGATCAGGCCAAGGAGAGCACTGTGGTGGCCACACCACATGTCAAACACTTGCTGGTCAGAACCTAAGTCAGCTCACATCTATCATCTCTTGCCCCCACTTCCATCCAAACCCTCACAGGTCAACTCACTAATCTTTGATACATCTACCAGACAAGTTTCCAGGACCATACGGTGCCCTGGACACGTTGTGCCCGTGGTGACCACACTGTGGCCACGCCAAAACAGCGCTCTGCGCGATGAACCTCGGCGGACAGCGAGCTCCAGCCGGCCATGGCTTGTCTCGGTGTGTACAACGGCTCCGCACCACCCGTGTGTCCGCTCTCCTGCACCTTCCCTCTTCCCCTTCTTCCTCCCCACGCCACGGCAGCTCCGCCGCACTGTGCGCCCATGACCCGCGTCATCGTCTTCCTCTCCGAGCTCTCCCGAAGCCACTGCCGGCTTCTCCACCCTCCTGAAGACCCTGCCGACATCGCCCCCTACCTCCGCGTGTCGCCTAGCTCCAGTAAGCCGATGAGGACGCCACGGCGGCCGAGCTTATCCGACGAGCTCCCGTGGCTATAAATAGCCCTCCCCGGTCTCATTTCTGATCACCAGCAACTCCACCACTCTCCTCTAGCCACCCCTAGCCCTTTCCCCAAGCTCGAGCGGCTCTCTCTGTCCGCCATCACCGCCGTGCCCGCCGCCGATTCCCTCGACTAGCTCCAGCCATAGCCCTCCCCTCCACCTCTAGCACTCCCCACTAGCTTCCCCACACGCCGGTGGTCCTCCCCAACCCCTCAGCTCGCCGCCGGAGTCACTGTGGCCGCCGCCCCCAACTCCGGTCGCCGCCTCCTCCGTCCTCTGCCACCATGGTGCATCGTCGCTCCGTTCCTCCCCGGTGGCTGCTCTCCCTCTAGACGGGAGTGGCACATCTCTCCGCAGCCGTAGGTGGTCTCGCCCGAGCCGGAGACCGCCGGAGCCACCGGGAACCGTCGCCAGCATCGCCCCTCCCCTGCTCCTCCTCTATTTCGATTGGAATAGAGGGAGGAGGTAGGAGACCTGCGGGCGGGCCCGGCCTGGCAGCGGCTCGGCGCCTCCCTCCTTTTTTTCAAGTGGCGATGGCGCAGGTGGGCCGACCCAGTAGCCGCAGTGGCCTGGCTGGCGCCCAGTGGCAGCAGCAGCCGCAGCACTTTCGGCCCAAGGCAAGCCAGTATCAACAGTGCCATTTTTCCTTTTCGCAGAAAAAATCAGCCGGGGACCTAGAAGTAAATAGTTTATTTATAGAGAGGTCCTTCAACTTCAACACCTCATATCCTTTTCCTCGTAACCCCGATTCAGGTGAAACCAACGCTCACATCTTCAGTTCATCGAGCCCGTTCTGTTGGTATCATTTTCACAAGGTTGTCACACAGTAAAAATGACCATTTTGCCCTTGCCTCTAAATAGCCCCATCCAAGAGAGAACGGTTTCCAGCGATCCCTTCCGCGGACTCTCCGCACTTCTCCCGGAGTATTCCTTCACCCCTAGGCAAGCCGACCATCTGATATATGCCCTAAAGCATTGCTCTGTGTTATTCCTGCATGTTTAAATTTATATGCTTGTAATTGTATGCGTAGTAGTGGGCTGTATGTGACTCTGACGAACCCTTGTTTGTACTTTCTTCGATGACGGCACCACACCTGTGTCTGAGCTGCTTTCGGCCGTCCGGGGTGGATGCCGACTTTATGTTCTCTTTTCAACAACTGCCGTGTTCTGAGCTGTTTTGCGGCCATCTCGGACAGTTGTTGAATTTCTTTCTGTAGTAGTGACCCTATGCTTTGAGCTGTTTTTCGGCCGTCTTAGGGAACTGCTACATTCTTTTTATCAACACCGTCTCATGCTGTGAGCTGCTTTCCAGCCATCTTGAGCCGGGGTTGAGTTATTCCGGTAATGTCCCAGATCTGAGTTGTAAAGACCGTTCTGGTGGCTACTGGTTTCTTTGCCGGTTTTATGCAATGGTTCCGATGGTCGTAACTTACAGCTAGAACTTGTAAAGTGATAACTTGCCATTTAAATGTTGTTTCACTAATGACTCATTGTGATGTTATGTGGAGATAGGTTGTTATGTTTCCACTGTTGTTACCTCATGCATAGTTATCGCCATGTTAAGTTATTCATGATGAGCAACCATGCTTGCTAAGTACTAGCTAAAGCTAAACTTAGTCATTTGATCTAGAGTCACCTGTCCGGACTTACCCGTGCAGCAACATTTGCCGGTATGGGACGGCCTTGACTTGGTCTGATCGCGTGCTCTTTTATCGGTACCACCAAGCAGGGAAGGTTATGCGCGCGCGCTACCCTGGCCCGGTAGGCGGCGATAACCTTGTGAACCCAGTTGATTGTTTAACCCGGGGGTCCCCGTTTGGGACAATTGTTTGGCCACGACGGTGGCAGGTGTCACGAGGTGACACAGAGGCCACCCAGGGCAGGACTCCGGGCGAGGATGATTGCCGGTGGTATGATGGAGGGGTCACGGGTTAGGCAGGTTTCTTTGGAGCAACACTGGTCCACCCGAATGGGAACACGAGGTCAGGTGCTCCATGGTGTGGGTAAAGTGCGCAACCTCTACAGAGTGTAAGAATCTATTCGAATAGCCGCGTCCACGGTATCGGACAGTCCGTCCAGGCCTCACTAGGTGGTCAACCATGACAATGATAATAATGATGGAAGAACTCGTCTTATGATCGGAAGTACTCAGTGGATCGTGAGTATTCTGAGGGTTGTGGGACAACCCGGAAGAGAGTAAGTTTATCAGATTTACAGTGGAAGATGCATGGACATTGGATGATGTCAGGAATATGATATGTTAGCCATGAGATGGCTATGAAAGAGAAGGTCGGATGACTGAAAGACTTGGATTGGATTTGGTTCAACATCGGATTGAATGTTGAGAATGTTCGGAGTACGGATTATTTACTTGATATGCTTTACTTTACTGTATTTCATGATAATTACTCTTGCTAGATAGGTATACTATGCCATGATAATTAATGTTGCTCTAATAAAAAATGCATGCTTGAATGCCATGGATTGCTTTACTTGGTGTATATGTTAGTTTGGTTTGCTTGCGAGTACATTCAAAAGTACTCAGCGGCCTTCAATGTGGCCAGGTTCACATAAGGATCTGTCATCCGTCATCAAGGAGCCAGAGCGTTCGTGAGCTAGAGGAGTAACCAGTAAGATCCCTGTGGATTGGAGCCGCACAAAGACCATGCTGCCTTAGATAGATCTTTTCCGCTGCCATCACTCTTGTAAAATATCATGTAAGACTTATATATCCATTAATAGAAATGCCTGTGTTCTTGATACTTGTTGTAAACATGCATGCCAGAGTGATTTCCTGGGCTGGTATGCGTGGCGACCGTTTGGCTACAGTGGCAATCAGGCGGGGCGCCACAACGGATGGTATCAGAGCAGCCAGGCTGACTATAGGTTACCCTAGCTAGACTTCATTGTCTTGTGCTCAGTAGAAAGCCCAGATGGATTTCAGCCATCTTTGCCAAGCTGGCACGGCTACTATTGATCATAAGGCAACCCCATAGGTCTTTGGCTCCATCAGACCCCAAGGTGTGAAATGCTCGCACCCGGCAACGACCCGTGAGCCCTGAACCCCTAGGTAAACCAGATATCCTTACCCTGCTTGCTAGCCATGGCATTTCTCTCCTTAACTCTAGTTTCCTTTGGGAGACGCCTATAAATTCCATCTTTTCCACGACAACCTTAGGATCGTTGACTAAGCCATTTTGGGCTATGGTCGTGCATCGAGAGGTTGATGTTCCCTAAGGAAGTAGTAGGAGCTCGACACCAGTGCTACCAGGAGCATTGTGTGGTTTTGCTTCTAAATCCTTAGAGGTGCATTGAGTGCGCTATACTAGTTATACTAGTGGATACTCGGCCATGTGTGTAAGGTCCGCAAGATTTGAGCTTTATTTGCTTTTTGGTTTTCGCGGTTCTTGTTTCTATTGTCGGTTCCGTTTCTTCGCTCCGACTGGATCCATCCGCAAGTGCCATCAAGAAGACCAGCATACAACTTGGATAGTACCTAATAATCCCACTTCAACAAGAGTCAAGCCAAGCCAACTGCCTGGTATTCAGTATAGCAACACTGGATCTGTCAAGGATGAAGGATGGGTCAGAAGCAGAATCTATGTGCAACAGACAAGGCCAGAATATACCTGAGAGAGTTTGCCTCAGAACATATCACGCCTAAGGAGCAGTCAGATGAGCTACCAAGAATAAACACCAGTAAGGACAAATTATTCCGTCCTCGACACAAGGATTTTTTCAGTCAGAGAGGTGAACCTTGACTCTTTTCTCAATGGACTCAAGAACCATTTATTCCCTGCCGAGGACATATTTTAAGAATGTGAAGGTGCCAAGAGCAGCAACAAAACTCTGGTATGTTAATATAAGTTTCAAAGCAAATCTTAAAGTTCGCCGGTGCAAATACAAAATTTTCCGGGCACTGTGAACAAGATTCGCGAGGAATATGGATAAGTTCGCGGTGGCCCAGAATCAATGAGAACTTCACATGCTTGGAAGCTCAGCTGAACCGAATGGAATTATCCGTCAATTGCTTATTATCAGCAACACTTGGTTGGAATACAAAGCGTATCCCGAATTAATTATCAACATGAGGCATGCATCAGTTCTGCAACCTTTACAGCAGCAATGATCAGACTAGCAGAAGAACAAGCGGTGTGTGTGACCAACAGAAAACCTTCAGACAAGGTATGGCCTATACCAAGTTTGGCTCCGCTATGAGTAAATTCCGGATACTTCGGAAGGAAGCCAAAATCGGCCATAGATCTGACTGCGTATACAGTGAAAGGCTTCTGGTATAAGGAACCCAGCCTTCCTCCGCAAGCTATCAGAAGGAGCTTACAACGCAAGAATCCCAATCTTCCTTGGTACACCACTTGGTGAGAAAAATCTTCTGGGATACAGCACTCCCATCTTCCACAGCGCGCTACCGTGGAAAGCTTCCAGCATAAGACACCTGACCTTCAGCAGCAAGCCACATGAAGGAAAAGTTTTAAGGTACAATACCCAGCCTTCTTCGGCACACTACCTTGGCAGAAGCTTCAAGCATAAGGAATTTAGCCTTCTTCAACATGCACCATTGTGCCCACGATAAGCTTGTCAGGAGCACGAACTAGTCCAGACACAACCGTCTGCCTCAGAACTCAGTGGTTATGAAAGGATTTATCCTACACCTGCATATGTTGTGAGCATGCAGTCCAGTGGATCAGTTCATGCGAGCCACTCGTACACGGGAATGGTTGTGTTCAGCGAATCATTGGCCCCATACTTCAAAGAAGAATATGTGCACATCAACCCCTACGAGATATGCAAGAGTAAGTTGTGAGAACAAGCTCGACAAGTCGGGAAAACCATCAAGGAGCCGTGTTGGCAGGTCACTACAGGTCCATCAAAGGAAGCCTTAAGAACAATGAAGTGGTGCACAAACAACCTCCGTGATGGTCAGCAAGATACAGTTTCACGAACAGAGTGATATTGATAATCCTTGTCAGAATCTTGCATATACGGCCACAACAATGCACTATCTGCGGTTACAAGTGAGCTTGTCGCACTCCTCATGAATATGGGCCATCAACCAAGATAAGAGGCTATGCTCCGAAAGACACACTCGATGATAGCCATACTATGCTCAGTTCAGTGGTCATAGCAAGGACTACAGAAGCTATATATGACAGAGTCATCTCCACGAGCGACAGTGTTTGAAACAAGATATTCAGATAGAATGGCTCAAAGCACATCAGCATCAACAGCTCGTGACATCACGACATCATTGGAATAGGAGATTACTGTCTATGATTACTTTGTGATCATGCCTGACATTTCAGTTGGGGAATATAGCAGCAATAGCTCGGTCATGTGGTTCCTTGAATTGTGGAACACCCAAGGACAAAGTCAGAATGCCTTAAACAGTAAGAAACATTGTGCCCGCGGTGACCACACGGTGGCCAAGCCAAAATGGCGCGTGGCGCGATGAACCGCGGCGGACAGCGAGCTCCAGCCGGCCATGGCTTGTCTCGGCGTGTCCAACGGCTCCGCAGCAACCGCGTGTCCGCTCTCCTGCACCTTCCCCCTTCCCCTTCTTCCTCCCCACGCCACGGTAGCTCCGCCGCACTGTGTGCCTGTGACCCGCGCCGTCGTCTTCCTCTATCGTCTTCCTCTCCGAGCTCTCCCAAAGCCACTGCCGGCTTCTCCACCCTCCCGGAGACCCTGCCGACATCGCCCCCTCCCTCCGCGTGTCCCCTAGCTCCAGTAAGCCGATGAGGACGCCACGGCGGCCGAGCTTATCCGGCGAGCTCCCGTGGCTATAAATAGCCTTCCCCGGTCTCATTTTTTATCACCAGCAGCTCCACCACTCTCCGCTAGCCACGCCTAGCCCCTTCCCCGAGCTCGAGTGGCTCTCTCTGTCCGCCATCGCCATCGTGCCCGCCGCCGATTCCCTCGACTAGCTTCGCCCATAGCCCTCCCCTCCACCTCTAGCACTTCCCACTAGCTTCCCCACACGCCGGTGGTCCTCCCCAACCCCTCAGCTCGCCTCCGGAGTCGCTGTGGCCGCCGCCCCCAACTCCGGTCGCCGCCTCCTTCGTCCTCTGCCACCGTGGTGCGCCGTCGCTCCGTCCCTCCCCGGCGTCTACTCTCCCACTGGACGGGAGCGGCACATCTCCCCGCAGTCGCAGGTGGTCTTGCCCGAGCCGGAGACCGCCGGAGCCGCCAGGAACCGTCGCCGGCGTCGCCCCTCCCCTGCTCCTCCTCTATTTCTATCGGAACAGAGGGGGGAGGGAGGAGACCTGCGGGCGGGCCCGGCCTGGCAGCGGCTCGACGCCTCCCTCCTTTTTTTCAAGTGGCAATGGCGCAGGTGGGCCGGCCCAGTAGCCGCAGTGGCCTAGCTGGCGCCCAGTGGCAGCAGCAGCCGCAGCACTTTCGGCCCAAGGCAACCCAGTATCAACAGTGCCATTTTGCCTTTACGCAGAAAAATCAGCCAGGGACCCAGAAGTAAATAGTTTATTTACAAAGAGGTCCTTCAACTTCAACACCTCATATCTTTCTCCTCGTAACCCCGATTCAGGTGAAACCAACGCTCACATCTTCAGTTCGTCGAGCCCGTTCTGTTGGTATCATTTTCACAAGGTTGTCACACAGTGAAAATGACGATTTTGCCCTTGCC
The DNA here is from genome assembly GCA_011799875.1 of Thinopyrum elongatum. Classification (NCBI taxonomy): domain Eukaryota; kingdom Viridiplantae; phylum Streptophyta; class Magnoliopsida; order Poales; family Poaceae; genus Thinopyrum; species Thinopyrum elongatum. The sequence goes on along the minus strand of CM022299.1, from coordinate 370,377,615 downwards.
TCCAAACAGCCCCCTCTAAGAGAGAACGGTTTCCGGCGATCCCTTTCGCGGACTCTCCGCACTTCTCCCGGAGTATTCCTTCACCCCCAGGCAAGCCGACCATCTGATATATGCCCTAAAGCATTGCTCTGTGTTATTCCTGCATGTTTAAATTAATATGCTTGTAATTGTATGCGTAGTAGTGGGTTGTATGTGACTCTGACGAACCCTTGTTTGTACTTTCTTCGATGACGGCACCACGCCTGTGTCTGAGCTGCTTTCGGCCGTCCGGGGTGGATGCCGACTTTATGTTCTCTTTTCAACAACTGCCGTGTTCTGAGCTGTTTTGCGGCCGTCTCGGACAGTTGTTGAATTTCTTTCTGTAGTAGTGACCCTATGCTCTGAGCTGTTTTTCGGCCGTCTTAGGGAACTTCTACATTCTTTTTATCAACACCGTCTCATGCTCTAAGCTACTTTCCAGCCGTCTTGAGCCGGGGTTGAGTTATTCCGGTAATGTCCCAGATCTGAGTTGTAAAGACTGTTCTGGTGGCTACTGGTTTCTTTGCCGACTTTATGCAAGGGTTCCGATGGTCGTAACTTACAGCTAGAACTTGTAAAGTGATAACTTGCCATTTAAATGTTGTTTCGCTAATGACTCATTGTGATGTTATGTGGAGATAGGTTGTTATGTTTCCACTGCTGTTACCTCATACATAGTTATCGCCATGTTAAGTTATTCATGATGAACAACCATGCTTGCTAAGTACTTGCTAAAGCTAAACCTAGTTGTTTGATCCAGAGTCACCTGTTCGGACTTACCCGTGCAGCCACATTTGCCGGTATGGGATGGCCTTGACTTGGTCTGATCGCATGCTCTTTTATCTGTACCACCAAGCAGGGAAGGTTATGCGCGCGCGCTACCCTGGCCTGGTAGGCGGCGATAACCTTGTGAGCCCAGTTGATTGTTTAACCAGGGAGTCCCCGTTTGGGACAGTTGTTTGGCCACGACGGTGGCAGGTGTCACGAGGTAACACAGGGGCCACCCAGGGCAGGACTCCGGGGGAGGATGATTGCCGGTGGTACGATGGAGGGGTCACGGGTTAGGCAAGTTTTGTTGGAGCAACACTGGTCCACCCGAATGGGAACACGAGGTCAGGTGCTCCATGGTGTGGGTAAAGTGCACAACCTCTACAGAGTGTAAGAATCTATTCGAATAGTCGCGTCCACGGTATTGGACAGTCCGTCCAGGCCTCACTAGGTGGTCAACCATGACAGTGATAATAATGATGGAAGAACTCGTCTTATGATCGGAAGTACTCAGTGGATCGTGAGTATTCTGAGGGTTGTGGGACAACCCGGAAGAGAGTAAGTTTATCAGATTTACAGTGGAAGATGCATGGACATCGGATGATGTTAGGAATATGATATGTTAGCCATGAGATGGCGAAGAAAGAGATGGTCAGATGACCGAAAGACTTGGATTGGATTTGGTTCAACATCGGATTGAATGTTGAGAATGTTCGGAGTACGGATTATTTACTTGATATGCTTTACTTTACTGTATTTCATGATAATTACTCTTGCTAGATAGGTATACTATGCCATGATAATTAATGTTGCTCTAATAACAAATGCATGCTTGAATGCCATGGATTGCTTTGCTTGGTGTATATGTTAGTTTGGTTTGCTTGCGAGTACATTCAAAAGTACTCAGCGGCCTTCAATGTGGCCAGGTTCACATAAGGATCCGTCATCCGTCGTCAAGGAGCTAGAGCGTTCGTGAGCTAGAGGAGTAACCCAGTCAGATCCCTGTGGATTGGAGCCGCACCAAGACCATGCTGCCTTAGATAGATCTTTTCCGCTGCAATCACTCTTGTAAAATATCATGTAAGACTTATATATATCCATTAATAGAAATGCCTGTGTTCTTGATACTTGTTGTAAACGTGCATGCCAGAGTGATTTCCTGGGCTGGTATGCGTGGCGACCGTCTGGCTACAGTGGCAATCAGGCGGGGCGCCACAACGGATGGTATCAGAGCAGCCAGGCTGACTATAGGTTACCCTAGCCAGACTTCATTGTCTTGTGCTCAGTAGAAAGCCCAGATGGATTTCAGCCATCTTTGCCAAGCTGGCACGGCTACTATTGATCATAAGGCAACCCCATAGGTCTTTGGCTCCATCAGACCCCAAGGTGTGAAATGCTCGCACCCGGCAACGACCCGTGAGCCCTGAACCCCTAGGTAAACCAGATATCCTTACCCTGCTTGCTAGCCATGGCATTTCTCTCCTTAACTCTAGTTTCCTTTGGGAGACGCCTATAAATTCCATCTTTTCCCCGACAACCTTAGGATCGTTGACTAAGCCATTTTGGGCTATGGTCGTGCATCGAGAGGTTGATGTTCCCTAAGGAAGTAGTAGGAGCTCGACACCAGTGCTACCAGGAGCATTGTGTGGTTTTGCTTCTAAATCCTTAGAGGTGCATTGAGTGCGCTATACTAGTTATACTAATGGATCCTCGGCCATGTGTGTAAGGTCCGCAAGATTTGAGCTTTATTTGCTTTTTGGTTTTCGCGGTTCTTGTTTCTTTTGTCGGTTCCGGTTCTTCGCTCCGACTGGATCCATCCGCAAGTGCCATCAAGAAGACCAGCATACAACTTGGATAGTACCTAATAATCCCACTTCAACAAGAGTCAAGCCAAGCCAATTGCCTGGTATTCAGAATAGCAACACTGGATCTGTCAAGGATGAAGGATGGGTCAGAAGCAGAATCTATGTGCAACAGACAAGGCCAGAATATACCTGAGAGAGTTTGCCTCAGAACATATCACGCCTAAGGAGCAGTCAGATGAGCTACCAAGAATAAACACCAGTAAGGACAAATTATTCCGTCCTCGACACAAGGATTTTTTCAGTCAGATAGGTGAACCTTGACTCTTTTCTCAATGGACTCAAGAACCATTTATTCCCCGCCGAGGACATATTTTAAGAATGTGAAGGTGCCAAGAGCAGCAACAAAACTCTGGTATGTTAATATAAGTTTCAAAGCAAATCTTAAAGTTCGCCGGTGCAAATACAAAATTTTCTGGGCACTGTGAACAAGATTCGCGAGGAATATGGATAAGTTCGCGATGGCCCAGAATCAATGAGAACTTCACATGCTTGGAAGCTCAGCTGAACCGAATGGAATTATCCGTCAATTGCTTATTATCAGCAACACTTGGTTGGAATACAAAGCGTATCCCGAATTAATTATCAACATGAGGCATGCATCAGTTCTGCAACCTTTACAGCAGCAATGATCAGACCAGCAGAAGAACAAGCGGTGTGCGTGACCAACAGAAAACCTTCAGACAAGGTATGGCCTATACCAAGTTTGGCTCCGCTATGAGTAAATTCCGGATACTTCGTAAGGAAGCCAAAATCGGCCATTGATCCGACTGTGTATACAGTGAAAGGCTTCTGGTATAAGGAACCCAGCCTTCCTCCGCAAGCTATCAGAAGGAGCTTACAACGCAAGAATCCCAATCTTCCTTGGTACGCCACTTGGTGAGAAAAATCTTCTGGGATACAGCACTCCCATCTTCCACAGCGCGCTACCGCGGAAAGCTTCCAGCATAAGACACCTGACCTTCCACAACAAGCCACATGAAGGAAAACTTTTAAGGTACAATACCCAGCCTTCTTCGGCACACTACCTTGGCAGAAGCTTCAGGCATCAGGAATTTAGCCTTCTTCAACATGCACCATTGTGCCCACGATAAGCTTGTCAGGAGCACGAACTAGTCCAGACACAACCGTCTGCCTCAGAACTCAGTGGTTATGAAAGGATTTATCCTACACCTGCATATGTTGTGAGCATGCAGTCCAGTGGATCAGTTCATGCGAGCCACTCATACACGGGAATGGTTGTGTTCAGCGAATCATTGGCCCCATACTTCAAAGAAGAATATGTGCACATCAACCCCTACGAGATATGCAAGAGTAAGTTGTGAGAACAAGCTCGACAAGTCGGGAAAACCATCAAGGAGCCATGTTGGCAGGTCACTACAGGTCCATCAAAGGAAGCCTTAAGAACAATGAAGTGGTGGACAAACAACCTCCGTGATGGTCAGCAAGATACAGTTTCACGAACAGAGTGATATTGATAATCCTTGTCAGACTCTTGCATATACGGCCACAACAATGCACTATCTGCGGTTACAAGTGAGCTTGTCGCACTCCTCATGAATATGGGCCATCAACCAAGAAGAGGCTATGCTCCGAAAGATACACTGGATGATAGCCATACTATGCTCAGTTCAATGGTCATAGCAAGGACTACAGAAGCTATATATGACAGAGTCATCTCCACGAGCGACAGTGTTTGAAACAAGACATTCAGATAGAATGGCTCAAAGCAAATCAGCATCAACAGCTCGTGGACATCACGACATCGTTGGAATAGGAGATTACTATCTATGATTACTTTGTGATCATGCCTGACATTTCAGTTGGGGAATATAGCAGCAATAGCTCGGCCATGTTGTTCCTTGAATTGTGGAACACCCAAGGACAAAGTCAGAATGCCTAAAATAGTAAGAAACATTAGTGCAGAACCCACCGCCAAACTGAGCATTCTGACACGGCCAAAAAGAAAGTCATCCCACTCACTCGAGGCCATACGAGCACGTGAGCCCTATACCCAGAAAGGATGTCTTGCCCATGACAGTCAGGGTACGAAGCATCACAATAAAATCCGAAGCAGTCGCTTCCAGGCCAAGGAAACCGAGCTGTTTGTTGCTATTACCCGCTACCTCACCCAGCAACACCACTACCAAGGAAAAAGGTACACCTGACAGGAAAGAGAAGGATTCAAGGAAGTTGTGTGCAAAGACAACACATGGTCCATCAGAAGAGACAGTTAAAAGGTCAGTGAACCAACAGAGACGAGATCGCTGATGGATCCAAGTCGCACACAGGTAAGTCCCCCTTCACCGGGAGGTAAGCCTGAAAATCTTGAAGACGAGATTTTCTTAAGGGGGTTAGGTTTGTAACACCGTGGTTTTCGCTCCTGTTTTTTTTTCCTTCGCGGGATTTAACTCCCGTCTTTTTTCTCAGTGTTATCGGATTTCTCTAGCTCTTGGGTATATGAAGATGGTCATTTAGCCTTGCCTTTCCTATCCAACCAGAGATTCTCTCCAGTCCAATCTTGTCACCCAAGATATATTCTCGGGACTTTGACATCGAAACCCTACCTTCCGAGTTATCGGAAGGGAAACCCTAATTCTTGCAATTACAAAGGAACCCCAATTTCATTTGATCTAATGCCTCCCAAACTTCTCCCAGTGATCATCCCACATCTATAAACCCTGGATATGCAAAAATATTGCCAAGTCATTTGCAATATTTTTCATTTATAATCAATTCCTTTTTCTGCCAGTTAAGGGAATTAAATCCAGGAAAATATCTATCCATCTCCAAAGTTCATGAAAACTTGTGGAGATATTCTTTGTGATCATATTGAGCTCCCATAAAAATATTGGCCATAATTAAATAAGGGAAATTGCATTTTCCTATTTAATGCCAATATTGCATTTTGGGCAGTTTCTAAAGGAACTACCATTTTGGTAGCCAGGAAGAATCCCAAATAAATTGTGGAGCTTCTCCTATCCATATCTTCACCATTTCCATCAAGAACCCAAGTTCCATAATTCAAATTTTGAGTACAACATCCATTTGCAAATTCTGTCCAATTGGGCAAATTGCAAAGGAAGTGCTTGAACCCTTGATCCATTTGAGCTGAAATTTTTCATGGTGATTAACATTGCTAAATCACTCATGGAAACCAAAAACCATCTCAATTCATCCATCCATTCTTCCACAGCAATTTCCCTAAGTTTCTGTCCATTTGGAAGCTCTATGAAGGAAGTACCACTTTGGGTTTTCCAAATGAGCTGAAACTTTTCCAGTACCTCCATATATCCAAATCATCATCCTACACCAAGTTTGAGCCATATCCATCTATCCATTTTTTCCCAACATCATCATCTTCATTTCTGGCCAGAGTGCATGGTGACAAAGGGAGTACCATCTAGAGTTGTCCATTTGTGCTGAAACTTTGTAATCATGTTCACCTTAGTGTATGATTAACCCTTGCCCAAGATCAAGCCAAGGTGAGCACTGTGGTGGCCACACCACATGTCAAGCACTTGCTGGTCAGAACCTAAGTCAGCTCACATCTGTCATCTCTTGCCCCCACTTCCATCCAAACCCTCACAGGTCAACTCACTGATCTTTGATACATCTACCAGACAAGTTTCCCGGACCATCCGGTGCCCTGGACACATTGTGCCCGCGGTGACCACACGGTGGCCAAGCCAAAATGGCGCGTGGCGCGATGAACCGCGGTGGACAGCGAGCTCCAGCCGGCCATGGCTTGTCTCGGCGTGTCCAACGGCTCCGCAGCAACCGCGTGTCCACTCTCCTGCACCTTCCCCCTTCCCCTTCTTCCTCCCCACGCCACGGTAGCTCCGCCGCACTGTGTGCCTGTGACCCGCGCCGTCGTCTTCCTCTCCGAGCTCTCCCAAAGCCACTGCCGGCTTCTCCACCCTCCCGGAGACCCTGCCGACATCGCCCCCTCCCTCCGCGTGTCCCCTAGCTCCAGTAAGCCGATGAGGACGCCACGGCGGCCGAGCTTATCCGGTGAGCTCCCGTGGCTATAAATAGCCTTCCCCGGTCTCATTTTTTATCACCAGCAGCTCCACCACTCTCCGCTAGCCACGCCTAGCCCCTTCCCCGAGCTCGAGTGGCTCTCTCTGTCCGCCATCGCCATCGTGCCCGCCGCCGATTCCCTCAACTAGCTTCGCCCATAGCCCTCCCCTCCACCTCTAGCACTTCCCACTAGCTTCCCCACACGCCGGTGGTCCTCCCCAACCCCTCAGCTCGCCTCCGGAGTCGCTGTGGCCGCCGCCCCCAACTCCGGTCGCCGCCTCCTTCGTCCTCTGCCACCGTGGTGCGCCGTCGCTCCGTCCCTCCCCGGCGTCTACTCTCCCACTGGAAGGTGAGCACTGTGGTGGCCACACCACATGTCAAGCACTTGCTGGTCAGAACCTAAGTCAGCTCACATCTGTCATCTCTTGCCCCCACTTCCATCCAAACCCTCACAGGTCAACTCACTGATCTTTGATACATCTACCAGACAAGTTTCCAGGACCATCCGGTGCCCTGGACACATTGTGCCCGCGGTGACCACAAGGTGGCCAAGCCAAAATGGCGCTCTGCGCGATGAACCGTGGCGGACAGCGAGCTCCAGCCGGCCATGGCTTGTCTCGGCATGTCCAACGGCTCTGCAGCACCCGCGTGTCCGCTCTCCTGAACCATCCCCCTTCCCCTTCTTCCTCCCCACTCCACGGCAGCTCCGCCGCACTGTGCGCCCGTGACCCGCGCCGTTGTCTTCCTCTGTCGTCTTCCTCTCCGAGCTCTCCTGAAGCCACTGCCGGCTTCTCCACCCTCCCAAAGACCCTGCCGACATCGCCCCCTCCCTCCGCGTGTCCCCTAGCTCCAGTAAGCCGATGAGGACGGCACGGCGGCTAAGCTTATCCGGCGAGCTCCCGTGGCTATAAATAGCCCTCCCCGGTCTCGTTTTTGATCACCAGCAGCTCCACCACTCTCTGCTAGCCACGCCTAGCCCTTTCCCCGAGCTCGAGCGGCTCTCTCTGTCCGCCATCGCCACCGTGCCCGCCGCCGATTCCCTCGACTAGCTTCGCCCATAGCCCTCCCCTCCACCTCTAGCACTCCCCACTAGCTTCCCCACACGCCGGTGGTCCTCCCCAACCCCTCAGCTCGCCTCCAGAGTCGCTGTGGCCGTCGCCCCCAACTCCGGTCACCGCCTCCTCCGTCCTCTGCCACCGTGGTGCGCCGTCACTCTGTCCCTCCCCGGAGGCTACTCTCCCTCTGGACGGGAGCGGCACATCTCCCCGCAGCCGCAGGTGGTCTCTCCCGAGCCGGAGACTGCCGGGAACCGTCACCGGCGTCGCCCCTCCCCTGCTCCTCCTCTGTTTCTATCGGAACAGAGGGGGGAGGGAGGAGACCTGCGGGCAGGCCCGTCCTGGCAGCGACTCGGCGCCTCCCTCCTTTTTTTTCAAGTGGCGATGGCGCAGGTGGGCCGGCCGAGTAGCCGCAGTGGCCTGGCTGGCGCCCAGTGGTAGCAGCAGCCGCAGCACTTTCGGCCCAAGGCAACCCAGTATCAACAGTTCCATTTTTCCTTTACGCAGAAAAAATCAGCCAGGGACCCAGAAGTAAATAGTTTATTTACAGAGAGGTCCTTCAACTTCAATACCTCATATCTTTTTCCTCGTAACCCCGATTCAGGTGAAACCAACGCTCACATCTTCAGTTCGTTGAGCCCGTTCTGTTGGTATCGTTTTCACAAGGTTTTCACATAGTGAAAATGACCATTTTGCCCTTGCCTCCAAACAGCCCCCTCCGAGAGAGAACGGTTTCCGACGATCCCTTCCGCGGACTCTCCGCACTTCTCCCGGAGTATTCCTTCACCCCCAGGCAAGCCGACCATCTGATATATGCCCTAAAGCATTGCTCTGTGTTATTCCTGCATGTTTAAATTAATATGCTTGTAATTGTATGCGTAGTAGTGGGCTGTATGTGACTCTGACGAACCCTTGTTTGTACTTTCTTTGATGACGGCACCACGCCTGTGTCTGAGCTGCTTTCGGCCGTCCGGGGTGGATGCCGACTTTATGTTCTCTTTTCAACAACTGCCGTGTTCTGAGCTGTTTTGCGGCCGTCTCGGACAGTTGTTGAATTTCTTTCTGTAGTAGTGACCGCTCTGAGCTGTTTTTCGGCCATCTTAGGGAACTTCTACATTCTTTTTATCAACACTGTCTCATGCTCTGAGCTACTTTCCAGCCGTCTTGAGCCGGGGTTGAGTTATTCCGGTAATGTCCCAGATCTGAGTTGTAAAGACTGTTCTGGTGGCTACTGGTTTCTTTGCCGGTTTTATGCAAGGGTTCCGCTGGTCGTAACTTACAGCTAGAACTTGTAAAGTGATAACTTGCCATTTAAATGTTGTTTCGCTAATGACTCATTGTGATGTTATGTGGAGATAGGTTATTATGTTTCCACTATTGTTATCTCATACATAGTTACCGCCAAGTTAAGTTATTCATGATGAACAACCATGCTTGCTAAGTACTAGCTAAAGCTAAACCTAGTCGGTTGATCCAGAGTCACCTGTCCGGACTTACCTGTGCGGCCACATTTGCCGGTATGGGAAGGCCTTGACTTGGTCTGATCGTGTGCTCTTTTATCGGTACCACCAAGCAGGGAAGGTTATGCGCGCGCGCTACCCTGGCCCGGTAGGCGGCGATAACCTTGTGAGCCCAGTTGATTGTTTAACCAGGGAGTCCCCGTTTGGGACAGTTGTTTGGCCACGATGGTGGCAGGTGTCACGAGGTGACACAGGGGCCACCCAGGGCAGGACTCTGGGGGAGGATGATTGCCGGTGGTACGATGGATAAGTCACGGGTTAGGCAGGTTTCGTTGGAGCAACACTGGTCCACCCGAATGGGAACACAAGGTCAGGTGCTCCATGGTGTGGGTAAAGTGCGCAACCTCTACAGAGTGTAAGAATCTATTCGAATAGCCGTGTCCACGGTATTGGACAGTCCGTCCAGGCCTCACTAGGTGGTTAACCATAACAGTGATAATAATAATGGAAGAACTCGTCTTATGATCGAAAGTACTTAGTGGATCGTGAGTATTCTGAGGGTTGTGGGACAACCCGGAAGAGAGTAAGTTTATCAGATTTACCGTGGAAGACGCACGGACATCGGATGATGTTAGGAATATGATATGTTAGCCATGAGATGTCTATGAAAGAGGTGGTCGGATGATTGAAAGACTTGGCTTGGATTTGGTTCAACATCGGATTGAATCATGAGAATGTTCGGAGTACGGATTATTTACTTGATATGCTTTACTTTACTGTATTTCATGATAATTAATCTTGCTAGATAGGTATACTATGCCATGTTAATTAATGTTACTCTAATAACAAATTTAATGCTTGAATGCCATGGATTGCTTTGCTTGGTGTATATGTTAGTTTGGTTTGCTTGCGAGTACATTCAAAAGTACTCAGCGGCCTTCAATGTGGCCAGGTTCACATAAGGATCCATCATCCGTCGTCAAGGAGCCAGAGCATTCGCGAGCTAGAGGAGTAACCCAGTCAGATCCCTGTGGATTGGAGCCGCACCAAGACCATGCTACCTTTGATAGATCTTTTCTGTTGTCATCACTCTTGTAAAATATCATGTAAGACTTATATATCCATTAATAGAAATGTATGTGTTCTTGATACTTGTTGTAAACGCGCATGCCAGAGTGATTTCCTGGGCTGGTATGCGTGGCGACCATCTGGCTACAGTGGCAATCAGGCGGGATGCCACATATGGTGCGATCTATGATGTCTCTTATAGATTTACCACTATCGTTTTGGGGTTATGCATTAGAGACAGCCACATTCACGTTAAATAGGGCACCATCTAAATCTGTTGAGACGACACCGTATGAACTATGGTTTGGCAAGAAACCTAAGCTGTCGTTTCTTAAAGTTTGGGGTTGCGACACTTATGTCAAAAGGCTTCAGCCTGATAAGCTCGAACCCAAATCGGAGAAGTGCGTCTTCATAGGATACCCTAAGGAAACAATTGGGTACACCTTCTACCACAGATCCGAAGACAAGATCTTTGTTTCCAAGAATGGAACCATTCTAGAGAAGGAGTTCCTCTCGAAAGAAGTGAGTGGGAGGAATGTAGAACTTGATGAGGTAATTGTACCTTCTCTCGAATTGGATAGTAGCACATCATAGAAAACCGTTCCCGTGATGCCTACACCAACTAGAGAGGAAGCAAATGATAGTGATCATGAAACTTCAGATCAAGTTACTACTTAACCTTGTAGGTCGACCAGAGCACGATCCGCACCAGAGTGGTACAGTAATCCTGTTCTGGAAGTCATGTTATTACACCAAGGCGAACCTACGAACTATGAAGAAGCTATGATGAGACCAGATTCCGATAAATGGCTTGAGGCCATGAAATCTGAGATAGGATCCATGTATGAGAACAAAGTGTGGACTTTGGTGGACTTGCCCGATGATCGGCAAGCCATTGAGAATAAATGAATCTTCAAGAAGAAGACTAACGCTGATGGTAATGTTACTGTCTACAAAGCTCGATTTGTCACGAAAGGTTTTCAACAAGTTCAAGGAGTTGACTACGATGAGACTTTCTCACCCGTAGCGATGCTTAAGTCTGTCCGAATCATGTTAGCAACTGCCGCATTTTATAATTATGAAATCTGGTAAATGGATGTCAAAACTGCATTCCTTAATGGATTTCTTAAAGAAGAGTTGTATATGATGCAACCGGAAGGTTTTGTCGATCCTAAAGGTGCTGACAAAGTGTGCAAGCTCCAGTGATCCATCTATGGACTGGTGCAAGCATCTCGAAGTTGGAATATATGCTTTGATGAGGTGATCAAATCATATGGTTTTATACAGACTTACGGTGAAGCCTGTATTTACAAGAAAGTGAGTGGGAGCTCTGTAGCATTTCTGATATTATATGTGGATGACATATTGTTGGTTAGAAATGATATAGAATTTTTGGATAGCATAAAAGGATACTTCAATAATATTTTTTCAATGAAAGACCTCGTGAATCTGCTTATATATTGGGCATCAAGATCTATAGAGATAGATCAAGACGCTTAATAGGACTTTCACAAAGCACATACCTAGATAAAGTTTTGAAGAAGTTCAAAATAGATCAGTCAAATAAAGGGTTCTTGCCTGTGTTACAAGGTGTGAAGTTGAGTCAGACTCAAAGCCCAACCACTACAGAAGATAGAGAGAAAATGAAATTCATTCCCTATGCCTCAACCATAGGTACTATCATATATGCTATGCTGTGTACCAGACTTGATGTGTGCCTTGCCATAAGTCTGGCAGGGCGGTACCAAAGTAATCCAGGAGTGGATCACTGAACAGTGGTCAAGAACATCCTGAAGTACCTAAAAAGGACCAAGATATGTTTCTCGTTTATGGAGGTGACGAAGAGCTTGTCGTAAATGGTTATGTCGATGCTAGCTTCGACACTGATCCGGATGACTCTAAGTCACAAACCGGATATGTGTTTATATTGAATGGTGGAGCTATCAGTTGGTGCAGTTCCAAGCAGAGCAATGTGGCGGGATCTACGTGTGAAGCGGAGTACATAACTGCTTCGGAAGCAGTGCATGAAGGAGTCTGGATGAAGGAGTTCATATCCGATCTTGGTGTAATACCTAGTGCATCAGGTCCAATGAAAATCTTTTGTGACAACACTGGAGCAATTGCCTTGGCGAAGGAATCCATGTTTCACAAGAGAACCAAACACATCAAGAGACGCTTCAACTCCATTCATGAAAAGGTCAAGGATGGAGACATTGAGATTTGCAAAATACATACGGATCTGAATGTAGCAGACCCGTTGACTAAGCCTCTTCCGTGAGCAAAACATGAACAGCACCAAGACTCCATGGGTGTTAGATTCATTACTAAGTAATCTAGATTGTTGACTCTAGTGCAAGTGGGAGACTGAAGGAAATATGCCCTAGAGGCAATAATAAAGTTGTTATTTTATATTTCCTTATTCATGATAAAGGTTTATTATTCATGCTAGAATTGTATTGATCGGAAACTTAAATACATGTGTGAATACATAAACAAATACCGTGTCCCTAGTAAGCCTCTACTAGACTAGCTCGTTGATCAAAGATAGTTAAGGTTTCCTAACCATAGACATGTGTTGTCGCTTGATAACAGGATCACATCATTAGGAGAATGATGTGATGGACAAGACCCATCCGTTAGCTTAGCATATTGATCGTTCAGTTTATTGCTATTGCTTTCTTCATGTCAAATACATATTCCGTCGACTATGAGATTATGCAACTCCCGGATATCGGAGGAATACCTTGTGTGCTATCAAACATCACAATGTAACTAGGTGATCATAAAGATGCTCTACAGGTATCTCCGAAGGTGTTTGTTGAGTTCCATAGATCGAGATTAGGATTTGTCACTCCGAGTATCGGAGAGGTATCTCTGGGCCCTCTCGGTAATACACATCATAAGAAGCCTTGCAAGCAAAAGTGAATAATGAGTTAGTTGCAAGATGATGTATTATGGAACGAGTAAAGAGACTTGCCGGTAATGTGATTGAACTAGGTATGAAGATACCGACGATCGAATCTCGGGCCAGTAACATACCGATGGACAAAGGGAATTACGTATGTTGTCATAACGGTTCGACCGATAAAGATCTTCGTAGAATATGTAGGAGCCAATATGGGCATCCAGGTTCCGATATTGGTTATTTACCGGAGAGGTGTCTCGGTCATGTCTACATAGTTCTCGAACCCGTAGGGTCCGCACGCTTAACGTTCGTTGACGATATAGTGTTATATGAGTTATATGATTTGGTGACCGAATGTTGTTTGGAGTCCCGGATGAGATCACGGACATTATGAGGAGTCTTGAAATGGTCGAGAGGTAAAGATTGATATATAGGACGATGGTATTCGGACAACGGAAGAGTTTCAGGATGCACCGGGTAGTCATCGGGTCACCGGAAGGGGTTCCGGACACCCTCGGTAGGTATATGGGCCTAATGGGCCAAGGGGGGACAGACCAGCCCATAAGGGGGCTGGTGTACCCCTTCCCTGGCCGGCCGGCCCTATGGGGAAGGAAAGGGGAGGGGTGTCACTCCTGCCTTTCCCTCCTCATGGGAGAAAGGAAGGGGGGGGGGGGGCGCCACCTCCTCCTGCCTTCCTCCCGCACCTATATAAGGAAGGGGGGCGCGCCACTTGGGAGGACCCCAAGTAGGATTCGGCCTACTTGGGGGCACCTCCTGGCTGCTCCCTCCTCCCCCCACCTATATATATGTGGGAGGGGGCACCTAGCACAACCACAACAATTGCTTAGCCATGTGCGGTGCCCCCCTCCACCGTTTACACCCTCGATCATATTTTCGTAGTGCTTAGGCGAAGCCCTGCGGAGATCACTTCACCATCACCGTCACCACGCCGTCGTGCTGCCGGAACTCATCCACTTCCTCGCCGTCTTGCTGGATCAAGAAGGAGGAGGACGTCATCGAGCTGAACGTGTGCTGAACGCGGAGGTGCCCTACATTCGGTACTTGATCGGTTGGAGCGCGAAGAAGTTCGACTACATCAACCGCGTTACTAAACGCTTCTGCTTACGGTCTACGAGGGTACGTAGACACACTCTCCCCTCTCGTTGCTATGCATCTCCATGGATAGATCTTGCGTGTGCGTAGATTTTTTTTTTGTTTTCCATGCAACGTTTCCCAACATCAGCGTAGTTCCATTCCCCCACATCAGCAACTTCCTAGAAATACAAATCACGCAAATCTTACCTTTTCTGCATGAATCAAATTGGAAGATCATCAACCAAACTATTAAAAAAATCAGCAACTGAAAGCAGGAGAACAACACTTAAACATATTATTACCCCAAGATTTGGGCATTTGTAGAAGACTCGGCCAGGGTTGAGGATTGTAGTTGAGACGCGACGGATGACTCTACATGATTTGCAGCAGTGGCACCATACCAATGGCAGCGGGTTGCGATGAGCAATCGACTGCGATGAGTGTGCCGGGGGGGTGTGATGAGACCCACAGGCGATGGTACGGGTGGCGACTTGGCGCATATCTGGTTGTTACCTACTGAAGAGCAGGTGGACGAGCCGCCAGCGGACATGGTTGCAACGGCTAGAGCTTCTGATGCTAGGCAGAGTAACTAGAGAAGAGGAGAGGCGAACGTTGGATATGTCAGTTTCATTACTTGCAGAGTAGCATAGCACTATATATAGTCATAGTCTAGGTTTGGATTCGAACCAGCTACAGGAGCACGTCTCTCTTTTTTCTAAAACTCAGCAACATCTCTTTACTGGTACACTAGCTTGTTCTGTACGCCTTCTCAAGTCTTTGATTTTCTTTTTTTGTGAGGAAGGAAGGAGGATAAAATTGAGGGTTCCAGGGACTCAAACCCAAGACCTCTCGGTTGAAAACCAATGGTGCTAGTCACTTATGTGGCGAACGTTCCCTGGGAGGAGGACGGCAAACAAACGCATTTTTCTGGCAGTTTTAGTTGTGATGCAAGATCAAACGGTGGCAGTTTCGGGAATGTTATCTGGCGAATGAGCCCAGTTTTTCTTTTCTTCCTATAAAAAAGTATGCTACGTGGTGTCGGCTTAGTCAACAAACGATTCTGCCAACCTTGACCGTTGGATTGACATTCAACGTCTGTCATGTTTCTTCAGTCTCTTCTTCCTCCAGCCACCAAAGCCAAACCAGCGCCGGCGGGACCGCCTGCTCCCGCCTCCCACGGCTGGTTGTGCTGCCGCGCACGCATCGCGGCCACATCGCACCCTAAAACTCTGCGCATCTTCCCCGGCTCCTGTTTGTTCCCGTCCGAGGCCTCACCATCGTCCTCTGCCTTGGTTCGCTCGCTGCGGCGCCGCCCTCCGGTGTTGTCAACATGGTCAACAACCGAGAGGAATAAGGAGATGAATGTACATGGTGAGGATGACAGTAGGGACCCACCAGGATCATGGCAATAGGCAAGCAAGTGCCTCCTTCATTACAAGAAAAAAAGGTTCCTCCTGATGGTTTCCTGACATCTGGCTCGCACGCCACTGTCAATGTAGTCAATAAGCAAGATAACTGCATAAGGAGCGGCTGACACCCGGGACCCAGCAGCTCGCGCAGTATTTTCTTTTCTTTATTTGTTTTCGGGACGGAGAAGGGTATCAACTAGGTTGTGCGAGAGCTGTGGCCCGTCTAGCCCAGGCTTTTATTTCATATGTTTACCACATGACCAGCCTAGTTTTTTTCCTTTCTGAAAATGGCTAGCCCAACTATTTTGTTTTTTGCAGAATAACCAACGGAGGCCTACTTGCTTTTCTACGCCCTGCTAGGCCGGAAATCTTTCAAGATGAGGAGGGATGCATTCGGGCTTGCCTAGAAAATGGGCTATAAGTAATAAGAAATGGGCTCTAAAATAAAAAAATACAGCAAACAAGCAATTAGTTCCAAATTACCTTTTTCTTTCGGATTTTGATATTTTAAATTTCATTGTTTTTGTGTGGGTAAAATTTCATTGGATTTAAATTAAGGTATGTTTAGTTTTTAAATTAATTTGAATCTGGCTAGAAATTTTGGGTTGTATGCTGTTTGGGACAGATTTGGAGGCTGACTTGTGGGTCTACTAGGTTGACGTGTACGAAAGGCTTTGTCAACTTAGTCCACAAATGATTCTAGCAGCAGTGACCATTGGATGTTAATCCAACGGCCGTGCTGCTTCTTCAATATCTGATCTTCTTGCTCCAGCCGCCCAAACCAGCGCCGGTGGGACTGCCAGCTCCCGCTTCCCGTGGCCAGCTGTGCTGCCGCGTAGGCCACACCGCCCCACCCTACTCCATCACTGGCCAGGCCATTCCTCTACTCACCCACACCTCCTGTTATTTTCCGGCGACGACAGCCAAACCAGTAAACCCTCGTACTCCCTACCGCGTGGGCAACCACTGCCGAGTCTTCCCCGGCTCTGGGTCGTTCGCTTCCTAGGCCTCGCCGTCGTCCACTGCCCTGGTGCTGTCGGCGCGGCGTGGTGAACGTGGTCAACGAATGACATCCATCGGAAGAGGACTGTACATGGAGAGGCTGACAGCTGGGTCCACGGCCGTACGCAAGGAAGTGCCTCCTTATTACATGCAAAATAATGATTCCTTCACCTGACAGTGGAGACCCACTGGAAGGGCCTTTGTATTTCACAAAAAAAAAATGTTCCTCCCGCTGACAGCTCGGACCCACCAATTATATCTTCGCATGCAAGGAAGTGCCTCCTTATTACGCACAAAAAAAAAAGAATACTCCCCCTGCTAGCTGGGACCCACCATATTTGGAGGTTGACATGTGGGCCTACTAAGTTGACGGGGACGCAGGATTTGTCAACTTAGTCAATATAAACGATTCTAGCTGCAACGACCGTACGATGTCCATCCAACGCCCGTCTAGCTTCTTCAACCTCTGGTCTTCTTGCTCCAGCCGCCCAAACCATCGCCGACCGTGCCGCCTGCTCCTGCGTCCTGTGGCCGGCTGTGCTGCCGTGTAGGCCTCACCGCCCCACCCTACTACCATCGCTGGCCTGGCCATCCCTGTACTCACCCAAACCTCATGTTATTGTCCGGCGACGGCAGCCTCACACTGTAGCCGAAGCAGTAAACCCTCATACTCCCCTCCGCGTGGGAAACAACTGTCGAGTCTTCCCCGGCTCCTGGTCATTCCCTTCCTAGGCCTTGCCGTCGTCCCCGCCTTGGTGCTCTCGACGCGGTGTGGTCAACATGGTCAAGGAACAACTTCCATCGGAAGAGGACTGTACATGGAGAGGCTGACAGCTGGGTCCATGGCCACAGCAAGGAAGTGCCTCCTTATTATGCGCAAGATAATGATTCCTCCACCTGACAGCGGGTACCCACCGGAAGGGCCACCGTATTTTGCAAAAAAAACGTTTCCCCCATCACAGCTGGGATCCACCAGCTACATCTTCACACACAAGGAAGTGCGTCCATATTACGGGAAAAAAATGATTCTTCCCCCTGACAGCTGGGACCCACCAGCTATATCTTCGCACGCAAGGAAGTGCGTACTTATCCTCCCTGACATCTGGGACCCACCCAGTTGAAGCGTACGTAGCGTTGTCTGTCTGGTCACGAACGTGTACGTACATACTGGTCGATCGGTCTCTCTGCAGTGATGAACTGCGGCCGAGTAAGGAGCGGCACGTGTCATAGTAGAGGCGTGGACGTAGCATGTCACGCAGTCCCATCTATATCGTGTACACGTACGTACAGCCACACTGCAAGAAAGTAATACGGCTACGTACCTACATATGGGCGGGGTCTCAAAAGCGTACAGCGACGTCGTCCTGTTCATCGGCAGCCAACTGGCTGGGTCGCAACGAAGGAAACAGCGTCGTGTTCATCGGGAGGCAACCGACTGGGTCGGAATACGTCGTGTTCATCAGGAGCTGATGGAGACCGAACCTCGTGGCAAGATCCAATCTGTTGTTGTGGCCCGATCTTTCACGACACTCCTCCTTCGGCAGTAGTAACCTCTCGCCCGCGCATGCGATGTACGCGAAGTAGAGGGATTGAACCTTACGGTCCAGCACGAAAAAACCAATCTCGACAATGGTACTCACGCGCAAAACAATTTCTTCGCAAAGAAATCGCAACACGGAGGTTTTCTAAAGCTTCCTCCAAAACTGAGGGATTTTTCGACAGCTTCCCCCAAAACTCGATATTGGTATTTACCCTAAAAACACATCGTGTTTATTCATAAAATATAACCTGCCTTTACATTGACCCTACTATGGCTACTTATACTAGTATAGCCAACCCTTTTAACTTGACCGACAAATCATAAAACTACCGTACGTAAACAAGTCAAACTCTTATCTCTAATTAAACTGTCTTTTACATCTCGGCAGATATGATAATCTAACAACCAGATTAATGTTGGAGGTGGACCCTAGCCCGTATCCTTCAAGCAAAGCAATTTCCCCCATTGAAACCTGTTGACGTATGGTCGCTCCAGCGGTCTTGGTCGTGAGAAGTAGTACCGTATTAGGATTCTTTGATTAGTCTCAATAAAACATATATCCCGAACATGTACAACTAGGTCTTATCCTGCACGTGACACCAAAAGATACTATCAAGCCGCTGCACACCTTCAAACGTGGATATGTTGGAGTTCTCCTCTTCCAACGTAGCATGCATCTCATAATTTTGTACAACAACAACTAGTGACTCTGCTTCAACCTTAATCTTCTTCTGATTAGGCTGCATCATGTTATCGCTGATGGTAACGAGCGGCATAACATGACCCGGGCTAGTGTCTTGTACATCGTGGTGGTCGTCGATACAAATAAATTTGGTGTTGGTCATATCATCCTCTCTCCCTTGAAACAGAACCGTCCTCGGTTTTGGGTCATCTTTTTCAATACTATTTCCATCTACAGACTGAACGGTGGCCGTAGAAATTTCAGTAGCTTCGACCATGTTCTTTTTTGCATCTTCCTATTCTTCTATCTTTTTCTGATGGTCATTCCTCCAAGCAATAAAATGCTCCACACCCATGGGTAGGAGGTCACACTTCTTACCCTTCTTGACAATATATTTGTGTGTTTGGCAATCATAGGCAACATCATGCTCTTTGTACCATGGCTCGCCCAACAACAAGTGACACGAAATCATCGATACCGGAATCACGTCGTACAAATCCTCACAAAAATATTTTCCCAACAGAAACGATACATTGGTTTGGTGCGTGACAGTGAGCTCTTCATGACCCCAACGGAACGAGTATGGTTGTGGACAAAGTGTCATTGGTAGTTCCAACTTCTCCACCATCTCGATGCTTGCGGCGTTAATCAAACTCATGTGGTCGATTGTCATAGCACATGATCTCTCTTGCACCAAAACACGAGTATGAAAAAGTCCATCCCATCGGCCTTCCTCCTCCAACTGAAATCCATAGCTTAGCTTCCATGATAATCCAGTCATCTTCTGCACAGTGCTGTGAACAACCTTGCTCTGAATACCACCTGATGGTGGCCGAACCTCATGGCGAGATCCAATCTGTTGTTGCGGCCCGATCTTTCATGACACTCCTCCTTCGGCAGCAGTAACCTCTCGCCCGCGCGCGCGATGTATGCGAAGTAGAGGGATTGAACCTTATGGTCCAGCACGAAAAAACCAATCTCGATGATGGTACTCACGCGTAAAACAATTTCTTCGCAAAGAAATCGCAACACGGAGGTTTTCTAAAGCTTCCTCCAAAACTTAGGGATTTTTCGACAGCTTCCCCCAAAACTCGATATTGGTATTTACCCTAAAAACACATCGTGTTTATTCATAAAATATAACCTGCCTTTACATTGACCCTGCTATGGCTATTTATACCAGTATAGCCGACCCTTTTAACTTGACCGACAAATCATAAAACTAGCGTACGTAAACAAGTCAAACTCTTATCTCTAATTAAACTGTCTTTTACATCTTGGCAGATATGATAATCTAACAACCAGATTAATGTTGGAGGTGGACCCCAGCCCGTATCTTTCAAGCAAAGCAATTTCCACCATTGAAACCTGTTGACGTACGATCGCTCCGGCGGTCTTGGTCATGAGAAGTAGTACCGTATTAGGATTCTTTGATTAGTCTCAATAAAATATATATCCCGTACATGTACAACTAGGTCTTGTCCTGCACGTGACAACAAAAAGAAACTATCAAGCTGCTGCACACCTTCAAATGTGGACATGTTCGAGTTCTCCTCTTCCAACGTAGCATGCATCTCATAATTTCGTACAACAGCAACTAGTGACTCTGCTTCAACCTTAATCTTCTCCTGATTACGCTGCATCGTGTTATCGCTGATGGTAACAAGCGGAGCTGCCATAACATGACCCGGGCTAGTGTCTTGTACATCGTGGTGGTCATCGATACAAATAAATTTGGTGTTGGTCATATCAGGAGCCAACCGGCTTGGACGGAACAACCAAAATGAGGTCTAGCGTACCACAGAATGGAGGAAACAGCCTTCTGTTTGACCACGTACGGTCGAAACAGGGTCCTATGCATCGGGAAGGGTCTGGCGTACCGCAAAACAGAGGAAACGGACTTCTGTTCGAGTGCCTACAGTCGAAACGGGGTCCTGTTGATCGGGAGGGGTGTGGCGTATCGTAAAACGGAGGAAACGAACTTCTGTTGGAGCGCCTATGGTCGAAACGGGGTCCTGTTCATCCACCGTCTACTGCCTCGCTCCAGCCTCCACGAGCTACTGTTCATCCACCATCGACTTCCTCTAGCCTCCACCAGCTACTATTCATCCACGGGCTGCTGTTCATCCAGCCTCCACCGGCTACTGTTCATAGAGCCTCCACGGGGGTCCTGTTCATCCACCCCCAACCGGCTGGGGTGCGGCGGCCTCCTCGGGGTCCTGTTCATCCAGCGGCAACAGCCTACTACCACGGGGTCCTGTTCATCCAACCCCCACCGGGAACTGTTCATCCACAGCCAACCAACCGGCTCGACTCACCACGTCTCGACTCGTTCTACGTACCGCGTGCATGGTAGCAACGGTCACTGTTCATCAAGAGGCAACCCAACACCGACTGGCTATGTCTCGCACGGGGGCTCGATCGGCTTCAGTAAGCAGCAGCAGTGATCGATCGCTTGGGTTCAGTTAGCAGCAGCAGCGAAGGAATCGCTCGGGTTTAGTCAGCAGCGAATGAATCGCTCAGGTTCAGTTAACAGCCAAGGGATCGATCGCTCGGGTTCAGTAACGTAGCTAGCAGTGCGATCGCTCGGGTTCAGGTAGCCAACGCCTCGCACACACGCATGTACACGAGAGAAATGCGCAAACCACAGTGCATCGCTCGGCCCCGACCACCCACCGTAACCGGGAACTCCCCAATATTTCCTCGCCCTCACTTCTACCACAATTTTTTCCGTCATGGACGGCCCAAAGAATGTCATGCAGGTGCGTCTTCGGCTGGCCCAGGACAAAAAGCCCATTTTCTGTCATGATTTTTTGTCATAGAAGTAGGAGCCCACCACATCTATGATGATACGTGTTTTTGTCACAATTATCGTCATAGAAGTGTCATAAGCATGACATAATTTTTTTCGTTAGGGCCAAAATGTCACGGATGTGTCTTTTTTTGTAGTGTTGTCTTCATCGTTCCTGTTACCACCGATCTGAGATCCACAACTCGGGACCCCCTACCCCGGCGTCCGCCGGTTTTGACACCGACACTGGTACTTTCGTTGAGAGTTCTGCTGTGAGATCAACAAAAGATCAATGGCTCATCTGTAGATTAACTGCGTCATCGGCTATGGGGACATCTTCGTCCCCGACCAGCTTTTCGTATTCGGCAGCATGATCTTTTGTGCCGACTCGGCAGGACATCTAGCTCCCGTCGAGAACTACGCCCCGGGTTAGATCGTCACTTTCGGAGGCCTGGAATACATCACGGACTCCCACGGTGAGCTCATTCTTTTGGGCTGGATGCTGGGCCGGATGGAGAGTCCATCGGACGTCGGGGGCTCGACCCCGGAACCGACACCCCTCAAGGACGTCGGCCCCTGGCTCCCCAAGACCGCGAGGAAGAATCAATCACCCTCGCCTCGGGCGACCTCGTGATGTCGCTTGAAACTGCGTAGGTATTTCCCCAAAGAGGAAGGGATGATGCAGTACAGCTACGGTAGGTATTTCCCTTAGTTGTGAAACCAAGGTATCAATCCAGTAGGAGAACCAAGCAACACTATGTAAACGGTACCTGCACACAAAGAACAAATACTTGCAACCCGACGCGTAAGAGGGGTTGTCAATCCCTCCACAATAAAAAGATAGATAAATTTGTGGTAGATTGGATAAATAGCTCTCGATAAAACGCGAAATAAAAGAAGTAATAAAAAAGTGCAGCAAGGTATTTTTTGGTTTTTGGAATAATAGATCTGAAAATAAAAAAGAATAAAAATAGATCTCAAAGCAAATATGATAAAGAATAGACCCGGGGGCCGTACATTTCACAAGTGGCTTCTCTCGAGAAATAGCACACAGTGGGTAAAAAATTTACTGTTGGGCAGTTGATAGAAGATCGAATAATTATGATGATATCCAAGGCAATGATCAATATATAGGCATCACGTCCAAGATTAGTAGACCGACTCCTGCCTGCATCTACTACTATTACTCCACACATCGACCGCTATCCTGCATGCATCTAGTGTATTAAGTTCATGGAGAAATGGAGTAATGCAATAAGAACGATGACATGATGTAGACGAGATCTATTCATGTAGGAATAGCCCGCATCTTGTTATCCTTAATAGCAACGATACATGTGTGTCTTGCTGCCCCTTCTATCACTAGGAAAGAACACTGCAAGATCGAACCCATCATAAAGCACCTCTTCCCATGGCATGAAAAATCGATCTAGTTGGCCTAACTAAACCAAAGATTCGAAGAAGAAATATGAGGCTATAAATAATCATGCATACAAGAGATCAAAGAAGACTCAAATAATATTCATGGATATAGATCTGATCATAAACTCAAAGTTCATCGGATCCCAACAAACACACCGCAAAAAGAGTTACATCAAATAGATCTTCAAGAGACCATTGTATTGCGAATCAAAAGAGAGAGAGGAAGCCATCTAGCTACTGCCTACGGACCCTTAGGTCTATGGTGGACTACTCACGCATCATCGGAGAGGCACCAATGAGGATGATGAACCCCTCCGTGATGGTGTTAGATTGGATCTCGTGGTTCTGGAACTTGCGGCGGCTGGAATTGGGTTTTGTAGACTCCCCTAGGGTTTCTGGAATATTTAGGAATTTATAGGGCGAAGAGGCGGTGCAGGGGGGCTCCGTGGGGGGCACAACCCCCTGGGAGCGCCTGGACTCCTGGGCGCGCCCTGGTGGGTTGTGCTCCCCACGGGCCTCCCCTCTAGTACTCTCTTGGCCCGCAAGGTGTCTTCTGGTCCAGAAAAAATCTCCAAACAGTTTCGCTGCGTTTGGACTCCGTTTGGTACTGATATTCTGCGAAGTAAAAAACAAGCAAAAAACAGCAACTAGCACTAGGCACTATGCCAATAGGTTAGTCCCAAAAAATGATATAAAGTTGTTGTAAAATGAATATAAAACATCCAAGAATGATAATATAACAGCATGGAACAAGCAAAAATTATAGATACATTGGAGACGTATCAGTATCCCCAAGCTTAATTCCTACTCGTCCTCGAGTAGCTAAATTAAAAAAAAAATTTGATGTGGAATGCTGCCTAACATGTTCATCACATATTCTTTTCTTTTGTAGCATGAACATTTGGACTTTTATATGGTTCAAAGCAATAGTCTAGTTCTGACATGAAGATTTCAATACTCAAGCATATCAACAAGCAACCATGTCTTTCAAAATATCAACACTAAAGAAAGTTATCCCTAGCCCATCATGCTCAATCATTGATCCATTCATGAAACACACTCGCATATTAGCTACATCCAATGCTCAAGTATGATCATAGTGCTCCTTAGTTAGTGCTTTATAAGAGAAGATGGTGACTCAAATAAAATAATAATTGCATAAAGTAAATAGATAGGCCCTTCGTAGAGGGAAGTAGGGATTTGTAGAGGTGCCAGAGCTCAAAGCAAAAAGTGAGAGATAATTTTTTTTAGAGGCATACTTTTCCCGTCAATGAAAACGACCGAGTAATTCCCAACACTTTCCATGCTAGATATATCATAGGCAGCTCCCAAACATAAAATAAAGTTTATTCCTTTTTCCACCATTCTTTCACAATCCATGGCTAGCCGTATCCACGGGTGCCTTCCATACCAACACTTTCCAAGGAATTTATTATTTGACAACATAAAGTAATTTTTTTTTCATTTTGGGACCGGGCATTCTATTACTGCCGTACTCTCGTGCAATGACAAGTGAATAAACACTCATCTTGAGAATAACACATCTAGCATGGAAAATATTGGCCACCCCCTGCCACTTCATGAGCGGTACGAGCACACAAAAAGGACATTCATTTTGAAAATTAGAGATGGCACATACAAATTTGCTTAGAACGGCACGGAAATACCGCATATAGGTAGGTATGGTGGACTCATATAGCAAAACTGGGTTTAAAGATTTTGGATGCACAAGTAGTATTTCTACTTAGTACAAGTGGAGGCTAGCAAAAAGATTGAGAAGCAACCAACCAAGAAACAAAAATTCACATAAGCGAGCATTAAGCATAACTAACACCGGATAATGCACCATAAGTAGGATGTAATTTCATTGCATAACTATTGACTTTCGTGCTTGCATAGGGAATCACAAACCTTAACACCAATATTCTTACTAAAGCATAATTACTCACCAACATGACTCACATATTACTATCATCATATCTCAAAACTATTACAAGGAATCAAGTTTATTTTGTACAATGATCTTCATGAAAGTTTTTATTATATCCCTCTTGAATATCTATCACTTTGGGACTAGTTTCATATATTGCAATTGCTTTTGAATAGCTCAAACAAATTTAAGTGAAGAACAAGAGCATAAAGATTTTCATCTCTCAAAATAATATAAGTGAAGCATGAGAGAATTTCTTAAAAAATTTACTAACTCTCAAATAAATCTAAGTGAAGCATGAGAGCATTTCTTCAAAAATATTAAAGCACACCGTGCTCAAAAAGATATAAGTGAAGCACTAGAGCAATTCCATAGCTCAAAAAATTTAAGTGAAGCATAAAGAGCAATTCTAAAAAATCATAGCATAACTTTGGCTCTCTCAAATAGGTGTGTCCAGCAAGGATACTTGTGACAAACTAAAAAGCAAAACAAGCAAGGACTCATATAATACAAGACGCACCAAGCAAAACTCATGATATGTGACAAATAAAAATATAGCTCCAAGTAAAATACCGATGGTCGTTAGAAGAAAGGGGGGATGCCTTCCGGGGCATCCCCAAGCTTAGTTGCTTGGTTCTCCTTGAAATAATAACTTGGTGTGCCATGGGGCATCCCCAAGCTTAGGCTCATTTCACTGCTTATTCCTTCATCCATCGTTATCTCACCCAAAACTTCAATCACACAAAACTTAACAAAACCTTCGTGAGATCCGTTAGTATAAGAAAGCAAATCACCACTCTAAGTACTGTTGCAAACCATTCATATTTTATTATTGCATCATACCGAATGTATTCCAACTTTCCCATGGCTTATACCACCCCTCCCCCCCCGATACAATCCATAGATTCATCAAAATAAGCACAGAATGCAACGAAAACAGAATCTATAAAAAACAGAACAATCTGTAGTAATCTGGACTTTGTCCATACTTCTGTAACTCCAAAAATTCTAAAAATAAGGACAACGTAGGCAATTTGTATATCAATCTTTTCTAAAAAATTCAGAATTTTTTGTCGCTTCTGTGATTTTACAAAATTCGCTACTGGATGCAAAAGTTTCAGTTTCTCAACAAGATCAAATCAACTATCACCCAACATGATCCCAAAGGCTTTACTTGGCACAAACACTAATTAAAACATAAAAACACAATCATAACAGTAGCATAATTGTGCAAACACTCAAGAACATAAAAAAAGGCAAAAATGAATTTATTCATTGGGTTGCCTCCCAACAAGCGTTATCGTTTTATGCCCCTAGCTAGGCATAATGCATAGATTCAAGTATTATCATCTTTAGTTTTTGATCCATAGGATGCCCTCATGATTGATTTATATGGTGGCTTAATTCTTGTTCTAGGGAAGTGTTTCATTCCCTTTCTTAGTGGAAATTGAAATTTAATATTGCCTTCTTTCATATCAATCACGACACCTATAGTACGTAAAAACGGACTACCAAGAATAATTGGACAAGACTAATTGCAATCAATATCAAGAACAATAAAATCTATGGGTACATAGTTCCTATTTGCAAGAATAAGAACATCATTAATTCTTCCCAAAGGCTTCTTAATAGTGGAATCCGCCAAGTGCAAATTAAGAGAACATTCTTCAATATCGGTAAGACCAAGCACATCACATAGAGATTTCGGAATTGTGGAAACACTTGCACCCAAATCACATAACGCAAAACACTCATAATTTTTAATCTTGACTTTAATGGTAGGTTCCCATTCATCATGTAATTTTCTAGGAATTGAAATCTCTAATTCCAACTTTTCTTCTAAAGCTTTCATCACGGCATCTACGATATATTTAGTAAAAGCTTTATTTTGTTCATAAGTATGGGGTGAATTTATCATGGATTGCAACAAAGAAATAAATTCAATCAAAGAGAAATTATCATAATTAAAGTCTTTGTAATCCAAAAGAGTGGGCACATCACTAGTTAAAGTTTTGACCTCTCCAAACCCACTTTTATCAATTTTTTCATCAAGATTTTCACCCTCCGAATTATCGGGACGCCCTCTAGCTAAAGTTGACTCTTCTTCAGTCCCTTTATAATCAATTTTAATTTTTAAACAAGGAATCAATAGAAGAAACACCAATCATTTGAAGTTCTTCATCATTTTTATGAACGCAATCACTAGAAAACGCTCTTTCTAAAAATTCTCTTTTAGCTCTAAGCATAGCGGTTCTTTTCTTAGTTTCATCCATAGAAACATATAAAGCTTTAATTGACTCATTAATATCAACCTTGGGTGGAAAAATTTTAATCTTGAGATTTTCTACATCATGAGAAATTCTATCAATACTCCTAGACATATCATCAATCTTATTCAACTTTTCTTCTATCGTAGTATTGAAAGCTTTTTGAGCGTTGATAAATTCTTTAATATTATTCTCCAGATCAGAGGGGTTCCTATTATTATTGTAAGAAGAATTACCATAGGAATTACCATAATTATTAGAGGAATTTTCAGGAAAAGACCTAGGATTAAAATTACCTCTATAAGCATTGTTATTAAAATTGTTTCGTGAGACAAAATTCACATCTACGGGATCACTATTTTTCTCAATCAAAGTAGACAAAGGCACATCATTAAGATCAATAGGAGCACTTTTATTAGCAACCAATTTCATAAGAGCATCAACTTTTTCACTCAAAGAATTTATTTCTTCTACCGAATTAACTTTTTTACTAGTAGGCGCTCTTTCGGTATGCCATTGTGAATAATTTGCCATGATATTATCTAGCAATTTAGTAGCTTCACCCAAATTAATTTCCATAAAAGTACCACCCGCGGCGGAATCTAAAAGATTTATAGAAACATAATTCGATCCCGCATAAAAAATTTGTATGATCATCCAAAGATTTAAACCATAAGTAGGACAATTTCTTAGCATCAACTTCATTCTTTCCCAAGATTGTGCAACATGTTCATGCTCAAGTTGCTTAAAATTCATGATTTGAGTTCTAAGGGAAATAATTTTCACGGGCGGAAAATACTTAGTAATAAAAGCATCTTTGCACTTATCCCAAGAATCGATACTATTGCGAGGCAAAGAAGAAAACCAAATTTTTGCACGATCCCTCAAAGAGAAAGGAAATAATTTCAACCTCACGATATCATTGTCCACATCATTTTCTTTTGCATATCACACAATTCTATGAATGTGTTTAGATGGGACGTGGCATCCTCATTAGGACTACCAGAAAATTGATCTTTCATAACAAGATTCAACAAAGCGACATTAATATCACAAGACTCCGCATTAGTGGCGGGAGGAGCAATCGGAGTGCTAATAAAATCATTATTATTGGTATTGGAAAAATCACACAACTTGGTATTTTCTTGAGACATCGTGACTATGCAAACAAAATTGCAAACAAAAAACAGATCTGACGAGAAAAAGGCGAACGAAAAAGAGGGCGAATAAAACGGCAATTTTTTCTGAAGTGGGGGAGATGAAAACGGGAGGCAAATGGCAAATAATGTAAATTGCAAGGATATGAGATTTGTGATTAGGAACCTGATAGATGTTGATGATGTCTCCCCAGCAACGGCGCCAGAAATTCCTTTTGATGTCACTTGAAACTGCGTCGGTATTTCCCCAAAGAGGAAGGGATGATGCAGTACAACTACGGTAGGTATTTCCCTCAGTTGTGAAACCAAGGTATCAATCCAATAGGAGAACCAAGCAACACTATGTAAACGGTACCTGCACACAAAGAACAAATACTTGCAACCTGACGCGTAAGAGGGGTTGTTAATCCCTCCACGGTAAAAAGATAGATAAATTTGTGGTAGATTGGATAAATAGCTCTTGATAAAATGCAAAATAAAATAAGTAATAAAAAAGTGCAGCAAGGTATTTTTGGGTTTTTGGAATAATAGATCTGAAAATAAAAGCGAATAAAAATATATCTCAAAGCAAATATGATAAAGAATAGACCCGGGGGCCATAGATTTCACTAGTGGCTCCTCTCGAGAAATAGCACACGGTGGGTAAACAAATTACTGTTGAGCAATTGATAGAAGATCGAATAATTATGATGATATCCAAGGCAATGATCAAAATATAGGCATCACGTCCAAGAATAGTAGACCGACTCCTGCCTGCATCTACTACTATTACTCCACAGATCGACCGCTATCCAGCATGCATCTAGTGTATTAAGTCCATGGAGAAACGGAGTAATGCAATAAGAACGATGACATGATGTAGACGAGATCTATTCATGTAGGAATAGCCCCCATCTTGTTATCCTTAATAGCAACGATACATGTGTGTCTTACTGCCCCTTCTATCACTAGGAAAGAACACTGCAAGATTGAACCCATCATAAAGCACCTCTTCCCATGGCATGAAAAATCGATCTAGTTGGCCTAACTAAACCAAAGATTTGAAGAAGAAATATGAGGCTATAAATAATCATGCATACAAGAGATCAAAGAAGACTCAAATAATATTCATGGTATAGATCTGATCAGAAACTCAAAGTTCATCGGATCCCAACAAACACACCGCAAAAAGAGTTACATCAAATAGATCTCCAAGAGACCATTGTATTGCGAATCAAAAGAGAGAGAGGAAGCCATCTAGCTACTGCCTACGGACCCTTAGGTCTATGGTGGACTACTCATGCATCATCGGAGAGGCACCAATGAGGATGATGAACCCCTCCGTGATGGTGTTAGATTGGATCTTGTGGTTCTGGAACTTGCGACGACTGGAATTGTGTTTCGTTGACTCCCCTAAGGTTTCTGGAATATTTGGGAATTTGTAGGGTGAAGAGGCGGTGCAGGGGGGCTCCGTGGGAGGCACAACCCCCCTGGGCGCACCATGGTGGGTTGTGCTCCCCATGGGCCTCCCCTCCGGTACTTTCTTGGCCAGCAAGGTGCCTTTTGGTCCAGAAAAAATCTCCAAAAAGTTTTGCGGCGTTTGGACTCCATTTGGTACTGATATTCTGCGAAGTAAAAAACAAGCAAAAAACAGCAACTGGCACTAGGCACTATGCCAATAGGTTAGTCCCAAAAAATGATATAATGTTGCTATAAAATGAATCTAAAACATCCAAGAATGATAATATAATAGCATGGAACAAGAAAAAATTATAGATACGTTGGAGACGTATCTCTCGTCACGGCGTCAAACCCCGACGTTGGTCTGGGCATGGCTCCTGCTACTACACCGGACTTAGAACCGGCTCCGGTACTAGATCAGGAGTCAACTCCTGCCCCTTACAAGACCGAGAGCACGTCAAGTGACCCGCCAATCCTACTTCAAGTCAGATCGGCTTATGGCCAGGCCATGAACCCCGAGGAGTTATCTCGCTTAAACAAGATGCTTGACCACATCCGGGGCTTATTAATCTCAGACGGTCAGACGTCGGTCTATGATAAGATCGACTTAAAGCCGATGACCTGGAAATTTATGTCCCACCCACCACCCACCTAGTCTCCACGATCGATGATTTAACCGGCGTGTTAGACTATGACGAGACTACCGACATGGATGAAGATGTCAACGGCCCTACAGAAACCACTCGCCGCTGGTAAACATCAACAAGTGGACTGCAACATCTACTTTGATGTGTACATGGTTTATACTGCCAAAAACCCTTCAAGATGTCGGCGAAGACGCGGGAGGGCCACCAACGGGGACCCCAGTGATAACCCACAAGTATAGGGGATCGCAATAGTTTTCGAGGGTAGAGTATTCAACCCAAATTTATTGATTCGACACAAGGGGAGCCAAAGAATATTTGCAAGTATTAGCAGTTGAGTTGTCAATTAAACCACACCTGGAGATTAATTATCTAGAGCAAAGTGATTAGTAGCAAAGTATTATGATAGTTTTGATAGAAGTAGCAACAGCAAAAGTAACAGTAACAGTGATAGCAATGATTTTGTAGCAAGTGTAACAGTAACGATAGCAGTAGTAACTTAGCAAGAACAACATGAGAGAAATTTGTAGGCATTGGATCAGTGAATTCGTTGGATGATATTCATCATATAACAGTCATAACCTAGGGCGATACGGCACTAGCTTCAGTTCATAAATATAATGTAGGCATGTATTCCGTAAATAGTCATGCGTGCTTATGGAAAGAACTTGCATGACATCTTTTGTCCTACCCTCCCGTGGCAGCGGGGTCCATATGGAAACTAAGGGATATTAATGCCTCCTTTTAATAGAGAACCAGAACAAAGCATTAACACATAGTGAATACATGAACTCCTCAAACTACGGTCATCGCCGGGAAGTGTCCCGACTTCTGTCACTCTGGGGTTGCCGGATCATAACACATAGTAGGTGACTATAACTTGCAAGATCGGATCTAGAACATAGATATAATGGTGATAACATAAACGGTTCAGATCTGAAATCATGGCACCCGGGCCCAAAGTGACAAGCATTAAGCATGGCAAAGTCATAGCAACATCAATCTCAGAACATAATGGATACTAGGGATCAAGCCCTAACAAAACTAACTCGATTACATGATGAATCTCATCCAACTCCTCACTGACCAGCGAGCCTACGAAGGAATTGCTCACTCCCAGTGGGGAGCATCATGGAATTGGCAACGGAGAAGGGTTGGTGATGACGAAGATCGAAGATCCCCCTCTCCGGAGCCCCAAACGGACTCCAGATCTGGCCTCTCGATGAAGAACAGGAGGTGGCGGCGGCTCCATCTCGCGAAATGTGATAATTCTTTCTCCCTCATTTTTTTCTCCGAAAATCTGATTTTATAGTGTCAGGGTTGAGGTCTCCGGGGCCACCAGGTGGGGACAACCCACCTGGGCGCGCCAGGAGGGGGGGTGCCCTGGTGTGTTGTGCCCACCCAGGTGCCCCCCCTCCGGTGGTTCTTGGCTCCAGAAATTCTCTTTTATTGTATAAAAAATCCTTGCAAAGTTTTGTTCCAATCCGAAAACTTTTATTTCTGCACAAAAAACAACACCATGGTAGTTCTGCTGAAAATAGCATCAGTCCGGGTTAGTTTCATTCAAATCATGCAAATTAGAGTCCAAAACAAGAGGAAAAGCGTTAGGAAAAGTAGATACGATGGAGACGTATCAACTCCCCCAAGCTTAAACCTTTGCTTGTCCTCAAGCAATTCAGTTGATAAACTGAAAGTGGAAAAGAAAAACTTTTACGAACTCTTTTGCTCTTGTTTACATAAATAAGCTTAAGTAGCACCCAGGTTTTCAGCCAAGATCATGACTAACCATGTCGACAATAACTCTTAAAAATTATATTAACTCTTATCAATGGCATTAACTAGCGAGCAATAATAAGATATCTCAAATGACAACACTTTGTCAAAGCAACCATGATACAATATGACAATAGTGGTATCTCACTAGCTCTTTCTGAGATCGCAAAACATAAATGTAGAGCACCTCCAAAGTTCAAGCAGCGACTAAACATTGTAATTCATGGTAGAAAAGATCCAGTCATGATGCACCCAACATTAGCTACACACAATGCATGAGGATGAAAATAGTGCTCTCAGGATCTGGCGCTTATTTGAGAAGGTGATGACACAACATAAAAGTAAATAGATAGTCCCTTCGTAGAGGGAAGCAGTGATTTGCAGCGGTGCCAGAGCTCAAGTTTTTAAAACAGAGGTAAATGAAATTTTGAGAAATGCACCCTTCTCGTTTACTTCGCGACCATTAGTTATCGGTATCTTCCATGCTAAACACATTAGTGGCGGTTCCCAAGCGATAAAAGTAAAGGTTTAATCCCCCTCCACCAACAATCACACTCCACGGTTGGTCCGAAACAACGGGTGCCGTCCATACCAACAACAGTCCTAGGGGAGTTTTGTTTAATTATTTGCAATTTTGAATTCGGGACTGGGAATCCCTATTACCGCCCCTCTCATGCAAGGACGAGTGAATAAACACTCATCATGAGAATAACCCGCTTAGCATGGAAGATACTGACTACCTCCTGTCACTCTATGAACAATCCAGGCACACAAAAAAAGGACATTTATTTGAAGTTTTTAGAGGTGGCACATGCAAATTTACTTAGGACGGCAGGGTAATACCGCATATAGGTAGGTATGGTGGACTCATCTGGGATAACTTGGATTTCAGGATTTTGATGCACAAGCAGTGTTCTCGCTTAGTACAGGCGAAGGCTAGCAATTAGGTTGAGAAGCGGCCAGCTAGAGAGCGAAAACGGTCATGAACATGCGTTATGCATAAGTAACATTGGATACTAGCATGACTAGGATATGAACACCATGAACATAAATATCATAGAGGCTATGTTGGTTTTGATTCAACTACATGCATGAACATGTGCCAAGTCAAGCCACTCGAACATTCAGAGGAGGATACCATATCATCATACTACATCACAATCATTTTAACGCAATGTTGGCATCCAAGATAATCATTATCCACTCCTAGCTACTTAAGCATGGCATGAGAAACTATAATCTCTAATTGTCATTGCAAACATGTTTGATCATAATAGGTTGAATCATGGATACTGGGTTAAACATATTTACAAGAACAGAACAAGTCGAGTTCATACCCGTTTCTCTCTGCCACAGCCAGTTCACCAAATATCGTCATTATTGCCTTTCACTTGCACGACCGAACGATATGAAAATGATAATAGTGCAAGAGTACAGTGGACCATGCTGGAATCTGCAAACATTTTATTCAAAAGGAGAAGACAAGGTAATTTGGGCTCTTTGTTAGATCATCAGTAATGCATATGAGAGCCACTCAACATTTTCATCGTGGTCTTCTCCTCGGTATGACTCAAAAAAAGGAAAAGAATTTCAGAGAAACATACTGAAATGTTTTTGGAGTTTTTAGTTTTTTCTTGAAGAGAGCAAATTAAAGACAAAGAAAAACAAAAACAAGAAAGACTATTTACACGGGAAAGCTCCCAACAAGCAAAAGAAGAACAATGAAATCTTTTTGGGTTTTCTTTTAATACTACAACTAATTAAACTAGAAAGAAAAACCGAAAAGAAGCAGGAAATATATTTTTTTGGATTTTCTCAAAGTTTTTCAAACGCACAAGAAGAAAGCGAGAAAATGAATCTAGCATGGATAATACAATGAAAAAGTGTGGACACCGACAACTGGAATGAAATGTGTGCACATGAATGTAATGTCGGTGGGCATACGTACTCCCCCAAGCTTAGGCTTTTGGCCTAGCTTGGTAATCACCTCACGTAGTAACCGTCGGGTCCCACCTTGAAGTGCTGTGGAGCGGGCACCCAAGCGTCCCACTCCTGAGGCTCTTCCTCTGCTGCGGCCTGGTTGTTTTGGTAGGCAATGATGTCATCTGGCATGATCATGTATCCGCCCCTGGCAATAAAATCAAACAAAGCAGGTGCAGGCAACGGAATAATATCACGGGTGTTCTCGCTGAAAACCAGGTTGTAGGGAATATCTATAGTGGTGTTCTCACCATCAATAAAGTGACGATGTGCCATAGCCTGGCGATCTAAATAAACCTTGGGCAAGGGATAGTCATGCTGGCGTATCTAGACGTTAAAGTGACTTGCTAAGCGAGTAGCATAAATACCGCCGTGAATTTTACCCTTGGACCTATTAAGGTGAAGGCGACGTGCCACAATAGCTCCTAAGCTATAAGTGTCATCGCCGTGTAGTGCACGACGTAAAATAACGAAATCGGGGGCACTAAGTGCGCCAACCTTCTCTCTAGCAAGTAAACACTTCGTAATAAATAGAGCAAAATAATGCACAGAAGGAAACTGCAAGCTAGTGGCGGTGACACTCGACACCCCTCTCTCATCTCCCACTGACAGAGTACGATAAAAGTCCTCAAACTCGGCAGGCCTAGGCTCCCTTATTTCCTCGTCAGAAGGGATCAAGCATATGTCACAAAATTCAGTAAGTGGTATCTGATGGGGTTCAGAATAAAGATTAAACTCCACCTCAGGAGGGTTATTCCTACTCAGAAAATGGAAACTTTGCACAAAGGAATTTGTGAGGAGATGATACTGTTCACACTCAGCTGCGATGAAGTCGGTGAGGCCGGCATTAGCAGCAAATTGCGCAAACTCTTGGAGGATTCCGGCTCCATTCATGAATGGGTTATGCGGCCATTTGCACGGCCGCACCTCCACCATTCTCCGGGTGCGGAGGTCATTGTCCGATGACTCCCCAATAACCCCATTGGAGTTCTTCTTGGAAGCAAACTTCCTAAAGATACTCATCTTTTTCCTATGAATAAAATTCTGAAATTTTTAGTCCACAAAAATTTTCTCAACAAAACTTCACAAGATTGGTAGCAGCTACTCATAAGGATGCATAGGGGGCCATATCAAGCATTCAAACTACTTAGAACTCTAAGAATTGAACATGCAAGCTCATCTACATCATCACCAAGAGCAGCTATTTATTCAAAATATAAACCACTAAAGCAAAAACTAATTGGACCAATGGAGGAGTCACATACCAAGTAGCAATCCCCCAAAACAGTTTAGAAAACGGAGCTTCGAGCAAACAGATCGAAATCCGCGGGTTTGAGAGCAAGAACACGAGAGAGGGAGCAATGGTGATTTTTTTCTGGAGGTAGGTGGTGACATGGGCTAAAAAGATAAGTGAGGGGGCCCATGTGGGGACCACAATCCACCAGGGCGTGCCTGGGGGTGCTGGCACACCCAGGTGGGTTGTGCCCACCTGGTGCGCCCCCCTCTGAAGTTATTTGCACCAAAAATTCTTAAATATTCAGAAAAAAAAATTTATTAAATTTTAAGAGCATTCTGAGATCTTTTATTTTCAGGTCATTTTTTATTGCACGGAAGATTCAGAAAACAGACTAAGCATGGCATTTTATTTTATTTAACTAAGAAAAACTGGAAGTAAAAGTAAAGGACAGAAGGTAGTGCTCACTAAATTCATCAACTTCATACCTCTAAAAAATGATTCATTAATAAGGTTGATCAAGTCTTATTAACAACCACCTTCGATTAGCATGAAACCGAAGAACTTTCGTAAAACACTAACTTACCTCAACGGGGATATGAACATCCCCAACAATAAGTATTTCATATTTCTTTTTGGTAGTAGGTAGAGGTAGTTGAAAACTTCCAATAGTGATTGTCGGAGATTTTTCAATAACATTAATACCATTCACTTGGAATTGTTTCTTCGGAAAGTGCACCGTATGCTCATTACCATTGATATGAAAAGTGACCTTGCTTTTATTGCAGTCAATAACAGCCCCTGCAGTATTCAAGAAGGGTCTACCAAGGATAATCAACATGTTGTCGTCCTCGGGCATCTCAAGTATAACAAAGTCAGTTAAGATAGTAACATTAGCAACAACAACGGGCACATCCTCACAAATACCGATAGGTATGGCAGTTGATTTGTCAGCCATTTGCAAAGATATTTCAGTAGGTGTGAGTTTATTCAAGTCAAGTCTTTTATATAGAGAGAAAGGCATAACACTAACACCAACTCCTAAATCACACAAAGCGGTTTTCACATAATTTCTTTTGATGGAGCAAGGTATAGTTGGTATTCCCGGATCTCCAAGTTTTTTAGGTACTCCATCCTTAAAAAGTATAATTAGCAAGCATGGTGGAGATTTCAGCTTCCGGTATTTTTCTCTTGTTGGTGATGATGTCTTTCATGTATTTTGCATAAGGAGGCATTTTTAAGATATCAGTCAAGCGTGTACGCAAAAAGACTGGCCTAAGCATTTCAGCAAAGCGTTCAAATTCTTCATCATCTTTCTTCTTAGTTGATTTAGGTGGAAAGGGCATAGGTTTTTGAACCCAAGGTTCTCTTTCCTTACCATGTTTTCTAGCAACAAAGTCTCTTTTATCATATCTTTTATTCTTAACTTGTGGGTTATCAAGATCAACAACTGGTTCTATTTCAACATCATTGTCTGGTTCTTTATCATTTGTTGGAGTGTCTTCATGAACCTCATTATTATATTTTTCATTATCAAAAGGTGAGTGTTCATCACC
Organism: Thinopyrum elongatum; assembly: GCA_011799875.1. NCBI lineage: Eukaryota > Viridiplantae > Streptophyta > Magnoliopsida > Poales > Poaceae > Thinopyrum > Thinopyrum elongatum. The sequence goes on along the minus strand of CM022299.1, from coordinate 370,340,534 downwards.
AGATTGAGTTTCAGCATCAGAAATAGAGACTTCATTATCATTAACAGGAGGTTTTTCTACTTCAGGTTCACTAGAGGCATGCAAAGTCCTACCATCTTTCTTCTTCTTTTTCTTTTTAGAAGGACTAGGTGCCTCAGTGTTGACTCTTTGAGAGTCTTGTTCAATTCTTTTAGGGTGTCCCTCAGGATAAAGTGGTTCCTGAGTCATTCTACCTCCTCTATTCATCACTCTAACAGCATGATCATTAATATTATTATTCATTCCATCTAACAACTCTCTTTGAGATTTAGCAACTTGTTCTAATTGAGTTTGAACCATAGTAGCTAGCGTCGACCAAGCACGGAGAAAGAGAGGACACTTCTCTCTATTAGCTAGCTAACACAATATGAAACCCCTAAATTAACCCTCCAAAACCCCCTAACCCCCCCCCCCCCTTAAAAAAACAAAAACCCCAGCTCCTGCCAAATGCTGACGCGTGGAGGCCTTTTGGTCCCGGTTGGTGTTACCAACCGGGACTAAAGGTCCTCCTGCCTGGGCTCCCCGCAGCGGCCACGTGGAGCCCCTTCTGTCCTGGTTCATAAGCGAACCGGAACTAAAGGTTTTGGGCTTTAGTCTCGACCCTTTAGTCCCGGTTCCAGAACCGGGGCTAATGGGCCTCTAGAACCGGGACAAATGGGCCATTTTCCACTAGTGCTCTAACATCATTGGTAATTCTAAATAGCAAGTCACTCAAGCGAGCTATCATATCAGAATTGTATTTCAATTGTTTCATAACATTTGCATTGAAGTGATCTTGCTTTCTAATGTAATTATCAAACTCATATAAGCATTGACTAGGATGTTTGTTATAAGGAATATCACCTTCATCGAACTTTAGTAAAGAATTTACCTCTACCACCTTAGGTGGTGGTGGTGTTTCAAGCCCATGTACTTCTTCAATAGGAGGTAAATTTTTAACATCCTTTGCTTTAATACCTTTTTCCTTCATAGATTTCTTTGCCTCTTGCATACATTCAGGACTGAGATATAAGATACCCCTCTTCTTCAGAGTAGGTTTAAGTGGTGGTTCAGGAAGGATCCAATCATCATAATTTTTCAATATGTTATTCAATAATTCTTCAGCTTGTTCAACAGTTCGTTCCCTGAAAACACAACCAGCACAACTATCTAGGAAATCCCTAGAAGCATCGGTTAGTCCATTATAGAAGATATCAAGTATTTCATTTTTCTTAAGAGGATGATCAGGCAAAGCATTAAGCAATTGGAGAAGGCTCCCCCAAGCTTGTGGGTGACTCTCTTCTTCAATTTGCACAAAGTTAAATATTTCCTGTAAGGCAGCTTGTTTCTTATGAGCAGGAAAATATTTTTCAGAGAAGTAATAAATCATATCCTGGGGACTTCGCACACAACCAGGAGCAAGAGTATTATACCAAGTCTTAGCATCACCCTTTAATGAGAACGGAAATAATTTGAGAATATAATAATAGCGAATTTTCTCATCATGAGCAAAAAGGGTGGCTATGTCATTCAACTTAGTAAGGTGTGCCACAACAGCTTCAGTTTCATAACCATGGAAAGGATCAGATTCAACCAAAGTAATCAACTCTGGGTCGACAGAGAATTCATAATCCTTATCATCAATAAAGATAGGTGAAGTAGCAAACTTAGGATCACATTTCATTCTAGCATTCAAATATTTTTCTTTCAGTTTGCATAATAATTTCTTAAGATCATCCCTATCATTGCAAGCAAGAAAGTCTCTAGTTGTCTCCTCATCCATAACATAGCCTTCTGGTATCTTAGGCAATTCATATCTAGGAGAACTAGATCTAATAGGTGTTTCAAGATTTTTAGTTTCAAGCTCTTCATCAGTTTCAGCATTCTCAAAAGCTTTAGTTCTAGCAAGTTGTTCATCAAGAAATTCACCTAGTGGCACATTATCATCAAGCAGGGTACTAGCATCATCATGAGTATCATTCATAGCAGAAGTAGCATCATTAATAACTTGCGACATATCAGAATTAATAGCATGTGGTGGTGTTGCAAGTCTACTTATAACAGAAGGTGAATCAAGTGTAGAGCTAGATGGCAGTTCCTTACCTCCCCTCGTCTTAGAGGGAAAAATCTTAGTCTTAGCGTCCTTCAGATTCTTCATAGTGATAATTTGATAATAATCCCAAGTGACTCAACAAATATAGCTATGCTCCCCGGCAACGGTGCCAGAAAAAGGTCTTGATAACCCACAAGTATAGGGGAAAGCAACAGTTTTCGAGGGTAGAGTATTCAACCCAAATTTATTGATTCGACACAAGGGGAGCCAAAGAATATTTGCAAGTATTAGCAGTTGAGTTGCCAATTCAACCACACCTGGAGATTAATTATCTGCAGCAAAGTGATCGGTAGCAAAGTAATATGATAGTTTTGATAGTAGTAGCAATAGCAATAGTAACAGTAACAGTGATATCAATGATTTTGTAGCAAGTGTAACAATAACGATAGCAGTAGTAACTTAGCAAGAACAATATGAGAGAAATTCGTAGGCATTGGATCGGTGAATTCGTTGGATGATATTCATCATATAACAGTCATAACCTAGGGTGATACGGCACTAGCTCCAGTTCATAAATATAATGTAGGCATGTATTCCGTAAATAGTCATACGTGCTTATGGAAAGAAATTGCATGACATCTTTTGTCCTACCCTCCCGTGGCAGCGGGGTCCATATGGAAACTAAGGGATATTAAGGCCTCCTTTTAATAGAGACCCGCAACAAAGCATTAACACATAGTGAATACATGAACTCCTCAAACTACGGTCATCACCGGGAAGTGTCCCGACTTCTGTCACTCCGGGGTTGCCAGATCATAACACGTAGTAGGTGACTATAACTTGCAAGATCGGATCTAGAACATAGATATAATGGTGATAACATAAACGGTTTAGATCTGAAATCATGGCACCCGGGCCCAAAGTGACAAGCATTAAGCATGGCAAAGTCATAGCAACATCAATCTCAGAACATAATGGATACTAGGGATCAAGCCCTAACAAAACTAACTCGATTACATGATGAATCTCATCCAACTCCTCACAGACCAGCGAGCCTACGAAGGAATTACTCACTCCCGGTGGGGAGCATCATGGAATTGGCGATGGAGAAGGGTTGGTGATGATGAAGATCGAAAATCCCCCTCTCCGGAGCCCCAAACAGACTCCAGATTTAGCCTCCCGATGAAGAACAGGAGGTGGCGGCGGCTCCGTCTCGCGAAACGTGATAATTCTTTCTCCCTCATTTTTCTCTCCGAAAATGTGATTTTATAGTGTCAGGGTTGAGGTCTGCGGGGCCACCAGGTGGGGACAACCCACCTGGGCGCGCCAGGAGGGGGGCGCGCCCTGGTGGGTTGTGCCCACCCAGGTGCCCCCCTCTGGTGGTTCTTGGCTCCAGAAATTCTCTTTTATTGTATAAAAAATCCTCGCAAAGTTTCGTTCCAATCTGAGAACTTTTATTTCTGCACAAAAAACAACACCATGGTAGTTCTGCTGAAAACAGCGTCAGTCTGAGTTAGTTTCATTCAAATCATGAAAATTAGAGTCCAAAACAAGAGGAAAAGCGTTAGGAAAAGTAGATACCACGGAGACGTATCACCCAGCGGGCACGACGCCACCGCCGCCAACAACGGCGCGCCAGCTGACGAGGTCGTCAATCTGGGAGAGGATTTTCAAGCCTCCCGAGGGCGACATGCCGGCCCCGAAGGAATCCCTGAGGATGTGGACCCTGATGACCTCTTTGAAGGGGCGGATGACTGTTGGGAAATGTAGTAGAAAACAAAAAAAATCGCCCTACGATCACCCAGAAACAATATGAAGATGCATAACAGGTTGTGATCAATGATCGTTACCGACTCCGGGAGTGCAGCGGAAGTAGATGAGTCGGTGTTGATCGTACTTGGAGTCCCTCGAACGTCGATGATGATCCCGCGAACCGCCCTCGGATGATCCCTCAAACAGAAGACTGAAAGCACAGCCTCTCTACTTGGTTGCAAGCGTACGGTCTTCATGATCCGGCAGCGCTTCGCCGTCCAGAGCTAATCATCGCCGGAGAATTAGAGGGAGGGGTTTAGAACCACACTGGGCTTCTAATTATGAGGATTGGAGGTGGCTAGAGCTTGCTCTAATTAGTCAACTAGGACCAACTAGAGCTAGAACTAGATCAACTAGAGGAGGCTCCAAAAAAACCTGTGTCTAAAGGGTGGAAATCCTCTAGTATATATAGGTTGGGAGGGGGGAGGGGGCGCCACACAAGGAGGGAAAGTATCCCCCTTGTGGCCAGCCAAGGGGAGGGGGAATCCCCTCCAATTTGGCCTCCCCCTCCCCTTTCCATGGGGTGAAGGGGGCGCCACCCCTATTGGGCCTTTGTGGCCCAAATGGTTTTCCACCACTTGGCCTTATTAGGCCCGCTGATATTAAATTAAGTATATATTTGTTCTAAACATTTTTAGAGCATTATATATATAATTTAATATACCTAAAAACATTTTCCACTTATATATATATATATCGGTAATACCCGATATTTACTGAAACCCTTCCGGTGACCCCGAAACGCTTCCGGAACCTCTCGGAACTATTCCGGATATTAATGAAACTCTTCCAAAAATATATTCTCATCACTCCCGTCCTACTAACACTCAACAGATTGTGATTACCTTAAGCCTGTGACCTCGTAGGTTCGGTAAATCATAGAGATGAACGGAACCCCTTCGTTCAATGACCGATAGCGGAACCATGGACATCCATATCGGTCCCTATGATTACATGAATGATATTCTAGTGAACCTTTGGTTAACATGTGATGTTCCCTTTGCTTCCCGATACTTTACAAAACCCGGTGTGCATCGGTATCCTCCTGAGTCATCACCATGCTCACTATACCGATGCTGCCGTTACCGGTTTTGTTCTTCTTTCTCATTAACGTGTTTCGGCATCCCCATGACGTAGTCACCTGTGTCTGGCCAGATGATGATGGATGCCATCACACTGAGAGGGCCCTAAGAATATCTCTCCATCGTCGAAGGAGAAAATCCCATTCTTGGGTTGTTTGATCACTTGTCAAACTTTCCGGTGAGCCTGAAAGCTGTCGTTATGATCACCTTGTTACAGGTGACATTTGAGCAACCCCAAAGCCAACCATCGGGTAGGAAGTGACCGAGACACTCTCATGGTCTGAGGAATACACATGTGGTGATAGAGGTTAATAAGGGAAGTCAAAAAAATAAGATAGTCTCACATCGACGCGGCTAATCAACGGGCTATGGAGATGCCCATCAATTGATCTCAATGCGAGGAGTAGGGATTGCCATGCAACAGATGCACTAAGAGCTATAAGTGTATGAAAGCTCAAACTAAAAATTAACTGGGTGTGCATCCAACTTGCTTGCTCGTGAAGACCTCGGCCATTTGAGGAACCCCATCATGGAAATATACAAGCCAAGTTCTATAATGAAAAATTCCCACTAGTATATGAACGTGACAACATATGACACTCTCTATATGAAAAACATGGTGCTACTCTGAAGCACAAGTGTGGAAAAGGATAGTAACATTGCCCCTTCTCTCATTTTTTTGTTTTCTCTTTTTTTTTGGTGGGCTCTTTTTGGCCTCTTTTTTTTCTTTTTTTGGTGGGCTCTTTTTGGCCTCATTTTTTTATTTTCTCACTAGGACAATGCTCTAATAATGATTATCATCACACTTCTATTTACTTACAACTCAATATTACAACTCGATAAAACTGAAACATATGACTCTATATGAATGCCTTTGGCAGTGTACCAGGATGTGCAATAATCTACCATAGCAAAGATATAAAAAATGGACAAGCCATGAAAATATCATGCTAGCTATCTTACGATCATGCAAAGAAATATGACAATGAATGCTCAAGTCGTGTATATGATGATGATGGAAGTTGCATGGCAATATATCTCGGAATGGCCATGGACATGCCATGATAGGTAGGTATGGTGGCTGTTTTGAGAAAGATATAAGGAGGCTTATGTTTGATAGAGTTTATCATATCATGGGGTTTGGATGCACGTGCAAAGTTTGCACCGACTCTCGAGGCGAGAAAGGGCAATGCATGGTACCAAAGAGCCTAGCAAATTGCGGAAAGGTGAGAGTGTGTATAATCCATGGACTCGCATTAGTCATAAAGAACTCACATACTTATTGCGAAAATTTATTAGCCCTCGAAGCAAAATACTACTACGCATGCCCCTAGGGGGATAGATTGTTAGGAAAAGACCATCGCTCATCCCCGACCGCCACTCATAAGAAAGACAATCAATAATAAATCATGCTCCAACTTCTTAGCATAACTAGAGACTATACGTGCATGCTTCGGGAATCACAAACCTTAACACCAATATTCTTACTAAACCACAATCATTCACTAGTACCCCCACATACCACCATCTTAATATCACAAAACTATTGCAAGGAATCAAACATATCATATTCAATGATCTACAAGTTTTATGTAGGATTTTATGACTAACCATGTGAATGACCAATTCCTGTTGACTCTCTAAATAGATATAAGTGAAGCATGAGAGTTTAATACTTTCTACAAAAGACCATGCTCTAATAAATATAAGTGAAGCAAAAGAGCATTCTACAAATAACGGTTGTCTATGTGTAGCGAAAGAGGCATCCAAACTTCAAATGATATAAGTGAAGCACATGAAGCATTCTATATCGCCATACCCAAAAGATATAAGTGAAGTGCAAAGAGCATTCTATAAATCAACCAAGTACCATCCCATACCAGTATGGTGCATAAAAGAAAAGGGAAAAATAAACACAAAAGACGCTCCAAGAATTTATGCATATCATGTGAACAAAATAAATACCGAGACATACCGATAATTGTTGATGAAAGATGGGATGCCTTCCGGGGCATCCCCAAGCTTAGACGCTTGAGTCTCCTTGAATATTTACTTGGGGTGCCTTGGGCATCCCAAGCTTGAACTCTTTCCTCTCCTTATTCTTCTCATATCGATAGCTCTTCGATCTTCGAACACTTCATCCACACAAAACTTAACCGAACTTTTTATTAGAGGGGTTAGTACATATAACATCAAATCCCATCATGTCCTATTGTAACATTATTGTAAAATTATAATCAAATATTACCCACTGTATGCTATCACAACTCTATGGCTCCCAAGTCAATGGGGCTCAACAAGATTTCCAACATAAGCAAATCAAGAAACTATAACAGCAATATGTGAAAACAGGACATTTTGTTAAGATGCAGATGGTGCATATACTTCTGTAACTCAAACAATTCTGAAAAAATAGAAAAAATAAACAATTTGCATAGCAGTAATGTGTAAAAAATTCAGAAACTTTTGACGTTCCAGTAAAAAATGTAAATTCACGCACTACAACTAAAGTTTCTGTTTTTGCACTGCACATACCAAACAAGCGATTTAAGCACCCTAAAGGTAAATCTTGGCACATTATTTTTATAATACCATGGATTTGTACAAGGGGATAATTATTTTTGCGAGAAACTTCCATGAAAAATTCTACATTATTTCCGTGAGCATGAACACAAGTGTTCAAGGTCGAACCTCACTTCTCCAATGCATAACCTTCCAATCACTTCTCTTTTTGAAAAAGTTTATAGGTTCCCCTCTATATTTTTTTGTTCTTAAACTTTTTAAAAGCACACAACAGAAATAAATGACTCTCTAAAACTTCAGGGTTGTCTCCCAGGCAACGCTTTCTTTAAAGCCATTAAGCTAGGCATATAGTGCTCAAGTAATTGATCCACCGGATCCCAAGGTATATCAAAGCCAATTTTAATTAACAAATGATTTATAATTTAGTAGTGAGCACAAAGCAACATATATCATGCAATGACGAAGTCTAACTCTCTTCCTATGCATCGGCATGTCATAAAAGAACAATTCATCCACACATAATAGAGGTCGATACATAGCATAAATAGTTTCTTGCAATTTTATTGTGTTGGAAACATAGAGAGTTGAGATGTAGTTCCTCTCTCATAATAATTGCAAGTAGGAGCAGCAAGAACATGCATATTATATTCATCAAAATCATCATGTGTAATGGTAAAACACAACCCATCAATATAATCCTTAATAAGCGCAAACTTCTCTGATATAGTGTAGTTGGGAGAATTCAAAAAGATAATAGGACTATCATGTGTGGGTGCAATAGCAACAATTTCATTCTTAACATAAGGAACTATAAAAAGTTCATCTTCATAAGCATCATTCATATTGGCATCATGGCCACAAAAATAGCAAGCATCAATTTCATCAAAAAAAGGATATTTCAAAGGAATCCGAAGGATCATAGCAATTATCATAGCATTCATCCTTCGGTAAGCACGAAGGGAAATTGAACAATGTATGGGTTGAAGAGTTACTCTCATTAGAAGGTGGGCACGGGTAGCTAATCCGCTCTTCCTTCTTTTGTTCTTCACTCTCCTCGTCATCTTTTTCATCTAATGAGCTCACAGTTTCAGCAATTTCTTCTTCCATAGATTCTTGCGAAATATTAGTCTCTTCTTGGACAGCAGAGACCTTCTCAATAAATTCATTAATATAGGCATTGTATTCATAATTCTCATAGCAATATTTAAATATAGCATAGTTTTCATATCTGTGGAGAGCATCATCATAGTTTTCAAATTGTTTAAACAAAGATTCAATTTTATAAGCACCCTTAAAAGCAACAAATTCTTTTATTTGTTCCACATCATAGTAATCATATATACCATTAGCATAAGAAGCCAAGGTTTCATTATCATTAAATTCACATTGAAAGGGGAGGTGTGGAGCCTCCATCTTAGAGCAACAAGTATAATCATATCTTAAGCATAAATTCCAAGCATACCAACGCAACATTTTAGTTTGATGCCATAAGTGTTTCCCTTTTTGAGACAAACGATAATCCCTAAGTATTCCAAGTGATCCAAAGTATCTCTCATTATCAAGTTGAATGGAGATTTATCAAAGTAGTATTTAATATTTTCCACATAACCAGCATCGAGGTTTTTAGGAGGTTCCCCATCTCCGTGAGTAGAAAGTACAACTAATGTTTTTGGTATTTCGTGTTCCATATCCATAACTAAAGATAGAGAACAACTAATAACAGAAAATAAAAACTACTTAGTGATAAAGCAAACAAGCACACACGAGAATATTCACCCCACGCTATTGCACCCCGACAACGGCGCCAGAAAAAAGGTATTGGTAACCCACAAATATAGGGGATCAATTGTAGCCTTTCTCGATAAGTAAAGGTGTCGAACCCAACGAGGAGCTAAAGGTAGAATTAATATTCCCTTCAAGTTTTATCGACCACCGATAAAACTAGAAGTATTTTATAGGTGTAAAGGGATAGGTTTGCAAGATAATAAAGGCCGTGAAAATAAAAGTTAGGTGCTGTTCTAATAAAAGTACAATTAAGTTAGTATAGCAAGTGTGGAAAAGTGGTGGTAGGATTTGCGGAATTGACCCTAAGCAATTGGCTAAGTTACTAGACCGATAGCAAGTTTTTATGTGGGAGAGGCAACTGCTAGCATGTCATCCCTTAGTTGGAATGCTATGCACTTATGATTGAAACTATTAGCAAGCATCCGCAACTACCAAAGTTCATTAAGGTAATACCGAACCATAGCATTAAGATATATTGGTCCCCCTTCAATCCCGTATGAATTAATTTCTATGGTAGGAAGAAGCTTCTGTCACTCTTGCCCTCCAGTGCATAGTCCTATCAACATACAACTAACCTTATGGTGTGATGCACACGCGCGCTCATATGATGGGCACCAAAGGACAGCAGCATAACAAAAGCAAATTCAATCAATCATAGCAATTCACCAATTACCCCAAAGGACAACAAAAATCTACTCAAACATCATAGGATGACAACACATCATTGAATAATAATATGAAGCATAAAGCACCATGTTCAAGTAAGGGATACAGCGGATTGCGGGAGACTGGACCGCTGAATATAGATGAGGGAAGGTGATGGAGGTGTTGATGAAGATGACGGAGTTGTTGGAGTAGATCGTCGTCACACAATGATTACCCCGGCGGTGTTCAAGCGCCACCGAGAGAGAGGGGGAGAGAGACCCCCTCCTTCTTCTTCTTGCTTGGCCTCCCCTCTAGATGGGAGAAGGGTTTCCCCTTTGGTCCTTGGCCTCCATGGCTCCCGGAGGGCAAGAGCCCCTCGGAGATTGGATCTCTCTCTTTGTTCTCTTCTGTTTCATGTTCTTATTTTCCAGTCCTTCACTGTTTCTTAAATTCCCGGAGATCCGTAACTCCGATTGGGCTAAAATTTTGAGAGGATTTTCTTCCGGATATTATCTTTCTTGCGGCAGAAGAAGGGCCCCAACCGCCTTACAGGGGCACCACAAGCCTGCGAGGCACGCCCTGGTTAGGGGGCGCCCTCTAGGCTTGTGGGCCCCTTGGACATCGTCTCGTGTTGATTCTTTTTTTTTTCAAAAGTCACATATATTCCAAAATAAATCTTCGTAAATTTTTATCGCGTTTGGACTTCATTTGATATGGATATTCTGCGAAACAAAAAATATGCAACAAACACGAACTGACACTGGGCACTGGATCAATATGTTAGTCCCAAAAATAATATAAAATATTGCCAAAAGTATATGAAAGTTATAGAATAATGGCATGAAACAATAAAAAATTATAGATACGACGAAGATGTGTCACAGAGTTGCACACTCTCGTCGACATAGTCACACATGCATGCTGCAGGGTTGCACACTATCATCCGCATAATTGCACATGCACGGCTGCTGGAGATGCTCATGCACAGCCGTGGAGTTGCACACTCTCGTCGGCATAATCGCACATGCGTGACCGTGGAGTTGCACACTCTCGTCCTTTTAGTCGCACACACACCCCTGCAGGAGGTGCTCACACACGGCCGTGGAGTTGCACAATCTCGTCGGCATAGTCGCATATGCGTGACCGTGGAGTTGCACACTCTTTCGCATGGTAGCACACGCAGAACTGTGCGAGGTGCTCATGCGGTCGTGGAGTTGCACACTCTTGTCGGCATAGTCGCACATGCGTGGTCGAGGAGTTGCAGGGTCTCGTCGGCATAGCTGCTCATGCACGGGCTGCAGGAGTTGCGCACGCACGACTGAGTAGTTGCTAACGCGCGATTGCGGAGTTGCACACCCCAGTCGGTTTAGTTGCTCACACACAGACTGCGGGTTTGCACACTGTTGTAGGATAGTAGCTCACGAGCGCCTATGGGAGTTGCAGATGCACTACGACTACTAGGCAGTTGGCCGGGGCAGCAGAGAAATTGCATATCTCACTGTTTTGGGGTCGTATGGGAGGGTGCCACTAGTGAAAATTGCATGTCCATGGATAGGGGGAAAATTGCACATCGACTGCTAGACAGTTGCACTAGACGGAGACTAAATTGCACACACAAAGTTCACTGAAACAAACCCATGCGGGATCTAGTTTTGAAGAGCATGTGCGAGGATTCCTACGACGAAAAGCGGATCTTAATTTCGATCTTCGGTTCAAAAGTTATGACTTTTTTTTAGAAAAATAAAAATCTGAATTTAATGCGTTCACACATGTTCGCATCAGTGAAACTACACATCCACGAGTAGTGAGAAAGCTGCACACTGAACTGTATCTAGTTGCACATCGGCGGCTAAAAAGTTGCACTAAATTGCACATAAAAAAGTTTATCAAAACATACCCATGCGGAATCTAGTTTTGAAGAGCACGTCGCGAGGGTTCCAATGGTGAAAGCAGATTTTAATTCCGGCGTGGTTTTAAAAGTTATGGCTTTTTATAAATTTAGAAACTCGAATTAAATGTGTTCACACACATTCACATGGTGCTTCTCTAATTCCCTTTTCTTTTTCCTGTTTACATGGTTCTTTTCTAATATGGAATAAAGTTTCTTTATGGTATACTCCCTCGGTCCCAAAATTCTGGTCTTAAATTTATCTACATACGAATGTACGAAGTAAGGGACCAAAATTTTCGCTTTTGGGCCAGCCGCTCCGAACTACCATGGAGCAGCCGGCCGCTGCGTAGACATGTCCAAACAAAAGGGTCTTAAGCAAAGCAAATGGATTTGACAGAAGGATAACTAATACTCGCATAATTACATCTGTAGAAAAACATTGCATGTAGTCCTGAAACCATACGAAAGCCATGTAGAAAAACTCTATGAGGCTGGCCATAGTCGGGGTAACATAAATAGTATCATGCACTTGAGACTCGCAAACATGCTTACGTGTCATGTAATTAAAGAAGAGAGAGATGGTTGTAGTAACATAGGTAGATACCGTAACATAATAAATGTTATGCTACTATGTGTCATGCATGGCAATAAATGAGACCACCTATGATACTAATCTATGATACTATGCACTATGAACGTAGTATCATACACTAGTATCATGCATATGATACTAGTATATGATACTTCCCATTATGACCAGCCTGAGGTAATATCACCGCCAGTTACAAAACTTACGTCGGATATGCAGTTTGGTGCTAAAACTTTAAAAATACGGTTTTCTGGTTATGTAACTTGTGTTTAGGTGCAAATACGGTCACTCTGGCTGTTTACACGTGTATCCGCCGCTGGTGTGGCATGCCACACATGCATGGGCCCACTATCAGCAACAGATGTCGCTTCAGGGCGATACGTGTGTAATTACGAATAAAGGCCCTCAAATAAAATAAAATAATGTTGTGGCCGATGGTTTCGAACCCAAGACCACCTAATACCCGCACATGAGCTAACCACTACATCAAGTACCTATTTGTGTTCATAAAGAGAAACACTGAGTTTTATATTTTTGCAACGACAACTACTCGCATCCAAATGATTTTTCTTAGACCGAATTTCCATTAATTAAGAGTGAAAAGACATACACGCGTGTTGCATCAATTTGTTTCAGTCACTGACAGTGGGTCATAGCCCCGCTGGCATGCCATGTAAGCACAGGATACAGACGAAGTGACCGTATTTGTATGAGATGACAAGTTATGTGACTATAATTCCGTATTTTACAAGTTTTGTAACCAAATTAAACATCGAACGCAAGTTGTACTTCCTCCGTCCTAAAATAAGTGTCTCAAGCTTAGTGCAACTTTGTACTAAAGTTAGTACAAAGTTGAGACACTTATTTTGAGACGGAGGGAGTATGACTTAGTTGTATGACTTGCGCTGATATTCCTTCAAACTCTATCTACTAACTCAACGAGACAACCACTAACGAACCCGTACTAATCCAAGGTGCTAACACATAATCGATCAAACTAAGACGCCTATGTAATCAAGCTCGACGGAACCCAGCCACAGCTTGTTGCCGTTCTGCTCCGCCACCTCGCTGAGCGTCACGCCCCTGGCGGCCGTCAGCTCCTCGACCTCCACGCCGTCGGCGCCGAGACGGACGCCGACCAAGTGCTTCACCGGAGCAGCAGTCGCGTTCAGCCGCGCCTTCTCCTGGTTGAGGGCCACCCAGAAACCGCCCTGCCCGTCGCGCCTCACGTTGTCCGGGTACCCCGGCAGGTCGGCGAAGAGCTCGTACTGCCCGGCCTTGGGCCCCCTGAGCCAGTACCGGAACGCCTGGCACGGCACCGTGTGCGCCACCACCACGTGCGTCCTGTCGCGGCTGAGCGCGACGCCGTTCGGGTACGGCAGGCCCTCCTTCAGCACCGTGACCAGCTTCGTCCGCGCGTCGTACTTGAGCAGGCGGCCGGTCTCGTCGGCGTTCATGATGATCTCGGTGTTAAACCTGCACGCACATTGGTTCGTCATCTCCGGGGAGCGGGGGTTCATGTTACAAAAGATTTTTAAGGCGTGATCGGGTGTGTACGGTACCTCCGGGGATAGTTGGTGCTGCTGTCGGTGAAGTAGACATCGCCGGTGGTCTGATCGACGTCGAGGCCGTTGAGGAAGTGGAAGGGGACGCCGTTCGCCTCCGTCGCTAGCACCTGGGCTTCGCCGCCTTCCGGGCCGACCTTCATGAGCCCCAAGTAGGCGTCGGCGATGTAGAGCTCGCCGGTCTTCCTGTTGAACCGGACACCCAGCGGCCGCCCGCATATGCTCTCCTTTTCTTCCGACGGCACCCCAGAATCCGACGGAATTTTCCTACACACGTCCCACATGTCACACGTAGGCTAAATTTTAAATCGCGATCGATCCTAAGAAAGGCGACTGCTACAAATCATCCGGATGATTTCATCCAAAATTAAGCCGCCTCCTTAGCTGTTCGATTAGACGCTCCGCAGCCGTAGGATGAGGCAGCTCCCCACGGCAGCACAACGCAGCAGCTCTCATGGCAGTAGCTCCCATGGCAGCACCGCGCAGCACCGACGGCGTCCGGCGGCGCTTCACTGCAACCCCTGCCGGAGCTCCGACGACCCCCACTGCGCTTCACTGCAGCTCCGGCGACGCTTCATTGGAACCCCGACGGCGCTTCAACGACCCTCGCGACGCTTCATTGCAACCCCGATGATGTTACGCTGCAGCATCAACACCGGCGCGGCGGTGCTCCACCGCAGCACCTCGACGCCGCAGGCGAAGCTTCATTGCAGCACCCACCACCACGCGGCGGTGCTCCATCGCAGCACCGGCTGCCCTGCCGAAGCTCCACTGCAGCACCCCATGGCCGCCGGCGAAGCTTCACTGCAGCGCAGCGCTACCGCGACGAGGTGATGCGACGAAGCACGACGTCGACCGCGGATGCTGCGACGCCGCAAGGCGGCGACGGAGAGGCTGCTATGCAGCACGACGGCGACAGAGATGCTACGACGCAGCACACGGGTGGCGATGGCGGACCTTGCAACAGCAGCGGCACTGATGCACGCGGTGGTCGGAGGGGTCGCCGTGTGCGCGGGCTTGTGGTTGGTTGCTGGAGAAATTGAATCGAGAGGGAGGGGAAGAGAAGGTTGTGCTGGAGCCTGGAGTTCGTTGAGAGAGACAGATGAGGATAAGGGAGCGCTCGGGAGGAAAGAGAGAACGACTGGACGAGGTTCTCTCCCGTGAAGAGCCAAGCGGTGGTGGTCCCTCACAGGAACACATGTCAAGCGTTGGAGGCGGCTTGCGTTGCGATAAAATCATCCGGTTGTTTTTGATCGTTTTCCCCTAAAAAAACACGATTTTGAGATTTTAATTACACCGACCTGTAGTTGGCATTGTAGGCGAAGGTGCTCCAGCCGGCGGCGCTCCCGCCCCACCTGAGAACGCGCCCGTCGGAGACGCCGGTGTAGACCCCGTCCTTGCCGGCGAACGCGAGGCTCTCGGCGCCGCTGACGCCGTCGGGCAGCGGAAGACGGTAGCTCCACCGCTTGTCCGTCGTCTTGACCTGCTGCGCCGATGCGAGGGAAACGAGGCAGGCAAGCACGACGAGTACCGCCGCCAAGTTGCGCCCCATCGTCGCCGTCGTCATCGTGCTCGGAAGTTTTCCTCTATGGGAAGTCGTAGCGCGCACCTCCATGCCTTTCATGGGAGGCCAAGACCCATGGATCAGATCAGATCAGACACGGTAGTAATCCTACACGAACTCGTACGTAAAATCCTACACGAACTGCAAGTAAAAACCGTGACGTGACGGACTGCACTCCGTACGTCCGACCGAGCCCGTTTCGTTTGTGGTCTCTGCTGAGTTCGGCCCGAACCCGCCCGGTTCAGGTATTGTTCGCCTCGTCCACCACCCACTCCAACCTGGCTACCACTAACCCAAGTAGTCTGGGGTCCGGAACAGCCACGCCCGACCGAGAAGCTGGCTGTCGCGGCCGCATCGGGGCCGTCCATCGCGCAGGCGCGGACCCGAAACCCACCACGGCGACAAAACCACCACCCTGCACTCGCGAAATGGGTCGCGGCTCGCAACCCACGCCTCGTCGGCCCCGGCTCCGATCTGCTAACCCCCCACCGGATCGGGTTGCGGGTCCCCTCCCCGCGACCCATCACCGCCGCTCGCCGCCGGCCGCCGCAGACGAGGTCAGTCTCCCGCCCTCCGCCCTCTACCTCTCTGCCTCCTCCGTCTTAGTGGGTCCACTTACCCGAGCCAGAAACGCTAGCTGTAGCTCAGGCCCCGGCCTGGGAGCCCATTTCCTGGAGCTCGAGCATGGGGGTGGGCGGGTGGCAGTAGGACCCGACCCCTCTGGGCTTCGATTAGTCCCTGGATTCCCGAGATCGCTTGCTTGCCACGGCTGATTGTGCCGTGGTTTTGGGGATTGGGTCTTCGGACGGGGTAGGTGAAGGGGATTTAGTGAAGGGAGTTCGTGTAGTCCGTTTATTGCATATACACCGTGCCATAGCAGCTTTCAGCACTTAGCGAAATTTTAGCCGTCATGTAGTGTGAGTATGCGCTTAACACATGAGCAATCTTTAAGTTGGAAAGAGGAATTTTTATTCGGACAGTAACAGTACTTATATTGTTTCCCAGTTCGTCAGGGGGGTGTCCAAACCCTTCTTTGACCTTTTGTTTCTGCAGAAGAGAGAAACATGGAGCCATTTCCTTTAACTTCGTATTGGATCAAAATGTTTACTATTAGTATCCACTATGGACTGTTCTCATGATACTTCTTCTTTGGACCTGCTGCAGTGAGTAAGCCTACACGGGATACCATGCTGGCACCGGCAGCCATGGAAGTGCCGATTGATGGCACGGTGAGCACAACGGTCGTGTCTGTGCCCGCGGCGCACAATCCACGGGCACGCAAGTTACGGTCTGCTGTTTGGCAGGACTTCACCAAGGAGCGCCGTGCTGACGGCAATTGCGTCGCTATCTGTAACCACTGCAAGAAGCAGCTCACAGCAACCAGCCGGTCAGGCACCACCCACCTGCGCAACCACCTTGCGATATGCACCACCACCTCTACACGCCGTGCTGGTAAGCGCCGGAAGCTGATTGTACGCCGTATTCTCCACAACAAAACATCCACTGGGCAGCCTGGCGATGGACACGCCTCTGGTGAGGAAAATGACAATGATAGCACACACTTTGATCAAGAACTCAGCCGGCAAGACCTTGCCCGTATGATTGTCCAGCATGGCTACCGGTTCTCCATAGTGGATGATCTGGGGTTTCGAAAGTTCGTCAAGAATCTCCAGCCACAGTTTAGCATGGTGTCATATGACATAGTGAGAGCTGATAGCATGGCAATTTATGAAAGTGAGAGGCTGAAGCTGCAGGATGTGCTCCTCAAGACCCCTTGCCGGGTTAGCATGTCAGTTGATATGTGGCGATCGAGTACACAGATGGACTACTTGTGCTTGACCTGCCACTACATTGATCATTCCGGCGATGAATGGAAACTTAGGAAAAAAATTCTTAACTTTGTGCATGTCGAGGAACATTTTACAGCCAATCAGATTGCCAATCTCATTCTGGAGAAGTTGCAACAGTGGGGTATTGAAAGGAAGCTAGCTGCTGTTGTGCTTGACAACTGCACCGCTGGTGACATTGTTGCCACAGAACTTCTCAGAGTTATGCAGCCTAGGAGACTTCTCCTGTTAAATGGAAATTTGTTCCAT
The DNA here is from genome assembly GCA_011799875.1 of Thinopyrum elongatum. Taxonomy (NCBI): domain Eukaryota; kingdom Viridiplantae; phylum Streptophyta; class Magnoliopsida; order Poales; family Poaceae; genus Thinopyrum; species Thinopyrum elongatum. The sequence continues at coordinate 370,322,932 of CM022299.1, read as the reverse complement.
GTGCGCTCTTGTGCACATATTCTGAATCTCACAGTTGAAGAAAGCTTGGAACAGACATCTGACATAATTAATAGAGTCCGTGAGATGATTCAGAATGTCAAGTTCTCACAAGAAAGGCTTCAAAAGTTTCTAGATACCGCAAAGCTGCTGCAGATTGACCAAAAACTGTTGGTTCTTGATTCTCCAAACAACTGGCCGTCCACTTACTTAATGTTTGATTCTGCATGCTATTATCACGATGTACTTGTGCGCCTTGCAGAACAGGAAGCAAATTATGCTGCTTTCTTGACCGCTAAGGAGTGGGCTGATGTGAAAGCCCTCACTGAAATACTTGACGCGCTCAATAATACAATGGAGAAGTTTCCAGTGGAAAACCCGACCGCAAACCTATATTTCAATGACATGTGTGAGATCCAGGTTCTTTTGAACACCTGGCGCAATAGTCCATCTCCTGTTGTTGCACAAGTGGCTGGCCGAATGCTGAAGAAATTCGAGGGATACTGGGATCTTACTAGGCCAGTAATGGCATTTGCATCCATACTGGATCCTCGGTACAAGATGAAGTCAATTGAGTATTTTTTTCAGCTGATTTATGGAAATGACCAATTTACAGCAAAGGCAACAATAGAAGCCATCAAGCAAACCTTTACCAGCCTGTGCAATGAGTATGAACATTCAGCAGATTCATTGAAAAATCCAGCTGTTCTCTTCTACGCTGGAAACAGTAGTTCTTGCATGAGCTCTGTGTACAACAATGGAAATGACTCTAAGACCTTCTCTCGCATCACATTATCAGATGCCCGACGGGGACTTGACCAGTATATTCAGGAGTCATCGTCAGGCCAGTCCTTCAAGTCTGACTTGGACTTGTATCTTGAGGAAGCTGTCTATCGTCAAAAAGAAGGGAATCAAGATAACTTTGACATCCTGGGATGGTGGAAGTCTTTTGCGGCAAAGTATCCTGTCCTTTCTCAAATGGCCCGTGATATTCTTGCTATCCCTGTATCTATCATCCCACTGGACAGTGAAGCCCGGGTGCTGAATGAGTATCTCAGTACTATGGACCCTTCAACAGTTGAGGGATTGGTCTGCGCGCAAGATTGGTTACGTGCAGACACAGAAGGTATCACTGAGTCTTACAGATATATTACCTCTGTCCCAAAAAGCTTGTCTTAGATTTGTCTAGATACGGATGTATCTAACTTTTGGGGACGGAGGGAGTATGAATTTAGTTTTACTCTTGTAAATACTCATGTGCACTTACCAATGATTGGTTCCCTATGTGTTTCTACAGTTGCTAATTCAGATGGCCATGCAGATGATAAAGTGCCACGTGGCGATGAACTTATTGTGGCACCGAATTAGGTGAGTATATTATTTTGTTTCTTTATCTCGCCCCTCTTGAATTACTATCTAAGTTATCTAAGTCATTTTGATTTTTGACCCATAGCACCAATTCAACTTGAAATGTTCCCACTTTAGGTCATAATGCACAGGCCCGTATGCTAGTGACACTAAGCACAAACTTGTGTTTTTTTTACCAGAAAGTGAAACTTGCACCTTTGCTGTTGTGTAAAACGAAACGGGGCTCTTTTTCCTTGTGAGCTCCTATAAGTAATCTTATAATTAAATGGAACTGGTATTTGTATGGATTACCAAGTACTCCCTCCGTCCCAAAATAAGTGACTCAACTTTGTACTAAGTTTAGTACAAAGACTTTGTACTAAGTTTAGTACAAAGTTGAGTCACTTAATTTGGGACAGAGGGAGTATGTGTTTTGGACAGTTGGTGTAAACAGATTATCTGTTTGTTTGCAAATACGAGTGATAAACTACTTGTGTATATAGCATGTATTTGCCTTCTTATTCTGCGTGGTGAGCTCAAATTGATACAATAGTAATTCTACCAGGATGCGACTTTTGCCATGCAGCTGACCGATTGCTTAAATTACACTAGGGCTATTAATCACAGACGTTGAAGACTAAAATTTAGATGTACTATATACACACACACGTATCAGCATACATATGCGTACTTGTGGATTTTATCCACCATAGTACAACTCTTGCACGTATAACTAATTACCACCATAATGGTAATGCTTTAGACCTGTGCATTTTGCTTTGTCCATCCGGAGTGATACCAAGGTTAATCATTGTGGCTCTGTTTCTCCTGTTATTAGCTTGAAATTTCACGATCCATCAAATAAATAAAAAGATGTTTTGTGGCGTTTTACTTTCTCGAGCCACCTAGATTATATAAAAGCTAACCAATTTGACTTGTCCACAGTTATTTCATCTGCGATGAAGGCGTTTGGAGAAGAACGGAGGTACAAGAATGGCATTTATCCATGCCCCTGTCCAAGAAGCAGCAACTTAATCATGTAAATGTATCATTCTAGTTCTAGACTGTCTGTACAATGAGGTATCAGTGTTGCCCCCCAAATGAAGGCTAACATGGCGCAGCCATCCCGTGCCATTTTTAGACAGTTTGGTCGGTGTAATGTGACTGCATTCTTGACTCGGTGTGTATCATGCTGCTCAGCAAAGCTATTTGCAGATGCCTCCCCGGAGCCTTGGACATGCCCTGAAATGCTTGGAGTGGACAATATTGTGCATCGAACATTTGGAAAGTAATGCCAAAACTCAGGACCCTGATAATTGTCACATGTCAGGTACGAGCGTAAGGCAAATCGAAGGATGTCAACTTTAGTAGGCAAGCATGACAGCTTCATGCTTCGGTTTATTTTTGACATAAACTTGCTGTCTGTCGCCAGAATGTCAACCTTGTGTGACTGGAATTGCCATCGACTATGCACCTGACGTGTGACACTTGCCATTTGGGAAAACTTACCGTGAGCTCTACAAAGCACCTGAATTGTAACCAGAGTAGGGTTGCCAAAGAGGATTGTGGTGTTCACCTCAAGACTTATTATAGTTTGGCTTATTTTCAGACTCGACGAGTCCCACTCTGGTACAGTTGAAGGCGCGGCTGAAGACTACTCCTAGATGGCAAGATACACGGACAGCGGCACAGCGCGTACTTCCATCCCCAAATGCAGGGCATCGCCGGATCGGCACGCGACCCTCCGTCACCCGTGCTGACAGATGCAGCACCCTCGGCGGTCCAGCACGCCCCGGCATGCCGCGGCCCGGCACGCTTGAACAGCGACAGTGACGAACGAAACATTCGCACGGTGCGACCACACCACACCACGCGGGACCATGGACGCCAATGGAATAAAGAGGCAGCGCGAATAGTAGAGTAGATAGAAATTCAAAGAATAGGCAATAGGCTTAGCTGGTCAGTTACTGATTACACCTCCTACCTGAAAACTGAGACTTATACCATCTGGTAATTGTCTTCTAACGTTACGCAAAAGAATATGAGTACTATGTATACGCTCGCGGACCAATACGGCTTCATTCCCGACTTCTCCTCCCTCCCTCGCTCCGCGATCGAGCAGGGCTTCACCACCGGCGGGCGCCCGGCTTCCCCGTGTGATCAACGTGGGCATGGCACCTGCAAATCAGGAGAAGATTAAAATCTCTTGTCAATTTTTGGGATCACAAAATTACACTGCAGCTGGACGCAGCCAACCCCATGAGTTATCCTATACGCATCTCTAGTGCATAAGGTCACCACTTAGCTTTCAGCCGGACCCGCTTAGATTATGGACATACTCATCATATAAGCTAGGACAGGATCCAAAGTGAATTTCAAAAAACAAAGGACCCAAAGTGTTTGTTGATATGGACACATGCAGAGGAAATACTGTTTTTTTTTTCATGGTTTGTCCGCGGCTCATAAGCTTATAAGGTCAATCATAATACCCATAATGAAAAGTTTAGTTTTGCCAATACGTACACGTCAACCTTAAGGGCAGTTTTTTTTGCACAATATGGTTGCAACAAGTGCTAGGTATGTGTGTATTTAGTTTCAGAACTTTATGAAACCTAAAAGTCTCATTTTCGAAATCCACATCTTCTTTACATGTGTAAAGAAATTTAGTTGAGGAGAAGTGACTCTATGGCATCTAAGGAAAACCTAAATATCGGAGTAGTTTTGTTGATCTACACTAAAATGTCAGTGCCATAACTCCACAAGCTCATTGTGCAATGATCTTCTAGGAAGCGAGGAAATGATTCCACACTTCTAAAAACAATCAGGATTCTTAGGAAAAACTAAAATAAATAAATAAAGCAAACAATGATTGCTTTAAAGTGAGTTGATGGCTATGGTCCTAACAGGAGGCTCTTTACTAGAGCAGGCAAATCATGAATATGAAAAAGGTAAAAGATGAGTACTGAAATAGGAGCCACACAAATCTAGTATAAGTTTTTTACTTTCCGGCATTTCAATGGTATAACAAAGTAAAGGATAAAAATGACAAATGCATATGTTGGTCAGGGGAAAATATGGTGTCTTCACTTTGCAATGAGATGCCAAGAGGAATTTCTCGAGTTTTAAGTCTACATAATAACAACTGCAACACAAGTATGAGCCTTTTTCTTCTTTGTTCTTTTGAAAAATATTTGTCATATTTCTTATTTGAAGCAGTCTTAACAAGCCTTTTTCTTGTTTACTAGTAGTATGTTTTATGTTTTGAGAGAAACACAGGTTCACCTTTTAGGAAAAGATAAAACGATCAGTGCTAGAAGACAATGGAGAACATGTGAGTTTCCAACGCGATGTACTCCCTCCGTCCCAAAATAAGTGACTCAACTTTATACTAACTTTGTATTAAAGCTTGTACAAAGTTGAGTCACTTATTTTGGGACGGAGGGAGTACTTGGTAGTACATCGATCATAAACTCCATTCTGATCACATTAGTAAAGTCACCTCACAGTTACTGGAAGTTTTCTTAAGCAAACAATGATGGAAACAATAAAATTAGCAAAAAAGCAAATAGTCTTATTCTATGTTTGATTGTCTTGCTAAATCCTGTTATTATTTTATTTTTAGATTCCCGTCTGCTTCGGATAATAACCCCCCGCCCCAAGATTTTATTTTATACTTGATTGTAAACGATCTGGCTGTCATTTGATGAATAAAATCATATTCCTGTATAAAAAAAATTGGTCACGGCCAAATATTGGTTTTTGTGTATGATTGCGGATTTTTTGGGCTTGCCATGTCTCTTTTCCAATTCTAATTCGTTTTTCTACATACCCATAATGTCAAAATGGTGCACAATAATGCCCTCTTACCACAAGGCAATGCAGATCACACAGGGGATGAGACATTTCACTGTCGCCTAAAATATAACTTATCAAGGCGCAATAACCTTTATTCGCCTACACTAGCAGTCAGTGGCTCAAGAAAAGAGAAGCTAGATTTGGCAGCTTGGCTTGGAGCATGTTTCTGTTAATTATAATACGAGTAACTATAAATAAATCGCCTAGCATTTAGGTAAAGAGAGACCACCGGACTACCTGAGGGCATATATACCGGTGAAGGCATCAAAGCACTAAAATAATTCCATGCCAGAATCACGGCCTAACTCTCCAAATTCGTCAGCTAACTATGAAGCCAACGATTCAAGAGAGAAGTAATGCTGAAGTTTTGCTTCTAGTGTTCTTTGATAGAAAATATAGCAACATGAGACGTAAGAGCTACCCAGCGCAAAACTACCATACAACAGTAAAATGTGTGAAGTACTCGTAGTACTAGTACGAGTGTAGTAGGACGAAATGTACGTCCACCAAATGGTACTATGGTCCGACCGGGGGCTCATCAAAGATGGTGATTAAACCAATTATTGACCGTAAAATAAGTCCTCGCAAGCTGGATCTAATCATCTAACTATCTTTGTAGCCAAATATACTTCGGTTTGCACATTGTTTCTTAGAGTTGGAACCATATTGGACAAGCAAATTCAGCCGTCTAGCTGTATACGTGGAAATATACTACTCCCTCCGTCCAATAAGTGACTCAACTTTGCAATAGCTTTAGTACAAAGTTAGTACAAAGTTGTGAAAAGTTGAGTCACTTATTTTGGACGGAGGGAGTAGTTCGGAGGATGATGCTGGTTCAGCGCACAAATACACAGCCTATCTTTGCTCCGGGGGGCCTTATAGCTTGAAACAGCAACTAGCAACCAAATCTGTAGCTGTAGGATGAAAATCTAGAACTAGCACCCGCGGGCCGCTCTAGAAATGTATCTTGCGCATGTCTATGCTCTGCTTGTACTTATGTTGTACTACTTCGCCACAAGGGCAACTCACAAGCTCAAGAACAGCGAGGAAGCAAGTAGAACACACACACACACACACACACACACACACACACACACACACAGAGCACGGCCTCACCTTCTCCTCCGCGTCCACCTGGTGCTTCCGAGGAGGCCATGGAGGCCTGTGTGGAGCATGGTCGGCCCCATCCGCGTCCATTGCTGGCTTGGTTGGGAGCTAGAGTGTTGTAGCCGGTGGTACTCTTTGAGGTGAGGGGAGGGGAGGGGAGGGAGGGAGCGAGGAAGAAGGGAGCAAAGCAAGCCGGCAAGGCAAGGGGTGGGGCTGCGTGTCTCCCAAAGAAAAGAAAGGAAGCGGAGTTAAGACCAAGCGCAGCGCGGAGCAGAGCAGCCCACTCCGTTTGGTTTTGAATAGTAGAGAGGAGAGAGCAGAGAAGGCAGAGAGGCAAAAGGAAAGGAGGAGCAAATGAGCAATGGCTGTCAGCTGTTTCCCCTGTTTTTTCTCTTGTCCGCACAGTGCTCACTGCTCCTGGCACAGCAGCCCGCGTACACGTACTACTACAGAGCCCTGCATGCATGTCTGCTTCTCTCTCTTTCTGACTGTGCGAGTGTCTACGATGAGCGTAGCTCTGCTACGACGGTCCCTGTCTTTTACTACCGGGAAAGCTAATCTCTCGCTGGAGGTGGGCCACCGTGCCGAAGCCCCGGTAGTTTCAGCTAGTACGTACTACTCGTGCTAGGCCCCCCTCACATGTCATCGAGAGTCGAGACCCTCAGCGGCATGCCATTGCCAGGCGTGGAGAGAACTTCGATCTGTGTAGGTTTTCTTGTTTATAGATTAAGAAAAAGTGCTAGTAGTAGCAAGGGTTATCAACGTTACGCCGTGCTTTTTGGTTTTCACGAAGCATTTTTTCAGGACTGACGAGCGGCCATGCCAGGGGCTTTCTACCATCCGCTGCAAGCGAGAGTGATTTTTTCACCGTCTTGTCTCGGGCACTGGCCGTCGCGCGTGCGTGTTTGCCAAGTGTGAAGATCTTTTTCCTTTCTTTTGAGAAGAGAAGCGGCAAGAGCAGCAGCCAGCCAGCGAGTCTTTTCTTGCTTAAGCTCGCCCTCTCTTTCTCTCTCTCTTCTGTTCCCTGGCATGGCCGCAGATGGCGTCTGCGCCGCTCTCTGCTTTGCTTGCTTGCTTTTATCGTGTGGGTCTGCCTGGCTCAGGACACGGGAAAAAGTCGTGGCGGGAGGGACGGAAAGACTGTTGGAACTTGGGAGGAGAGGAGAGGAGGGGCCCGAATCCCTATAGATTGCCAAAGATTTGGGTATGCATGCGGCATGCAGCATGCTCTCTCTAATGCTCATTCCAACTCAGGTCTGGGCCGGCCAGCCTGGCTCTGCTGGGTTGCCATTTCTTTGGTTTCCTAGACAAACTATACGGATAGCGAGAAGAACATTTCTACTACCTCCGTCCCGGTGTATAAGTCATTCGCGTAGTTCTAGGTCATCGATTTGATGAATTAAATATATGTTATATGTCATGAAAAGTATACCACTAGATTTCTACATGAATGTAGTTTCTAAATATATATTTTTTGTCAAATATAATACATATTTAGATAGTTAAATTATCGACCTAGAACTACGCGAATGACTTATACACCGGGACGGAGGGAGTAATAGATGTTTCTTTTTGACTCGAATATGTGGCTGTGGTTCTCAGGGGAGGAGAACCTAGCGAAGCATTTGTTTCTTTCTCCTCCTTCGTATTGACCTTTTCTATCTTTGCCAATAAATGATGAGCTACAAAAGAATTCTTTTTTTTCGTGTCACAGTTGATTACTCCTTTTTTCCTTTTTAAAGAGTGGCATTCTATGTCCAATATCTCGATCGAAGTACGGAGGGCATCTCCAACAACGACCGCAAATTTCCTCCACATCCGTTCGTGAACTATCGGACGATATTCATACAAACACGACAGATTTTTGTTAGATTTCGAACATTTAGAACAAAAAAGCCATTTTGACCCGACCCTAAACCTATCCTACAGCGGCGGCTGGCGTCCAAGCCCTTGTCGTCCTCCATCCGCTGCCTCCATGACCACCGACGATAAGACTGATGAAGTGAAGCTGTGGTCTCCGGCGAAGAAGAGTATAACACGGGAGATGGACCGGCCCACATGGGGCACAAGGCCCTGCCACCTCCCGTGCCCTACTCATCCTCGGAGGAGTTCGTGCCTTGTCCGTTGCCGGTAGACGTGAGGTCCACGATGAAAATGGTGGCACCCGCGCTGTCGTCATCCCACCGGGCCGCCTGATGATTCGTCGGCGGCCCATAGGAGGTGCAGCTAGCGTTGTTCTCGTCTGCGATTGCCTCTACGCCTCCGCGGCGACCGCTTCCTGGCGAGCGGCGACTTGAGCGCGGACGGCCTCGTAGATCGCACGCTGCTCCGCAACGAAGTTGGGGTTCGCCACGACCTCCTCACTCGCCTTCGATCCGGCCCTCCGCCAGCCGGTGCTGCTGTAGGATTTTATAGCGTTGGAATCAGGGTCTGCGGGGCCACCAGGTGGGCACAACCCACCTGGGCGCGCCTGAGGGGGGGGGGCGCCCTGGTTGGTTGTGCTCACCCAGGGCCCCCCTCCGGTGGTTCTTGGCTCCAGTATTTTTCTTTTATTATATAAAGATTCTCCAAAAAGTTTCGTTCCAATCCGAGAACTTTTATTTCTGCACAAAAACAACACCATGGTAGTTCTGCTAAAAATAGCGTCAGTACGGGTTAATTTCATTCAAATCATGCAAATTAGAGTCCAAAACAAGAGGAAAAGCGTTAGGAAAAGTAGATACGACGGAGACGTATCAACTCCCCCAAGGTTAAACCTTTGTTTGTCCTCAAGCAATTCAGTTGATAAACTGAAAGTGAAAAAGAAAAACTTTTACGAACTCTTTTGCTCTTGTTTACATAAATAAGCTTAAGTAGCACCCAGGTTTTCAGCAAATATTATAACTAACCATGTCAACAATAACTCTTAAAAATTATATTAACTCATATCAATGACATAATCAACTAGCGAGCAATAATAAAGCATCTCAAATAACAACACCTTGTCAAAACAATCACGATACAATATGACAACAGCGGTATCTCGCTAGCCCTTTCTGAGACCGCAAAACATAAATGCAGAGCACCTCCAAAGTTCAAGCAGCGACTAAACATTGTAATTCATTGTAGAAAAGATCTAGTCATGATGCATCCAACATTAACTGTACACAATGCATGATGATGACAATAGTGCTCTCAGGATCTGGCGCTTATTTGAAAAGGTGATGACTCAACATAAAATTAAATAGATAGTCCCTTCGCAGAGGGAAGCAAGGATTTGCAGCGGTTCCAGAGCTCAATTTTTAAAACAGAGGTAAATGAAATTTTGAGAAATGCACCCTTCCTGTTTACTTCGCGACCATCAGTTATCGATATCTTCCATGGTAAACACATTAGTGGCGGTTCCCAAGCGATAAAAGTAAAGGTTTACTCCCCCTCCACCAACAAACACACTCCACAGCTAGCCGTATCCACGGGTACCGTCCATACCAACACCAGTCCTGGGGGAGTTTTGTTTAATTATTTGCAATTTGATTTCGGGACTGGGAATCCCTATTACCGCCCCTCTCATGCAAGGACGAGTGAATAAACACTCATCATGAGAATAACCCGCTTAGCATGGAAGATACCGACTACCTCCTGTCACTCTATGAACATTCCAGGCACACAAAAAATGGATATTTATTTGAAGTTTTTAGAGATGGCACATGCAAATTTACTTAGAACGGCAAGGTAATACCGCATATAGGTAGGTACGGTGGACTCATCTGGAATAACTTGGGTTTTAAGATTTTGATGCACAAGCAGTATTTTTGCTTAGTACAGGCGAAGGCTAGCAAATAGGTTGGGAAGCGGCCAGCTAGAGAGTGAAAACGGTCATGAACATGCATTATGCGTAATGAACATGGGATACTAGCATGAGTAGGATATGAACATCATGAACATAAATATCATAGAGGCTATGTTGTTTTGATTCAACTACATGCATGAACATGTGCCAAGTCAAGCCACTCGAACATTCGGAGGAGGATACCATATCATCATACTACATCACAATCATTTTAACGCAATGTTGACATCCAAGATAAATCATTATCCACTCCTAACTACTTAAGCATGGCATGAGAAACTATAATCTCTAATTGTCATTGCAAACATGTTTGATCATAATATGCTGAATCATGAATACTAGGTTAAACATATTTACAAAAACAAAACATGTTGAGTTCATACCCGTTTCTCTCTGCCACAGCCAGTTCACCAAATATCGTCATTATTGCCTTTCACTTGCACGACCGAACGATTTGAAAATAATAATAGTGCAAGAGTGCCGTGGACTAGGCTGGAATCTGCAAACATTTTATTCAAAGGAGGAAACAAGGTAATTTGGGCTCTTCGTTAGATCAACATTAATTCATATGAGAGCCACTCAACATTCTCATCGTGGTCTTCTCCTTGGTATGACTCAATAATCAGAAAATAAATTCAGAGAAACACACTGAAATATTTTTGGAGTTTTTAGTTTTTCTAGAAGAAAGCAAATTAAAGAAGGAAAAACAAAAACGAGAAAAACTATTCACACGGGAAAGCTCCCAACAAGCAAAAAAGAAGAATCGAGAAATCTTTTTGGATTTTTCTTACTACTACAATTAAACAAACTTAGAAAGAAAAACTGAAAAGAAGCTGGAAATATTTTTGGGTTTTCTCAAAGTTTTTCAAACACACAAGAAGAAGGTGAGAAAATAAATCTAGTATGGATAATACAATGAAAAAGTGTGAACACCGACAACTGGAATGAAATATGTGAACATGAATGTAATGTCGGTGAAAATACGTACTCCCCCAAGCTTAGGCTTTTGGCCTAACTTGGTAATCACCACTCGTAGTAGCCATCAGGTCCTATGTTGAAGTGATGTAGGGCGGGCATATGAGCGTCCCACTCCTGAGGCTCCTCCTCTGCAACTGCCTGTGCATTCCGGTAGGCAATGATATCAGGTGGTATGATCCGGTATCCGCCCCTGGCAATATGATCAAACAAAGCGGGTGCAGACAATGGAATAATATCACGAGTATCAATACTAAAAACCAGGTTGTAAGGAACATCAATAGTAGTGTTCTCGCCATCAATAAAGTGATGAGCTGCCATAGCCTGATGATCTAAGTAAACCTTGGGTAAGCGGTGATCATGTTGGCGTATCTGAATGTTAAAGTGACTCGCTAAGCGAGTAGCATAAATACCACCATGAATTTTCCCCTTAGTCCTGTTAAGGTGTAGGCGTCGTGCAACAATAGCTCCTAAGCTATAAATGTTATCGCTGTAGAGTGCGCGGCGTAAGACAGCGAAATCGGGGGCACTAAGTGCACCAACCTTCTCTCTAGCAAGTAGACACTTCGCAATGAATAGAGTAAAATAATGCACTGAAGGAAACTACAAGCTAGTGGCGGTGACACTCGACACCCCTCTCTCATCTCCCACTGACAGGGTGCGATAGAAACCCTCAAACTCTGCAGGCCTAGGCTCTCTTATTTCCCCGTCAGAAGGGATTAAGCATATATCACAAAATTCAGTAAGTGGTATCTGACGGGTTTCAGCATATAAATTAAACCGCACCTCAGGGGGGTTATTCCTACTTATGAAATGAAAACTTTGCACAAAGGAATTTGTAAGGAGATGATATTGTTCACACTCAGCTGCGATGAAGTCGGTGAGACCAACATTGACAGCAAATTGTGCGAACTCTTGACGGATTCCAGCTCCATCCATGAAGGGGTTGTGAGGCCATTCACATGGCTGCACTTCCACCATTCTCCGAGTTTGGAGGTCACTATCCGATGATTCACCCACAACTCCCTTGGAGTTCTTCTTGGAAGCAAACTTCCTAAAGAAACTCATCTTATTCCTATGAACAAAATTCTGAAATTTTTAGTCCACAAAATTTTTCTTAACAAAACTTCACAAGATTGATAGCAACCACTCATAAGCATGCATAGAGGCTATATTGAGCATTCAAACTACTTAGAACTCTAAGAATTCATCATGCAAGCTCATCTACAGCAGCACCAAGAGTAGCTCATTATTCAAAATATAAACCACTAAAGCAAAAACTAATTGGACCAATGGAGGAGTCACATACCAAGTAGCAATCCCCCAAAACAGTTTCGGAAACGGAGCTTCGAGCAAAGAGATCGAAATCCGCGGGTTTGAGAGCAACAACACGAGAGAGAGAGAGAGAGCAATGGTGAATTTTTTCTGGAGGTAGGTGGTGACATGGGCTAAAGAGATAAGTGAGGGGGCCCACGTGCGGACCACAACCCACCAGGGCGCGCCTGGGGGTGCTGGCACGCCCAGGTGGGTTGTGCCCACCTGGTGCACCCCCCCTCTGATGTTATTTGCATAAAAAATTCTTAAATATTCAGAAATAAATTGTATTAAATTTTCAGGACATTCTGAGAACTTTTATTTTCGGGTCATTTTTTATTGCACGGGAAATTCAGAAAACAGACAAAACATGGCATTTTATTTTATTTAACTAAGAATAACAGAAAATAAAAGGTAAGGATAGAAGGTGGTGCCCACTAAATTCATCAACTTCATACCTCTCAAAAGTGATCCATTAATAAGGTTGATCAAGTCTTACTAACAACCACCTTCGATTAGCATGAAACCGAAGAATTTTCGTAAAACACTAAGTTACCTCAACGGGGATATTCATGTCCCCAACAATAAGTATATCATATTTCTTTTTGGTAGTAGGTAGAGGTAGTTGAAAACTTCCAATAGTGAGTGTCGAAGAGTTTTCAATAACATTTATACCATTCACTTGGAATTGTTTCTTCGGAAAGTGCACCGTATGCTCATTACCATTTATATGAAAAATGACCTTGCTTTTATTGCAATCAATAACAGCCCCTGCAGTATTCAAAAAGGGTCTACCAAGGATAATCGACATGTTGTCGTCCTCGGGCATCTCAAGTATAATAAAGTCAGTCAAGATGGTAACATTTGCAACAACAACGGGCACATCCTCACAAATACCAATAGGTATAGCAGTTGATTTATCAGCCATTTGCAAAGATATCTCAGTAGGTGTGAGTTTATTCAAGTCAAGTCTTTTGTATAAAGAGAAAGGCATAACACTAACACCAGCTCCTAAATCACATAAAGCAGTTTTCACATAGTTTCTTTTGATGGAGCAAGGTATAGTTGGTATTCCCGGATCTCCAAGTTTTTTAGGTACTCCTCTTGATAACCCACAAGTATCGGGGATCAATTGTAGCCTTTCTCGATAAGTAAGAGTGTCGAACCCAACGAGGAGCTAAAGGTAGAACAAATATTCCCTCAAGTTCTATCGACCACCGATACAACTCTACGCACGCTTAACGTTCGCTTTACCTAGAACAAGTATGAAACTAGAAGTACTTTGTAGGTGTGATAGGGTAGGTTTGCAAGATAATAAAGAGCACGTAAATAAAAACTAGGGGCTGTTTAGATAAATAAACAATTAAGTTAGTATAGCGAGTGTGGAAAAGTGGTGGTAGGAGTGACGGAATTGTCCCTAAGCAATTGACTACGTTACTAGACCGATAGCAAGTTTTATGTGGGTGAGGCCACTGCTAGCATGTCATCCCTTACTTGGAATTCTATGCACTTATGATTGGAACTATTAGCAAGCATCCGCAACTACTAACGTTCATTAAGGTAAAACCCAAACATAGCATTAAGATATATTGGTCCCCCTTCAATCCCGTATGCATCAATTTCTATGCTTGGCTGAAGCTGCTATCACCCTTGCCCTCCAATACATAGTCCTATCAACTAACCCTATGGTGTGATCCACACGCGCGCTCATATGATGGGCACCAAAGGACAGCAACATAACCACAAGCAAATTAAACCAATCATAGCAATTCACCAATCACCGATAGGACAACAAAAATCTACTCAGACATCATAGGATGGCAACACATCATTGGATAATAATATGAAGCATAAAGCACCATGTTCAAGTAGAGGGTATAGCGGGTTGCGGGAGAGTGGACCGCTGAATATAGATGGGGGAAGGTGATGAAGATGTTGGGGAAAATGACGGAGGTGTTGGTGTAGATCGCCGTCACACGATGATTGCCCCGGCGGCACCAGGAGAGAGGAGGAGAGAGCCCCCTCCTTCTTCTTCTTCCTTGATCTTCCCCCTAGATGGGAGAAGGGTTTCCCCTCTGGTCCATGGCCTCCATTGCGGCAGAGGGGCGGAAGCCCCTCTGAGATTGGATCTCTCTCTCTGCTTCCTTCTGTTTCTGCGTTCCCAGATTCTGGCCTTTCACCGTTTATTAAATTCCCAGAGATCCGTAACTCCGATTCGGCTGAAATTTTAACACGATTTTTATCTGGATATTATCTTTCTTGCGGAAGAAGAAGGGAACCAACTGCCTTACGGAGTAACCACAAGCCCCCTAGCCGCGCCCAGGGTAGGGGGCGTGCCTCCAGGGCTTGTGGGCCCCTCGGGCATCGTCTCGCATTGATTCCAATTCCCAAAAATCACATATATTCCAAATAAAATCTCTGTAAGTTTTTGTCGAGTTCGGACTTTGTTTGGTATGGATATTCTGCGAAATAAAAAACATGCAACAAATAGGAACTGACACTGGGCACTGGATCAATATGTTAGTCCCAAAAATATTTCCCTAATAATAAAGCGGCTATCGCTTCTGCCCGCTCACCGTCACGATCATTTTACAAATAGGCCCTCCTGTTTTTCAGAAATGAACCCGCAGTCCCTCTTTAAGTGATATCTGGGAAAACGTTTCAGTTTTACAAATTGACCCCTGGATTTAATAGAATTCAACCCGAGATCCTTTCTTCTATCTTATCCAGACGCTCCCTCCCGCATGCCCTCCCCGCCGTTCCTCCCGCCGCCTGGACTTCGCCAGCCCTCTACCCCGCAGTGGTGCGCCCGAGCTTGGGCGCACCGCCGCTGCGTCCGTGCTGGTCCTGGATCCTAGACGGCGGGCCTCCCCGACCTTCGATCCCCTCGCTTTGATGGCGGCGGCACCCCGTCCTTCCATTAACCGCCCGATTCCGGCCAACTCCGGTGCCTTCCCCGGTCTGCCGCTCATGGGAACGGATCCCTTCGCCGCCCCTACCGATTTGCCCTGCAGCCGGCCTTCCCCGCCGCCCCGGCGAGCCCCTTGTCCACCGAGGAGATGAGTTGCGCTGCCCGTGAGCACCTCTCCTGATTCCTCTGTTCCCTCGCCCGCATCGGCCGCGCGAGTAGTAGCACGCCGCCCTGCCGCCCCGCCCTGCCATGCGCCGTCGGCCATGGATGCGGCCTAGAACTGCTGCCGCCCTTGCCCTGTCGTGCACCGACGGTGATGGACCAGCCACGCAAGTAGGAGCATACCACGGCGACCGCGCATGGATGAGGCCGAGAACTGCTGCCACCCCTGAACTGCAGTCGCGACGCGCCGCACCTGCCATGCGCCCTTGTCCTGGGCGTGATGCTGCTGCCGCCCGGTGCTGCTGCTCGCTTCTTCGGTCCGGCGGTGCCTCCCGCTCGGGCGATGTCCCGGGCTGACGGGGACGCACGTGTCTGGGGGAGCGACCGAGCAGCTCGCGTTCGAGCTGACGGCTGCGTGCGCGCCCAAGGGAGCAGCTACCCAGTGCAGCGGCATCAGCTAGCAACCTCTGAATTCAGTGATACAGAATTCTGGAGGCAAGTCCGCCACCCTCTTTTTCTTCCCCTCCATATGTCGCCGGCGCCGATGGACGGGCAGCCGCCGCCGCGCCCACTCCAACGCGGCACTGTAGCACTCACGCGCTGCCCAGCCCAGCCACCGGGAGCCCCGCCGATCCATCTTCCTCAGCATGCTTCCCCATCACCCGCACGCCAGCCGGCCCAGCCACCGGAAGCCCCGCCGATCTAGCTTCTGCTCGACGGCTGGCACTACTGCCATGGACGATGCGGTGGACACGCCGGCGCCGAGCCCTTTCTAGGTGACCAACGCCTCCTTATCTCTTACCCTCCCTCCCTCTCGGTCTGCTGCTCGCTCGGCACGCACTCGGTGTGTCTGTGTTCGGCTATGGCTGTGTGATCTGCTTTTACTCGGGGAATCCAAAATTCTGCTGGCGCATGTGCTGGAATTAAGCGACTCAGTGTCGCGACTTTGTTCGTGCGCCCAAGGGTAGTGATGGTACCTTAGGATTTGTGGCAATTTCTTAGCGAGTTATTAATCAGGCCCGGTGAATTGGGGGCTTTATTCATGCGTTCGTTCGAGCTGGCCTGTTTGTGCCGGTTCTGCTTTAATAATTGAATTATCATTCGAATGAATCATCCATATGGGTTTGGAATCATTTTGCCCTTGTAGGTATTGCTCGAATCAATTTCATCCACGCAAGTTTATGTGTTTGAATTGCGGTTTTGCTATTACTAATGTTTTTCGATGTGCAAACCGAAATCACATTGTGAAGTGGTCAAGCGCCCTATTGCCGGTGGACTGCTGGTCATCGATGTAGCACGTCGGGATCCCGCAGCTGCAGCTAAGGAGAGGGAACCTGCAACAGCATCAACGACAGCCTCTCGGCAAGCTGAAGATAGGCTAGGTCGTAGACGAGGACCTGGCGAAGGCCATCAAGGTATGCCCTCCTCTCCTCGCCCTTCACACTGGCATCAACAAGGTCACATGATCTTCATTCTTTCACAAGTATGTTTTGCTTCATGTTCTGTCTGATCAGGTTTCGGCAACAGCCTCATCCATCTGTTCGCCGTTTTTACATCATACATTTGCAGCCATGGTCCCTGCTACTAGCGCATTCGTCTTCCTGTCGTGCTATAGATTACAGTAGCAGCCATGGTCTCTGCTTCTCCCTCTGTAGACACACTTTGTCGAGCCGGTGATTGGGGAAGGAGGGGGAGGTGATGGATACAGATACAGAATGAGTGGATGAAGATGATGCCATGGCTGGGCTGATGATCTATCCACCATGTACCACCACCGGCTCGCGTTTCCATCTCACGCCTAGAACAATCAGCTAGAGGGCAGGTATCCTGCTGCTACCGGGGCCTCGGCCTCATATTCGTCGGGCATCTAATTTGTTGCGGACTTGCTCAACAAAACCCTAAATTTGTCATTAGGTTTGCCCCTGTATTCTAGAACATCTATATTTCAGCATAAATGCAGTGATTTTGCATGTGCAATGAATGCCCACAGCTTTTGTTTATTTAGGTTCGTAATGTTTTTGCAACAGTTTTTCTCATTGAGCCTGTTCCTTAGCTATGGAATTTTGCATAATAATTTGGAATATTCTTGCAGTTTTTTTGTCTATTGCTGGTTGGTGTAATCTGCATGAAAGTGACAGAATAGTCTATTTATCAAGTCCGAAGTCCAACATTGTTTCAATCTAGAAGAAAGTTAACAAAAGCATTTCTGCTTGGAACTCTGGTGGTTGGTGTTGCCGATATGGCTGCTTATCAAGCTGGATACAGAGAGCTTCCATTTAATGATTGAAAATTTCCTTTGACCATCAGGGAGCAAAATTTCACAAAGAAGTATATATGAAAAATTTGAAGTCCCCTTTTGAACAAAAGGTTGATCAGAAGCGAACCATGTTGGATCCAAACAATTTCATTGTTCAGGATACGCCTAAGCCCTAAGGACCTTCCAGTGAATGGATTGGTGCAGAAGACATCCCAACTGCCAGTGAGTAGCTTGTGCAAAAGAATAAGAAATAGAAACCTTCACCCAGGGACACTGCCGGTTCAAGATGAGCATGAAGCTGGTACCAAACTACTGTCTCAAGATACTCCCTCTGTTGACATACCGAATGTTGTTAATGATAACGCTGCAATTGAAGTTCCTCCTTGACAAGCTGACAAGATAGGTAGCACAATTTCTCCGACGTATTCAAGCCCAACAACGGCTGATGAACAAAAGGATGAGTTTGTCCTGAACTTCTTATATACCATTGATTTATCATCATATTTTTCATGTTGATTGGGTTATCAAAGTACTTCTATTTTCTCATTCCAATTTGTCACTGGGAAGATTCTATAGGCTTAACAAGGATTATTGTGTTTCAGCCTTTACAGATTATATACACTGTAGAGGTTATCCCATATGACTTACACGGATATATAGAATATCAGTCTAATTTAGAGGCTATGTGTAGTGCAAAGGAAACTTAATCTGCGCCATTGCCATGTTCTTTTATATATGTGTCTGAACTCTGGACTAAAGTAGCCTATGTTGACGAGTAATCGGCACAGCAATAGATGGACCCGTGTCCGCAGCCCATGGACGATATTGCTCTCTCCAACGAAGACCGGCAAAGGTGCGTTTTAACATCGAGTACCTTAATTTAGGTCATGATCTGAGAGTACACTGGCTGATGCACCCTTACAAAAATCTGGATGCTCTTTCACTTCCGGTTTTATTAGCAAATTGTTAATGAAAATATGGATGTTGTATATGTAAAGATACACTTTTTACTTGACAAGCGAAACCAAATATGAGGTTCAGACTAAATTTCTGATGCCATTTTCCCATGATGCCCTGCATTTCAATGATGATAATGTCGGTCATACTAATACGTGGAGCAAAGCAAGTTACCTTTTAATGTTTTAGTGTATTTCCCCATGATTAGAACATGCTCGTTCATGACTTTATTTCTTGGTTCAGTGTTTCAAAAGCTAACCTCAGTGAGTATTCATAAAAGATTGAAGCACTAGCTGCCGTACTCACTACTCCAGTGGTACGTTTTTATGCTGTTGATTCATATTTGTATTGATATGTTGAATTAATCCACCAGAACCTAAATACGACTATGACATATTTATCCCCAGACTCATTATTTGAACTGATCTTTCATACTAGTACATGTCACAATTACTTAGTTGTCTAGCTTGTAGATACACTTCCATTACTATCTTTTGTAGGCAGCCAGAAAATGAACATCTGTGTTGATGCGATCATTGAAGAAAGCAAGCTGCTCATCTTGACAAGTAATCGGCACGACAATAGCTATAACTATGGTAGTGTCCCCAGGTAGAATATCGCTCTCTCCAATGCCCATAATGGAGAAGGTGCATTGTAACACCGAGTAGCTTTATTCACATCATGGTTAATCTATACAGTAACATTCAATCATGTAAAGTTCAGGGAAATTGGGTTAACAACATTGTTTAACACTTCAATTGTTCAGTCTGATATAATCACGGCTTACACGCACAAGTTAAGTCTTTTACCTCTTGAAATCTATAATCCTGTGAATCTGTAAGGTGATTGCAAATATTGTGTATACTTCCAAATGTTGATATAAGGAAGAAGTTTCCCTGGTATTAGAAACTCTTTCAGTCTTGTGCAAGCTTTTAACTAAGGACATTTTGGAATTCAAACTGCATATATCTTTAGGATAGTTGAATTACTTACATACTACTAGCTTTTTATTATATTCCATTTTGTTTTCTTTTTTTCTCCCGTTGCAACGCACGGGCATGTTTGCTAGTAGTATTAAAAGTTGCCAAAAGTATATGAAAGTTGTAGTATATTGGCATGAAACAATAAAAAATTATAGATACGACGGAGACGTATCAGCATCCCCAAGCTTAATTCCTGCTCATCCTCGAGTAGGTAAATGATAAAAAAGATAATTTTTGATGTGGAATGCTACCTAGCATAATCTTGATCATATAATCTAATCATGGTAGGAATATTAAGACATGAGTGATTCAAAGCAATAGTCTATCATTTGACCTTAAGACAATAATACTTCAAGCTTACTAATAAAGCAATCATGTCTTCTCAAAATAACATGGCCAAAGAAAGTTATCCCTACAAAATCATATAGTCTGGCTATGCTCCATCTTCGTCACACAAAGTATTTCATCATGCACAACCCCGATGACAAGCCAAGCAATTGTTTCATACTTTTAATGTTCTCAAGCCTTTTCAACTTTCACGCAATACATGAGCGTGAGCCATGGATATAGCACTATAGGTGGAATAGAATATGATGGTGGAGGTTGTGTGGAGAAGACAAAAAGGAAGAAAGTCTCACATTGACGCGGCTAATTAACGGGCTATGGAGATGCCCATCAATTGATGTCAATGCGAGGAGTAGGGATTGCCATGCAACGGATGCACTAAGAGCTATATGTGTATGAAAGCTCAAATTGAAAACTAAGTGGGTGTGCATCCAACTTGCTTGCTCATGAAGACCTCGGGCATTTGAGGAAGCCCATCATCAGAATATACAAGCTAAGTTATATAATGAAAATTCCCACTAGTATATGAAAGTGATAAATCAAGAGACTCTCTATATGAAGAAAATGGTGCTACTCTGAAGCACAAGTGTGGTAAAAGGATAGTAGCATTGCCCCTTCTCTCTTTTTCTCTCATTTTTGTTTTTGTTTTTTGGGGCTCTTTTTTTATTTATTTTTTAGTCCGGAGTCTCATCCCGACTTGTGGGGGAATTATAGTCTCCATCATCCTTTCCTCACTGGGACAATGCTCTAATAATGATGATCATCACACTTTTATTTACTTACAACTCAATATTACAACTCGATATCTAGAACAAAGTATGACTCTATATGAATGCCTCTGGCAGTGTACCAGGATGTGCAATGATCTAGCATAGCAAAGATATCAAAAAATGGACAAGCCATGAAAATATCATGCTAGCTATCTTACGATCATGCAAAGCAATATGACAATGAATGCTCAAGTCATTTATATGATGATGATGGAAGTTGCATGGCAATATATCTCGGAATGGCTATGGAAATGCCATGATAGGTAGGTATGGTGGATGTTTTGAGGAAGATATAAGGAGGCTTATGTGTGATAGAGCGTATCATATCACGGGGTTTAAATGCACCGGCGAAGTTTGCACCGACTCTCGAGGTGAGAAAGGGTAATGCACGGTACCGAAAAGGCTAGCAATGATGGAAGGGTGAGAGTGCGTATAATCCATGGACTCAACATTAGTCATAAAGAACTCACATACTTATTGCAAAAGTTTATTAGCCATCGAAACAAAGTACTAATACGCATGCTCCTAGGGGGATAGATTGGTAGGAAAAGACCATCGCTCGTCCCCGACCGCCACTCATAAGGAAGACAATCAAAAAATAAATCATGCTCCGACTTCATCACATAACAGTTCACCATACGTGCATGCTTCGGGAATCACAAACCTTAACACAAGTATTTCTACCAATCCACAATTACTCACTAGCATGACTCTAATATCATCATCTTTATATCGCAAAACTATTGCAAGGAATCAAACATATCATATTCAGTGATCTAGGATTTTATGACTAACCATGTGAATGACCAATTCCTGTCAACTCTCTAAATAGATATAAGTGAAGCATGAAAGTTTAATTCTTTCTACAAAAGATATGCCCACGCTCTAACAAATATAAGTGAAGCAAAAGAGCATTCTACAAATGGTGGTTTTTTATGTGTAGAGAAACAGGCAATCCAAACTTCAAATGATATAAGTGAAGCGCATGAAGCATTCTAGAAAGCCATACTCAAAAGATATAAGTGAAGTGCATGAAGCATTATATAAATCAACCAAGGAATATCTCATACCAGCATGGTGCATAAAAGGAAAAGGAAAAATAAAAACAAAAGACGCTCCAAGAATTTGCACATATCATGTGACGAATAAAAATATAGCTCCAAGTAAAATTACCAATGGTCGTTAGAAGAAAGAGGGGATGCCTTCCGGGGCATCCCCAAGATTAGTTGCTTGGGAGTCCTTGAATATTACCTTGGGGTGCCTCAGGCATCCCCAAGCTTAGGCTCTTTCCACTCCTTATTCCTTCATCCCTTGTGATCTCACCCAAAACTTGAAAACTTCAATCACACAAAACTGATCAAAACCCTCGTGAGATCCGTTAGTATAATAAAGTAAATCACCACTTTAAGTACTGTTGTGAACTCATTCCAAATTCCTATTAGCATTATATATACTGTAGTCCAACTTCACCATGGTTCATACCCCCCGATACTACCCATAGATTCATCAAAATAAGAGAACAATGCATAGAAAACAGAATCTGTCAAAAACAGAACAGTCTGTAGTAATATGAACATCTACCATACTTATGTAACTCCAAAAATTCTGAAAAATTAGGAAAAAATAAAATTTTTGTATAGAAGTACTGTGTAAAAATTTCAGTAACTTTTGACATTCGAGTAAAAAACGTAAATTCATGCGCTACAGCCAAAGTTTCTGTTTTTCCACTGCACATACCAAACAAGCAATCTAATCATCCTAAAGGAAAATCTTGGCACATTATTTTTATAATAAAATGGATTTTTACAAGGGGATAATTATTTTTGTTGAAAATTTTCTGTAATTCAAGATTTGCAGAGTTTTCATGGGCATGAACAAAGTTCAAGGAGCTCCCCCACTTCAACGGTGCTCGTCTTTCTTACTTTCACTTTCCTTTTTGAAAAGTTTTAGGTTCCCCTCTATATTTTTTTGTTTTTAAACTTTATAAAAGCACTCAACAGAATATAATGAATCTCTAAAACTTCTGGGTTGTCTCCCTGGAAGCACTTTCTTTAAAGCCATTAAGCTAGGCATAAAATTCTCAAGTAATTGATCCACCCGGATCCCAAGGTATATCAAAGCCAATTTTAATTAACAATTATTTGTAATTTAGTAGTGAGCACAAAGCAACATATATCATGCAATGACGAAGTCTAACTCTCTTCCTATGCATCGGCATGTCATAAAGGAACAATTCATGCACTCAAAGTAAAAGGCCAATACATAGCATAAGGTGTTTCTTGCAATTTTATCGTATTGGAAACATGGAGAGGCGGAGATGTAGTTCCTCTCTCATAATAATTGCAAGTAGGAGCAGCAAGCACATGCATATTATATTCATCAAAATCATCATGTGTAGTAGTAAAACGCAACCCATCAATATAATCCTTAATAAGCACAAACTTCTCAGGAATAGTGTAGTTGGGAGAATTCAAAAAGATAATAGGACTATCATGTGTGGGTGCAATAGCAACAATTTCTTTCATAACATAAGGAACTATAGCAAGTTCATCTCCATAAGCACCATTCATATTGGCATCATGGCAACAAGCATAGCAAGCATCAAGTTCATTAAAAAGGGATATTTCAAATGAATCAACGGGATCATAGCAATTATCATAGCAATCATCCTTCGGTAAGCATGAAGGGAAATTAAACAATGTATGAGTTGAAGAGTTACTCTCATTACAAGGTGGGCACGGGTAGCTAATCCGCTCTTCCTCCTTTTGTTCTTCGCTCTCCTCGTCATCTTTTTCATCTAATGAGCTCACAGTGTCAGCAATTTCTTCTTCCATAGTTTCTTGCAAAATATTAGTCTCTTCTTGGACAGAGGAGACTTTCTCAATAAATGCATCAATATTGGCATTGGATTCATAATTCTCATAGCAATATTTAAGTATAGCATAATTTTCAGGTATGTAAACAGCATCATCATAATTTTCACACTTTTCAAACAAAGATTCAATTTCATAAGCACCCTTAAAAGCAACGAATTCTTCTATTCGTTCCACATCATAGTAATCATATATACCATTAGCATAAGAAGCCAAGGTTTCATTATCATTAAATTTGCATGAAAAGGGAAGGTGTGGAGCCATCATCCTAGAGCAACAAGTATAATCATATCTCAAGCATAAATTCTGAGCATACTAATGCAACATATGAATTTGATCCCATAAGAGTTTCCCTTTTTGAGTCAAGCGATAATCCCTAAAGTATTCACATTGATCCAACGTGTCTCCCATTATCAATTTGAATGGGGTTTTCTCAAGATTATCAAAGTAGTGTTTAATATTTTTCACATAACGAGCATCGAGGGTTTTAGGAGGTTCCCCATCTCCATGAGTAGCAAGTACACCTAACTTTTTTGGTATTTCGTGTTCCATATCCATAACTAAAGATAGAGAACAACTTAGAACAGCAAAAAAAATCTACTTAGTGATAAAGCAAACAAGCACACACGAGAATATTCACCCCACGCTATTGCTCCCCGGCAACGGCGCCAGAAAAAGGTCTTGATAACCCACAAGTATAGGGGATCAATTACAGCCTTTCTCGATAATTAAGAGTGTCGAACCCAATGAGGAGCTAAAGGTAGAACAAATATTCCCTCAAGTTCTATCGACCACCGATACAACTCTACGCACGCTTAACGTTCGCTTTACCTAGAACAAGTATGAAACTAGAAGTACTTTGTAGGTGTGATAGGATAGGTTTGCAAGATAATAAAGAGCACGTAAATAAAAACTAGAGGCTGTTTAGATAAATAAACAATTAAGTTAGTATAGCGAGTGTGGAAAAGTGGTGGTAGGAGTTGCGGAATTGTCCCTAAGAAATTGACTACGTTACTAGACCGATAGCAAGTTTTATGTGGGAGAGGCCACTGCTAGCATGTCATCCCTTACTTGGAATTCTATGCACTTATGATTGGAACTATTAGCAAGCATCCGCAACTACTAACATTCATTAAGGTAAAACCCAACCATAGCATTAAGATATATTGGCCCCCCTTCAATCCCGTATGCATCAATTTCTATGCTAGGCTGAAGCTGCTATCACCCTTGCCCTCCAATATATAGTCCACTACTGCAGGATGCTGCTAACGCGACACTACGATCAGAGACCCTTTGACGAAACTATGTGCGATGCATTAACCACAAACGGGGATGTAAAAAAACCATCAAGAAAGATGCAAAATGTTTGCGATGGCGGAGACATCAAACACGGTTCAGATTTTAGTTATGTGTGCGATGCGGGGCATACGGTTGATCCATACGAACTGTTTGCGATTAGATAGAACAACAGAAATGGGCAGCCATATCAATGTGTGTGTGATATACGGCATACGGTTCGCTCTGATGAACTGTTTGCTATTAGGGAATGTAATAGAAACGGTCAGGCAGATCAAGGTGTGTGTGATATACGCCATATGGTTCACTCGAATGAACTGTTTTCGATTAGGGAAGAGAACTGAAATGGTTCAACTTAATAAGATGTGTGTGATATGCGGCAAACAGGTCTGTAATCGGAAATGTGTGGGAAGACCGATAACAACACAGACGATTCCTGTTAACAAGCCGTGTGTGTTGTGAGCAAACGATTGCTGGTATACAATTGTCAGTGATTGATGAAATCATCACCGACGGGTTCCATTGTTTAGTCTGTGTGAGATGTGATTTGCTCTGTCCGCACAACATCTACGCTCTGTCTACAAAGCATCAACATATATACTTAAAAAGATAGCATTGCAAAACCAAATTAATCATACAATTACACAAGTGACTACACACATAACATTTCCACACACCAAAGTAAGCAATTACATGCATACTAAACTAGGAGAAACGAGCATCTAATCATCTACTTCTTGTTGCGACGATGCTTGCCATTGCTCTGCTTCCGGCTGGATCCCTGGCTGTTTTGGGGAAGGAGGCACTTCCTCATGTCAACGATCCGCCTGTACATCTCGTAGCTTGTGTACGCCTCCTTGGCCACGTACACGACGTGAGCTTTGTCGAGTTTCTCCATCCAGGCCGAGTGCCCGGCACGCTTGTCCTTGTTGTAGGAATCCTTCATGTCTCTGTAGTAGGGATCAATGATGGCCTCGGCGAGGTGAACCAGTGAGTCCTTCTGATGCTGGTTGCTGCCCCAGATCTTGTATTGGCCCTGGATGTCGACAGGATTCTGGCAGGCGATGCCCGAATTCTTGAGCACCTTTACATCGTTGGTGATGTCCACCATAGCGAACATGTAGTGGGGGTTGTTGACAAACTTGGCGAAACGCTCGCAAGGCCTTGTGGCCAGGCAGTAGTGGTAGACGAGGACGTGATCGCGCACGCACATCTGGGCAACGGTGACCTTGGGACGAGACCCGGCACGAGCGCGGGTGTACTCGAGGTCAAACCCGACCACCTTGTACTTCTCCTCAGCAAGCAACAGCTCCATGTTGTGGATGGAGTGCTCCACCCAGACCGGGTTGTTGGTGTACACCACCGAGAGCTCCCTGAACCTTCTGTGGGTGTCCACCACGGCATGCATGGTGAGCTGCTGCTCATCGTCGCCAGCCGCTCGGAGCGCCATTGGAGCCGCGCAGGATATCCTCTAAGAATTTGTCGTGGTGGGTGTGCTTCTTGCAATGGTGGGATGCGATCGAAAGTTTGAAGACACACAAGGGTTAAATGGCCGCTGTAATAAATGGGGGCCGACTGGCCTGTAATCGTCACGTCTTGTCACCACGTTCATAGCGGAGGATTCCAGTGCACGCTTGACAACACCGCACCGCACGCATTTCATTTGACCACGCGTGGGCTCGAATAGGCGCCAAATGTATCGTCGGTGAGCCTATTCCCACGCTACCGCTTAGTTTACCACGCAAGCTTCCCGCCCGGCTAGTTTGGCCACGCGTCAGCTAGAAGAGGGACAAATCATGGGCGTTTATTGGCAAAAATCTTTGTAAAAACGAAGTGTGTGGAATGACTTCGGTCATAAGTTTACCCGTGGGTGATGAGGTCAAAGTGACACAGAAGTGATGATGGACACTCGAGTGCGATAATTAATTCTGCGCTCTATAGGGCACATGGTTGAAGAAACCAACTGTGTGCAATAATGTCGAAGATCGTAGTCGAGTTAGCTATACAGATCATGTGCTATGAGATCGACAAGGTAAATAGATTCGAGAATGGTTAATAAAATCTAAGTCCATTGCATATTAAGGTCAAAATAGTGCTACCAATATACGAGTCTCATACGATGCCATTTCAACGATTGTACCACAAAAGCTCGAAATATTACAAGGTTCAAATTCCAGAGTTATATGGCTCAAATTCAAAGATTACAAGGTTCAAACTGATATTAGAAATGAAATTCAGCTCATCAGCTGCAAACGCTCGCGCTGATCCGCTGAACATGGATATCAGAGAGGTTCAAACTAATATTACCACTTGTAAGTCTAGTTTCGAAACCTCATAATTTTTGCAAAGGGGTCAGCCACTGAGAAGTCATGTATGGGGTTGACACGATGACTTCCGATTACTCTGTCATCTGAAGTTCCAAAATGAAATTCAGCATTTTTGGAGCCTATTTCATTCTGCCGCAGCCACCGGCGCTGGTCAACAAACCATTCATTTTTGCGAAATAAATGTAGGGCAAACCTCATTACCTTCAGTACCCTTGCTCTGACAACAAAGAACCTGGCGGATATAATCTCTGGTAAGGTCCCTCAGTAGGAGTTCAAAGTAATTTATGAGAGATGCAGATCTAGGCATTCGATGTGATTGTTATATTGTATCACATTATCCACCACCGGGCCTAATCTTATCTGCAAAAGAAGAAAACGTGTTAGTACCTACATGCAGTTTTGAGCACTACTACAGGCCTATTTGGTTTGCAGGATTTGTAAAATGCACTAACATGCCATCTTCGATCCGACATGATTAACATGGGCATTTGGTTACAATCTAGAAAAATGTAGCCTTCTTCACAAGAGGTTGGAGTGGATGAAAAGTTCCCTAAGAAAACTAGTACAGATGAATCCAAAGGAGAAATGCTTATGGATTGTAACCATATGGATCAAGCAACCAATATGGGGGGGAAAACACGTATGTACTGAAATCCTCGAAAAAATCCTTCAGAAATCATAGTACATTGTCATTGTAAACTTGGAAAAAGGTGTCACAAATTGAACTCCCTTATGGTTAACATTTAACAGGAAAGGAACATCACCTCGATATATAGCTTCTCCAGGCACGGAAAGCATCTCAGATAACTGACAACTTGCTCCAGGTTGGGGGCGATAGATTCTAGTGCCAAGACCTTCACTGTGCGCAGTTTCGGGGTCAGGCTTGTCGGAATCATTTTCTGGATGACAGACAAACATACATCTTCAAAATTAGAAATAATGTTAATTTCTAGAAGGAGAGGTAGAAGGCGGCTGTTGTACCTGAACGGGTGTGGATCCAATAACAAGTTTGGAGTATTTGTCAGACGAGTAGCCCACCACTGTCAATTTTGGCGTAGAAATGACATTGATTCTTGTTGGACCTTCTTGATCAACTACAAGTAATCTCTCAAGTGAAGGTGTGTCCTCAATGACCATACCATGGTACACATCTTGTGATGTCTTCTTGCAGAACCAGCAACACACATAAATAGTCCGGAGAGTCATGGAGGTGATGTAGAAGCTACTCAACCCATTGATCGCCTGAATACGAAGGTACTCGAGTGCGGTACAGCCACGGAGCAGGCGCTCCATGTCACCGTTTGGGAGGCAGACGGCGACAAGCTCGAGGTGCTTCAGTCGTGGTAGAATAAGAGCGGGCGCGTCATTAAGGGGGGGGGGAATGGCAGTTCCTGAACTTGGCGACGTGCAGCGTGGGCCCAAGGCGGAGCGCAGACGTTGGCAGCGAGCGCATATGCCCATCATCAAAAGTGAGCTCCTCGAGCTGATCTAGGGCGGGGGATTGGAACCAGTCGTCAAGCTTGGCTCGGTCCTTGCCATTGGAACGGAACTTGCCCATGCTAAGGCCTCTGGTTGGGCCAGGGTGACTGCCAAGGATCTTGGAGAATGCATCCAAGCTTTTGCGATAGCCATGGTAGAGCTCGTGGGTGTCGATGAGGTCGAGAGGGGTGGAGTTCCATAGGGGGCGCCACCACCGGGAAAGGACGGTTGTCCGTGCCCCATATTTGATTGGGAGGAGGGAGATGATGACTGTCAACATATCATCGGGGAGGTTGCTGATGAAGTCTAGTCCTGCTGGAGTCGCTTGCGGTTCTTGCTCGACCCGCCTCCGCTTGTTGGCAGCCCTGTTCTCCACCTCCGGAGTCTCCTTGTCAGCGGCGCTTTCTGATAGAAGTGGGAGTATAGGGAATATTTAGTTAAAACAGGGAAATAGAAAAGTGTATTGGTAACTAGAAGTTAGTAGGTAGGAATAGAGTAAGAAAATGGAATAACAATTGGTTGCTTAAATACGACACAATTCATTTGATATTGCTGGGTAAGTCAACATGCAGATACTTGAAAAGAACAGTTACTTCGAACAAAGTCTGGACGGATGATATCATCGGGGAAGTTAGCATATATCTCATGACCAGGCTCTTTTATGTGCAGTGCAATTTTAGTGCCAGCTTTCAGTACATAAAACTTAGAAATTTCTTTCCAAAGGCCAGTGCCAAAATAGGAGTCACCATGTTCATCAAGTCTTACAGTAGCAACGATTGTAAATCCATGGTTTGTGTTCAGTATGACATCCCTGTAGTCTTGATTTATGTAAAGGGAAAGATTGTGTACTACAGATTCTATTGCATAGCAAGGGACGCGCTGCAGAAAATGGTTGGATTGTTAAAGAAAATATGGTAACATTCAAATATGGGCCCAAATTGAAAGAATTGTACAGCAGTTGAAATCAAAGGACAAAAATCTATAATTAAACAGATAGGGTAAACATGATGTCATGGAAATATGAGAGTAATCGAAAGAACAATACATCATTAATTTGCCTAATATAGAAAGAAGAGGAAAAAAATCCCCTTTGACGTATATGCTGCATGTGGCACCTTTTATCCAAATGTAGCAATATTTAGTATATGTTCAGGAAAGTAGGCCATGCCAACCGATTTAGGTGAGATTGAACATACCGCGCGCATCCTCAAGTCATCTGGTACGGTGAGATGGAACTCCATGGGTGTCTGGCGGAGGCCGCAAAGTCCTGATGTGTTCGCGCACTGTACACTCTATGAATGAAAGAAAACCCTCAAATCAGCTCGAATAAAAATGAGTTCACGGCGAATTTGGCCGGGTGATTAAAGGAGGCAGATGAAATGGGATAAGAGATGAGATAATATCTCATTAAATTAGTTACCTTGTTGTCCATGAGAAAAAAACTCTCAATACGGCAGATTCCCCAACCGGGCGGAGCTGGGTCGACCGCGAGCAGCGTCGAGAAAGTCGATGGCGATAGGCGGCGGCAAGCGGAAGTGGTGAAATGCGGTGGGGTTTGCCGGCAGCCTGGCGGCAGCGACAGGCGTCGAGCTAAGTGGTTGCCGCGGCGATAGGCGGTGCCATGCATAGACTCGGAGGAGCTTGTGCAGGTGTGAATGGGGACCGGAGGGGGTGGCGGGCGGGGTGAGGGTTTTTGTGACGTGGGGATGGTGAGGGTTTTCTTTTTTCTTTTTTGAATTGGGTGGTGAGGGTTTTCTGTCCCACAAAGAGTTTCGGAGGCAACGGTTTGCTAGAGCCAACCGTGTGTGATTGACGTAACAGGAAAAATGGAAGTCATTGCACACGGTTACAATTTTGGGAACCGTGTGTGATTGACGTACTACCTCCGTCCTGGTTTATTGGTCCCCTTTGTAATTTGTACCGAATTTGGACCAAAGATTTAACTAACAAATGTTTATGCATGCCACCAAAAATTATATCATTGAACACTATGTTCAAATACGCATCCAACGATATAACTTTTGCTGACCTGCACTAACATTTTGTCAGTTAAAATCTTTGGTCAAACTTTAACACAAATTACAAAGGGGACCAATAAACTAGGACGGAGGTAGATTCCATCAACCGAACTAATTGCATCCATATCCCACATTTAGACATAAGTAAACATAGATTAAACATACTCAGACATAGATAATAAGCATACACAAGCATAGTTCAACCATAAGTACATAGTACAACCGTCATTAAGCATACCCAAGCGTACATAGTTCGATCCCACATCTCATCTCATCTGCCGGCACGATCCCGAAGCTTCTACAGGTACTCGGCGTACGCGGCATGCGCCACCCTGCGAGAATACTTCTGCTTGAAGGAGCCAACGGCTCGTCCTCTTGCATGCGCCAGAATTCTTTGATACGCGTCATGAAGCTTTTGGTTGCAAAATGGGCATCGATAGCCACCGTCCCAGGTCCTAATACGCCTGTTATGCATTCCCGCATAAAGCTCCCTCAGGATTTGCCTCTTGTACCTCCTCTGGCCATCTTCATCCCTGCTGTCCACATCGTCAGACAGCACCTATACAAATAGTAAAAAAATGTGGCGTCAAATTAATGTTTACAAACTAATCTCTAGCGAACATTTGGCAGTTGCCAAAATTTGGCATCAAATCAATGTTTACATGCCGTGAAGTAGGATTAGGAATTTATGGCTATTTTATACATATCCAGAGATTATGGTTCAATTTTTAAGCACAATCGTCTATGTACAGACCAATCTTGAAGAAAATAATGGCACAAACATATATGTAGGTCATTCAAAATCAATTGTCAAGTCCTGGCAAGGAATTATTAGCACAAACACTAACCCTAGTCGGATTACTAGCAGAAATCATTTGCACAGATGAAACAACTAATCACTTATCACTTGTACCATTCAAACAATCAATACACTACACGGATCTAATGAAACTTACTTAGATTTCATGGATTGGGAGAACATAATTATAGGACTTCTATTCCAAAAAGGGGGAGGCAGGAGTAACTAGAGATACCCTAGGATCTATTGCACACATAAATGGGTATAGATGACTAACCGGTTGTCCGTCGCCGTCGGAGTCGTCGCTGGAGTGGTCGTCGGAGTCGTCGCCGGGGTCGTCGCCCGAGTCGTCACCGGAGTTGGTCTGGACCTCCGGCTCCGGCTGTGGAAGCACGACGTCAGGGTGCAGCGATACCTCGCCGGCGGTGACGGCAACCTCTATCTACATCTCCACGCCATGCTCCGGTGCTTCAGCAGCCCCGGCGTCGCCACTCCCTCCGATGGGGTGCTTCGGCGGCATCCTCATACACTGACGGCTTTGAGGACTGAGAGCGGCGTCGAGGATGCAAGCGGAGAGAGAGGATTGTGTGTGTGGCAGGGATGGGGGGTGCAGCCGCTCGGGCGCGCCATTAATATGGAGTAGTGGGAGAGAGGCGGGCGGCGGTCAAATCGCTGGCTGGCCTCCCGGTGAGCCTGTGCACCAGACTGCTGGCATGCCTACCGTCGTTTCACACAGCTACTCGCACGCCTCCCGGTGACACTGCGCAACGAGCACGCCTCCCGTCAATTCACACACCTGCACGCACGCCTCCCGGTCTGCCTGCGTGGCGGACTTCTCGCATGCATCCTGTCAACTCACGCCTGCTCGCACGGCACACGGGTCGCGTGGCGGCAAATGTCCCGTTTGTAAGAAGATAAAGATTACATCAAAACTGGTCTCAAATTTGACAAAAATATACAATGCCACTTTGTATTGGTGTCCATATGACAACACGATAAGTTTCATGAATTTCAAATAAGTTTTGGATGTACTAGAATTTAAAAATCAAGATTCTCAATGTTTGAAATTTCTTGCACGGGGAGTAAACATGCACCCAGTGAGACACATGTGTTTTTGCAATCCATTTAGGTGCACTGTCACGTGTGCATGTAGCTCAAATTTGATTTTTGCACATTATACCCCTAGAAAATCAATCAATGTACTAAAACGTCTTAATGATCTATGTTTTTTTTCAAAATTAAAATGTCCCTCCTTTGGTAACATATGTTCACCGCGGGATAATTTAACATGCATCGTAGTTGCGGTGGATTCGCGGTGTGTGTGTGTGCGCGTCTGGGGGGTGGGGGTGGCTGGCAGTACACTACGAGTCGTGATCCACTGTGTGGGTTGGCCGTTTTGTGAGGCAAGTGCCACATCAGAGTTGTGAATTCGTTATTTAAAACATTACACAACCCTTTCATACATACATGTTTTGGCCACATGCACTCAATGGTTGTCCTACACGACACTCACTCGCGTCTGACGCTTTCTGTGGGCCAGCGAGGTCGTCGTCCATCACTTTGACCAACAACCAGCAGAGAGGTTAATTTGACGAGCAAGGTAGAATCTATTTTGTTTGTGTTATGGTGGGAGTATATAGTACGCGTCGAATAGGTGGGAGGGGACTAGCATATATACTATACGTACGCGTCCGTGAACAAGTACACCTCACTCAGTGTCGGGACTTTTCGGTTTCCGAGGCACGTGCCACATCAAAGTTGTGAAATTGGCTATTCAAACATCACACGACACCTCTTTGGGCCACATGCATGCAGGCGGTGGTTATCCTAGGACACTCACGTGTGACGCTTCCATCTGTGGGCCCGCGAGGCCATCGTTGATGCATGCATCACTTTGACCTACATCGGGAGAGGTTAATTAATTTCACCATCAAGGAGGATTCTTTTTGGGTTGTATTATGGTAGGAGCATATAGTATGCGTCGAAGAGGGGGAAGGGGACCATCATATGTAGTACGCTTCATGAACCTCGCTTTGTGTGGGGACTTTACGGTTTTCGAGGCATGTGCCACATCAAAGTTGTGCATTTTGGGTATTCAACATATGTTTTGGCCCACATGCAAAGCGATGGTGGTTGTCCTCTCGCACCCACTTAAGCGGTTATTAGCGATATCGATGCTTTCCATCTGTGGGCCTGCTTGGTCCATCACTACTTTGCCTGACAACGAGAGAGGTTAATTTGACTTAGGAGGGGATTATTTTTTCTATTTGTAATACGGTATAAATATAGGTCATGCTCTGGGATGACATGATATAGTTTGAGCACACACATGCATGTGTATGCATGAATCCCTCCCATCGAGTCGAAGTGGTACCACGACACGTCATGAACCGATCTCGCTTTGTGTGGGGACTGTATGATTTTTGACGCACGCGCCACATCAGTGTTGTGAAATGGTATTCAAACATACATGCATGCATCACCTCCATACATATTTATGTAGTGGTTGTCTTCGAACGGTACACTCCCTCGCATGGTTATCGGCGACAAGCCTATATATTCATGGGCCCGCGTGGACATCCGTGATCACCTTGATCGACAACAAGATAGGTTACCATGGCGGATTCTTCCTTTGGTTCGTGTTATCGTAGTATAGGTCATGGTGAGATTCAGACCAAGTTTGAGCGCATGCTATGCACGCATGCATGCATGAATCCCCGTCATCGGCTTGAAGTGTGGTGTGACATACATATGCATCGTCAACTAACCCTCGCTCAGTGTGGGGATTTCTGGTTCGAAAGCACGGTGCCACATCAAAGTTGTTCCATTGTGTATTCAAACACACCTCTCCATACATATGCTTGGGCCACAAGCAGGTAGTGGTTGTCTTCGGGGACTAGCTACTTGCATGATTATTGGCGAGCTAGCCCATCTTCGGGGTCGCATGGACGGCCATCACTTTGACCAACAACAAGAGAGAGGTTGTACGACCAAGGTGGATTATTATTGGTCCATTTTATGATCCATCTTGGTGAGATGCCCTCTCCGGCCCGCCGACTGAAAGTGTGTGTGTGGGGGGGGGGGGGACTGCTACTTCACACTTTGCTAGGTGAACCTCCATGGGGGGGGGCATGCATTCATAGCTTAGGATTCCCCTCCCGCCGACACGAGGGGGGGGGGCAAGCAATGCCATGCGCTTTGCGAGATAGGTGCCACATCGAAGTTGATTTGGTATTTGAACATCAAACCACCCTTTTCATACATATATTTGGTCCACTTCAAGTGTGTTCGTGTTCTGACCCTCTCCCATGTCATTTTCTCCAAATTTATGAACATTAGACAAGTCGGATGACGCAACAGACACGGTTCACTCACACTAGCCGTGTGCCACACCGGTGCCCCTGTCACGCACATCTGCACAGTACATTGGGCTCCACGAGGCTTCCCCTCTTAAAAATATCTACCCGCCTGCAGGCTTTTTCTGTTTGATAACACACGGTTATTATGTTTCAACCATGTGTGATGTTTCTTGTTCTCGCTCCCGCCTGCATCCCTCGAAAACATCTGCCCGCCTCGAGGGTTTTTCTGTTTCATAACACACGGTTGTTATTTCCGGACCGTGTGTGATGCACCATCATCCAAATTTTCAATAGCCCCGGCATTTCACTCCCGCGTTTGACTCCCACATAGTAAAATTTTCAGTAGCCGCGTCATTTCCTCAAACACACCCCCGCCCCCCCTCCACACACACAAACACACCAAAACCTCCTTGGGTGCGCGCGCACGCACACACACACCCCCTCCCTCGCTCGAAACCCTAGCAAGGTCGCCGCCGCCGCAAGGCCTCCATTGTCAACATCTGCCGGTTTGCCTGTGCAGCTTACCCACCGATCTCCATACCCAGGCCACCCTGAGTTTCTTAGATGACGCCTGCCAAACGCCCCCTTTCCCACAGATCCCCATCCCCCACTCCAGAGCGTCGCAGCCTAAGCCCAGCTATGCTTCTCCTGGAGCTCGAGGAGTGACTGGCCCAAAAGAGGTGTATCTTGGTCTCTTCATCTGACGTCGACGAGGTGGCCGCCGAGGAAGCTGACGACCATTACTGGCCTCAGGCACTCAATTAGTGGGCTAGAGTATGTGGGTATGTCGCGGATGCCGGCTACAACATCGAGGTCGTCGACAGCGACGGCCTGACACGGGCTATGTCACAGGTTAAGTGGCCCACCCCCAACCCCTCGGGTTCAACCGCCGTCGATCTCATCCATGGCCCCGCCGCTGATCTCCTCTGGCTCGCTGTCAAGAATTTGCCATCCTACATCGCCATCGAGCCCCTTTTGTCATTTCTGAAGGACACATTCTACGACGCTGGCTTGGGATCCACAGCTTCCAAGTCAGACCTCATCGACGGCGACCACGAGGAGGGCACCCTCTCCAGCTCTTCCAAGGGGAAAGATCCCATCTGCTCTTCCAAGGGGAAAGAGCCCATCTGCGACATTAGGGAGGGCACCCTACAGCCGTGCTCTTCCAAGGGGAAGGATCCCATCTGCGACAACATGGAGCGCATCCAGGGTCCGTGCTCTTCCCACGGGAACGAGCCCATCTGTGACAAGTGAGGAAACCCATGATTTGTTTTGCCATGCCTCTTCACAGGGGGGAACTCATGATTTGTTTTGTTGAGTCCCTTTTGTAGTGTAGTGAGAATATGTCCAGTTTTAATTGCTATATTTGGTTGTTTGCAATGTCCAGTTTTAATTGCTATATTTGGTTGTTTGCAGTATGCCTTGTTTATTTCAGTTGTTCACAATATGATGCTCTATATGTGCAACTATTTACTGTGCAGTACATTTCATCAATCCAGTTTTAAACATACCGATAGGAATGCATATATTTGCTTGCTGTTAAGCCTGTTATAGCTAGCATATGCATCTTTTAAAGTTTTTTGATTGTTCGGTTGTTTGTAGATAGCATATGTCC